>CM014271.1:15828972-15856956 GCA_004135705.1 Alloteropsis semialata | reverse complement strand
CTCGCGGGAAGGCGCGCGGAGCAACGGCCCGCAGCGGGCCCCGCGCCACGTCGGCGCTAGCGTACGCGCGCTACTCCCGCTCGCAGTAGCGGACGCGGGAGCCGTCCGCTGGGTTAGCGTACGCCTCCCAGTACCCGCTGCAGCGGTTTTGGTACTGGAGGATGACGTCCCGTACCTGATCCAGGAACCACTGCGGACAGCCTAACCCCCTCCAACCCATCGTCCATGATGCATCGATCGATTTCTACACGGGTCTCGGACGCGGAAAATTGAGTGCAGAATTGAATGGTCAGCGAATGGTGAGGAGGCCTGGCCTGAAGAATCTGCGAGCCCGTTCACTGTACCAGCACAGTGCACGGTTTAGATTCTTCCTGAAAACGAAAGCATATAAAATTTCCATTATTTATAGTGTGATGTTTCTGATTGTATGCGAGTCTGGACTCTGGACAGGTCCAGCACTCCAGCAGAGTGCTCCTGGGACAGGGCAACGTCAGTAGATGACGAGTGAATAGTAGTATTAAAGCATCTCACTAGTGATTTTGACCCGAATTCTGACCTAATTTACCTCATCCAATCAGGGAATCCTCTAACCCCAATGTGATTATTAGCATGACTTAAATTGTAGCACATGCAGCACTGCCCATTTCGTCTGGCACATTTACCTATATTTTGGAGTGTGATTCTAGGTACAGTAACAACCAATAATCTAGTAATATATAATTGTATATATATGCTACAAGTACATATAAATATATAGCTATAGTTATGATGTTTGCTTAAAGGTCGGAGTACGAACCACGCACCGTACTGAACTATCTAGAATTATGCTTTGCTTCGAGGATGGTTTCCATAACAAATACTGTCCGGTTAGACAATTTGCATCTAACCGTCAGCAGTTGTACCTGTCTCGCGCTTCTTCTTTTTTCTTCGCATGCATATTTCCTCACTTCAAAACACGAAGTAGGTTGCTTACAATGACAAGTTACATCTGTGGATAGTCCAATCATTTTTGGAGTCTAAATTTAGTGAGCCAATGCAACTATCCAAAACTGAACAGCTAGAAATATCATCATTGAGTACATTGACAGCCGACATCAGAGTGTTAACACTTGACAGGTGGTTTTCAGACTGAATAGGCTACAAAAATGCCGTAGTATTAGTGTTCACTTCGCAACATGCTCCAGGATGCAATAGTAATGGTGATGGTAAGGTGGCAAATTTACCGGCAACAATACTCACTACGGTTATTCAATCAGTTGGAATTTTTTTGAAGAGAAATCAGTTGGAATTTAATTAACTAGCTGGTGTTTAATCAGAGAGGCAAGGATGGGACTCTGTCAGGAGTTCTGGCATGGGCATAATCAGATTAGAATCTTTGCCCCACTCTCACAAGGCAGGTACCTCGATTATTGGATCGTTTGTTGACCTGAAAAGAAGGAAAGTGAAGACCAAATCTCCGTGGGATCCATCATCCATGGATGATCGAACCCGTACATCTGGTAGCTTCTTCACGCCATCCCCAACCCTCCAGATCAGCTGATGTCCATAGAATTAATTAGGTAGTCAACTCAGCAAAAATCTAATGTGGCATTGGAATTAAAGAAGTGAGAGAAGAAAAACGGAGGAAACCAGGTCGCATGCACGACACCGGCTCGGCGCATGGACCAATACGCAAGAAACGAGCAAACACGGCGTTGGGGCGACTCGTCGTTTCTTCCCCTCCGGATTTTCCTCGACCTGCCGATCCGCTGCGCCCACTGCCTCTCCGGCGTCTCCGCCGCCATGCCCATCTCGCGCTAGCTTCTACTGCGTGAAACAGATGCTCGAGCCGCCGGACCTGACGCTGCTCGACTGCTGGTGATCCACAAGCTAGCGAGGCTCCATGCGCTGCTGGTTTTCTGCCGTTGGTGCTCGTCCTCCTAGTGCATGGTGGCCGGCCCTTCATGGTTGAATCGTCTCATGATAATGGTATAGCTTAGACCGGTACAAATTATCTTCTCCAAATTCATGCATATATAGACATATAGTTCACCATTGGATCTGTTTCCATCACTAGTCGATACAGAAGGCACATGGTGCTGGTTCCTTGAGGACTAACGAACGAATAACACGAACCAGTCAATATAGATTGATATGATTTATCCATGCTTTGCTATCAACATATTTGATTACGTTGTATGCATGGAGCACCAGGAAGGTTACACAGTCACTTGCCACAACTGACCAAACTAGCATGTGCGAAGGCATTAAATTTCAAAACTACTAAAGAAACTATGCATTGGGTCCTATAGTTTCTTAAGACAGTGTCTTGCTGACATGGCTGCATAGACACTATCTATGGACACCATGGGTTGAAGACGGCCTAACGAATTTGCCAGGCGTTTCTGAACCCATCACTGTGCATCATATCATCGGAACAATCCGGTTCTGTCAGCATCACGATTTCCAAAATTTTGACTAGCCGCGCGGAAGGCTACTCCCTCTGTCCCAGAACGAGTGCATTTTTAAGATTTGAAGTAGCACGTTAGCAATGATAGAAAAAGACCATATTACCCCTGTTCAAAGGTAAAAGAGGTCTCCAGAAGCAACTGTAATCATTATTGCAGTGAAATGGCAGCAAGGAGCGGAGGGTGGAAGAAACTGGAATCTTTCCAAGTGGAGGATAGAAAGGCTACCACGTGTGCTTTAGATTTTTTTTAACAAATGGGCTCACGTACGGTGGTGGCAGGCCAGGCTTAGCTGCAACATCGGGATTTTTTTTCTAGAGTGTACTGATGCTCCGTACGAGCTATTGTTGCAGTTATTTTGGGACGTTTTTTAAATCCTCCAAATGCAGTTAAATTGGGACGGAGGGAGTACTCTAGAAACAAATGTTCGTGATGCAGAGAGGAGCAGTTGTTTGCAGTCAGTCCTACTGCTTCTACTAGTGGCGCGCGGTACAGAGTACGCATTTTGTTGCATGATTAATATAATTTTTTTTATTAAGCATTAGAAATGGATAGAATATTAGTAATATTAGATAACCACATATTTATATACAACACATAATATTTTCGAGCGGCGCAGCGAGTCCTGGGTGTCGTCATCGAGCTGCGGGAGGGAGCAGGGATGGTCACGACGTAGTGTCCACGAGAAGAGCATGCAACAAATCGATCTGCATGTGAACCAAATCGATCTGAACGTATCAAATCAAGGATGTGACAAGCTCGAAAACATAGATGGGCAGGTGAAGGACGAGGAACACATCTATCTACCAGGATGGGAAGGTAGATTGTTGACACCGGATTTTCGCACCTGACATGCTGAGTCAGATGATGACGTGGTGAGGTTGAGACTGCGCAGTGGACCCGCTGACTGGTCAAGGCTGAAGGTGACAGAGAAGGAAGCCGATGCTGAAGAGGGGTCCGATGAAGCAGGAGTCCGACCCGATGACGAGTTCAAGAGGAAAGGCGCGTCGGCTAAGAAGGAAGCGTATCAGATCCAGGGACTATTTCCTTTTCAGAAGGCGTATGAGAGTCCCGTTCTATCTTAAGCTTAGTTTACTTTATTTAGTTAAGTCTGGTCCGATCAGGACTCTCCATGACCAGGGTATAAATATGAACCCTCGTCCATTGTAAAGACTATTCTCACAATCAATACAACCCGGCTTCACGCCAAAACCCTAGTAGTAGTTACCGACGAAGCTCATTGGTGGACGGGCTGCATCAGTTCTGATCTCCGGCTACCAGTAAGTTAGTCAATTTATCGAACTAGTATAGGCTTTGAATTGAGGCGCATCGCCCTTTCTCGTTTATACTGTTCAACCGATTTATCTCTGGATAATCAAGATTGATATAGATTTCCTACGTCGGAGCTAGATCAATATTGATTATTCAACAGATTATCGTTTATCGGACTACACTTTAAGCCTAGATTCCCTACGTCGGAGCTAGGTATCAATATTAGTCTAGATTCCCTACGTCGGAGCTAGAGTAATCTTGGTTACTAAAGGTAGTCTTTGCGGTTTGTTGGAGTTGCTAGATTGGTTTAGATCTACGCCATGTGAATCAATTCTACTTCTTCAACGGCTTTGAGCATTGGTCTTGGTCCGATTTAAGCAATATTTATCTTACAGCATCGTTCTAGGTCCGATCTTGCTTTATGGTTTAATCTGTTGTTCTTTGAGTATTGCATTGGTGTAGATTCCCTACGTCGGAGCTGGATCTTTGTAATACGCCTAGATTAATCTTTGATTGTCATGCTTGGTCTAGATTCCCTACGTCGGAGCTAGATTCATCTTGATTAGTTAAAGGAAGCTTTGGTTATGCCTTATTGCTATTTGAATGTTAAGTGTGGTGTAGATTCCCTACGTCGGAGCTGGATCTTGCTTAATTGTTTGGTAGCATATCTTAGAATCAGAACGAATCTGTTAATGTTTTACCTGCTTATTTTGCTTAATCTGATCAACACCTGTGCGAGCATCTTGTTTAATTAACAGGTTGATAAGTCGAGTCTGATTATCTAGCTATCTGATCTGATCATAGTTGGAGAAATCTAGATTCCCTACGTCGGAGCTAGATTTCTCTGAAAAGGCTATAGTCCGATCGGTTGGTTAGATGGTCCGATAAGACGAGTCAAACTGGTAACTAGACAAGGTGGACAATGTATCGGCTTACACTTTGATTATTTAATATCTTGTTTCAAGACACAGCTGATCCATTATTTTACATATTGGCCTTGTTTTATGCTTTATTTCATTATTCAAAGGCTGGTCTGTCATATCAATCAAGGTCCGATCCTGATTGGTCCGATTCTGAGGTCCGATTTGGTGTCTGATTGAGGTCCGATCACTCGGTCCGATTAACGTCATCAATGAGGTCCGATTTTGAGGTCCGATCGGTATCGGCCGATACGTGTCTGATTGGGTCTTGGCTAAAATTCGACGTTACTCCATCGTCTGAAATAGAGCCGGCACAATCAAAGAGCAATTTAACTGTTTATTCCCTTGTCAATTTCAGGTCAAATTGACTGGCACGCTGCGAACCTGAACTGGAGTGTAGACTGGCACTGGAGCGAAGCTGATCTCCCTGGTCTTCGTGTGCTGCACGCGGGGAATACGACCGCCGATTTTCCGCGTCAACACATTTTTGGCACGCCCAGTGGGACACGAGAAACAAAGTCCAAGATGTCGTCGTCTGATGCTGAACAAGAAACCGTAGCAAGACTTGCTGCTGAGAAAGAAGCTGCTGAGAAGGCTAAAAACGACAAGAACAAGACGCCTGAGACGGCCATGCCCATTACAAAGGCCGATCTGTCCAAAGCTCAGTTGGATGCAGTTCAGGCCCAGATTGATGCGTTTGAGAAGCTCTGCCTTGGCCAGTTTGGACGTAATCGTTCAGGCCCTATACTCAAAGGTCCTCTCCCGGATCCAGAGTTAATCAAGAAGACAACTGAAACTCGGGAGTACCAGGTCAACATGACAGAGATGATTCACCAGGCTGTTCATCATGCATTGATCAACCAATCAGGCACTTTGGTGAATTCTTTGGACAATCTCATCAAGAAGGCGGTGGACGATGCTATTTGCTTGAAGGGTCCAGTGTTTATAGCAGAATCTGCAGGAGCATCAGGATCAGGAAGAGGCAAAGAAACTGCAGATAATACAATGACCGTTGCTCCACAGATGCTGATTGCTACACCACCTCCTGTTGAACTGGCCAACGGTTTTCTGTTGATGGCCGATGGAACTATTGTCGGCCCATATGGTGAAAAGTATGCCAGGACTCTGAACGAAGGAGAAAAACAACCCGCTGCTGCAAGACTACGTACAGAGACTCCTTCACATCAGCGTATGGTTGGTGATTACAATAATTATGTGATGGACATAGCTGATGGAATGCCACCTGGAAATCAACAGTCCGATTGGTCGCAGAAAATAGCCGAGGTGATCCAAAATCAATTCGGCTTGAAGCCTAAAGATGAAGCGAGGTTGTATCGGCACCCGTACCCGTCTTATTTTGATGCAGTGCCACTTCCTCCACGTTACAGAGTGCCGGATTTTTCCAAATTCTCCGGGCAAGATGATATGACCACCATCGAACATGTGAGCCGATTCTTGGCTCAGTGCGGTGAGGCTGTTTCAGAGGAGGGACTTAGGCTCAGATTTTTCCCTCTGTCACTATCGGGGCCGGCGTTTACTTGGTTTACGTCGTTGCCAGCAGGATCAGTCACAGGGTGGTCCGATATGGAGAAGCAATTCCATAAATACTTCTTTTCTGGTCTTAATGAGATGAAGATCTCTGATTTGATTGCTATCAGGCAGAGGAATGATGAGACCATCAAGGAGTACATTCAACGGTTCCGTGATACTAGGAATCGATGCTATAGTTTGAAGCTGTCTGATATGCAGTTGGCCGAGCTTGCGTTCTAGGGTTTGCTCGCGCCGATTAAAGAAAAGTTTTCTGCTCAGGAGTTTGAGACATTGGGGCAACTGGTTCAGAAAGTGTCAGCTCATGAGGTCCGATATCAGGAGATGAAGCGTGTGAAGTTTTCCAAGCAAGTATCTTATCTCTCTGAATCTGAAGAGGAAGCTGATGTCAATATAGCTGAATGGACCAAATCCAAGAAGCCAGTATCGCTCCCATGGATCAAACAAAACCCTGAAAAGTTTGGTTTTGATATAACAAAGGCCGATAAGATTTTTGATTTGCTGCTCAGTGAAAAGCTTATTCAGCTTTCTGCAAATCACTCAATTCCATCGGCCGATGAGTTGAAGAAACGCAAATATTGCAAATGGCACAACTCAACTTCTCACGAGACCAATGAATGCAAAGTGTTCAGAAGGGAGATCCAATTGGCTATAGAATCTGGCAAGATCAAGTTTGAGGACAACAAGAAAGCCATGAAGATCGACGGTCATCCCTTTCCCAATAACTTTGCTGATTTCTCCTTTTCTGTTAATATGGTTGATACTAATGAAAAGGGGAAGTTTAAAGTGCTCACATCGGACCACGCCAAGAATTCTGGTGCCGTTGACCCTGCAGTTCAAGTTACCGTTGAAGAGCTACGCAGGAATCATCAGGCGTTTGGACGTGAATCTAATGCTCCTGGTGGGTATCGACCGCGTGTAACTTCCCAAATGCTGATTAACAAATACAAGAGGCAGCAGGCAGCAGCCCGAGCATGGGAAGAACGCGAGGAACGACGACGTCGGAGGCGTGAATATCAGGCAAGGCGGCTTGATGAAGAGTTTGATGATCAGCGCTAACGTGATGACAGGTCCGATGGCCGACGCCGATATAATGAGTGGTCCGATGGTCGATGCCGATTTGATGACAGGTCCGACGGTCGACGCCGATGTGATGAATGGTCCGATGGCAGACGCTGGTTCGATGATAGAGTTGACGATCATCGTCAGTACGGTTATAGGTCTGATTGGCATATGGACAGGCGTCAAGTTTATGACCGATACGATCAGGATGATGATCATTGGGGGTGTCCTTTCTTCGTATTCTGCTGGAACGAGAAGCTTAGACTACCATCAAAAGCAGATTGTCCTGAATGTAGTTTCCAGTATGAAGAATACAGAGCTTCCAAGAGAGGTCGACGATCAGTTCATGAACGGATCGGCGTCAGGATTGATGATCATCATCAAAGAGATGAAGGCCGGGTTAATACTCATGGCCACAAAAATAATGAAGGCCGGGCTGATGCTCATGGCCTGAAAAAATGGAAGAGAAGGCTCCAGTTCAGAATCGGACTGAAGAACCTCCAATAAGGCCTGGACAGTGGTGCCCATCAGGGATTTCTAAGTCCAAGAAGAGACGTGTGCAACGTTTGCGTTATAATGAGCAGATTCAGGAGCAAGAATTGGCAAAAGAAAAGAAGTGGCGCATCAAGATGGCCAATGATGATGAAGCAAGTACATCGGCCGCAATAAATATGGTTTTGATGTTGCCTTCTAATTTCGCTGCTCCTGATGAACAAGACAACCATGAGGTCGATTATGAACTGGAAGAAGCCGCTGCATGCTTGGTTCTTGATTCAGAGAAAGCAGTCTTTGAGAAGCCGAATGCAAATGGGTATCGGCACCTGAAGCCTCTGTACATCAAGGGATACGTTGATGGAAAGCCGATGACCAAGATGCTGGTTGATGGAGGAGCTGCTGTCAATCTCATGCCCTATTCCACATTCCGCAAGCTGGGAAAAGGGATTGATGATCTAATCAAGACCAACATGACGCTCAAGGACTTTGGCGGAAATGTTTCAGAGCCTCGGGGGGCAATTCATGTGGAATTGACCATCGGCAGCAAGACGTTGCCGACTACTTTCTTTGTGATTGATGGCCAAGGTTCTTACAGCATGCTCCTCGGACGTGATTGGATCCATGCCAATTGCTGCATACCATCCACAATGCACCAATGTTTGATCCAATGGCAAGGTAATAAAGTGGAGATTGTCCCAGCTGATGATTCGGTTAGCATTGCTACAGCTGAATCAACAATTTGGGAGTTCGAAGGAATTGAATGCCTGTCAGGGAAAACATGGGATGGTGACTTCCTCAAGGTGTCCGATCAAGGACTACAGCCGATCCAAGCAGTCGGCTCTGAGACTTTGTTTTAAATGGATGATTATATAGAAGATTTTAAAGGCCGACATGGTTAATCAGTTCTTTCAAATATGTATTTTGAAAGTTCTTCTTATAAATTGAATCGGCCTGTTTATTGTTTCGCCTTGGGGGCAAGATTCGAGTTAGCTTGTTCAATGGAATTACCCTAACATTTGGGTAGATTTGTGAAGCCGATGCTACGCGTCAGGCTTGGAAGCCGATAAAAAATCGTCTCAAGAACAAAAATAAGAGCCGATGCGATACGCGTCGCTTTAAGGGCTATATACAAACAAAAGAAAGGTATATTACGTCATTAAGCCGCTCGATGGCGGATCAGGCTATCAATGTATCAGATTACTTGGTGATACAGGCAAGTTTAGATATTCAAGGCTGCAGGTATTTAACTATCGAGTCAAGAGCAGTCTGACGGATCTTGTCAACATCAGCAATGATCTTGGCATCAGCTTCAGCATTTCCCTCTACAGGCTTGATTAATTTATGAATCTCTTTGGCCGCCTTGATATGGATCTTGTAGTCCTCTTCAGCCTTTACCTTCAGAGCCGGGATGTCATCAAGCTCTTTTGCTTTAGCTTGGATGCTTGATCGAACTTGGATGAGTTCCTGTTCCAGCTGCTGTTCTCTGGCTTGCAGATTTTCAAGTTCTGATTGGATGGAGACAGGAAGTGCCGATAAATCTTTGATCAGATTTGTTGATTCGTCAGCTTGGGCACGTTTTTCATCCCTGGCCTTGATTAGATCCTGCTGGGAGGTCCGATTGTTGATTCGGCGATTGGCCTGCAACACTGGAAGGAGTGGCCTTCTATGTATGCCGCCGGAATCAATGCTTCCTCCAGGTCCGACGGAAGTTGGCCTCTTAGAATTTTGATAATCTGACGAATCGGCTCTGCATCTTGAACAAGATCGATGATATCTTGGTGAAGGAGAGCGGATATGTCAAGCAATTTTGCCTTTACTTCATCGGATAGCAAGCTTTGCCCAGAGCTGATCTCTTCCTCTTCAGCTTGCAGCCGATCAAAATCGACTGATATGGTCTGGCTGATTTGAGGAGTGTCTTGAGCCTGCAAAAGAAATAATTAGATGTAATGTCAAGAAGCTGGTATGATTATATCAGGCTAGAAAGTTTACTTGTTTCCAGGCTAGTTCTTGCTCGGGTCCAATCAAAGGGTTATTACTGCCCTGGATGTTTGCTTGGGCAATCTCAAGATCCGTCAAGACATTCTGGATGATTTGCTAGAAGAAAGAAAATAAGAACAAGTTGGATATCAATTATTGAATAAGTCGGCTGATAATTACCGTTGCTTCTGGATCAGGGAGTTGGATCTGTGGAGAAGTTGCTGGTTGATCTCTTTGAAGGCCCTGGCTTGATTGTGCTTGTTCTTCTTGGTGTAGTGGGCTTGGTTGACGAGGCGAGCCAGTTATGGTTCTCTCGGATGAGGACGAGTGAGACGAGCGGGCCTGTGCCGGACTTGGTTGCATCTGAGCTGGGCTTGGTGATCTTTCTGGGTTCGATTCTGGTAATTCCTCGGCCGATGGGCTTGAAGACTCGGTTGGACTGGGCTGGCGTGCAGAAGATTCTCCGATGACCTGAGTTTACAGAGAGGGTTAATTTCAATAAAGAGAGAAATCAAGTTTATGAAGTTCTTGAACTTGCCAGAGCAGTCTTCGGGCGTTTTGGAATTTTAGAGGACGCCCGCTTCTTCCTTTTTCTGCTGTCGCCGTATGCCGACAGAAGCTTGCCGATGGTGGGAGAGTCACAGCCGATCCACGGATCTGGCGAGATATTGCTGTAGACGACTTGTTTCCCCGATCGAGTCATCATTGGAGGGGTACGATCGACATCCTGGTAAAGAATTGTTTAACAAAATAAAATTATGAAAAAGGAGGGAAGCAAGTTCACAAATATTACCTCTGGTTTGCCCTTGAAAGTAGGCTGCAACTTCCGAACATAAGTTTTGCAGGCGATACAGAATAGGTGTTGACGCCATTCGGCCCACCATGTGTTGAAGGTCCGATGAGTTACAAGGCCGATTGCAAAGGTATCCAGATTGGTTTTATCAATGGGAGGCTCAAGTCCCAGAAGACGATCCCATTCCAAGCCTGTATCAACTTTTCCCCTTGGAAAAACTCGATCGGTCAAGATTAGGTAGGGTGGGAGCTGTCCGATACCAAATTGACGAGCGGCCAGGTTTGGATGATAGTATTCATAGGTTGATTGCCCTGGCTTGCTCTGACTGAGGCCGATCGGAAGAAATTGAGCATTGATGCAAGTTCAGAAAATTGTCAGGGCTTCTGAATCTGCCTCTACAATCATGTTGAATTTGAATTTGTAGGGCAGCTCGTATTCATCGGTGTGATGATACAGGAACCAGAGCATTTTGTCATCAGTAATACCTCTATAAAGGAGTGCAAAGTACTTGGAAAATTCTTTGCCTGATAACTTCTCGGCAGGGAAACCCATAGCAACTTCACCAAGCGAGGTACATCGGCGCCAGGTGATTTCTTCCGATTCAGGCTTGCTCTCTGGGAATTTGATCTTTCGAAGATCTACTTTGACGGCCTTGCTCAGATGTAGCATTAACCACATCTGAATGAACCACCACGGCCCGCCAAGGTTGGTGATGAGTGATCCGGTCCTCAGGCGTTTGGCAACTTGATGAAGCAGATTGTATATTGCTCCCAGGAGAAATTGACCAAGGTTGATGACATGGTCATTTACCAGCAATTCGGCCAGATGTTGGAAGTTGGCCGTTGGACCGAGGGTGGTGCCGCAAAAGAAGAATCTGTCCAACCACATGTTCAGAAAGGCCGCATGCTCACGGTCAGTCACAGGTCCGGTCCGATGATTTTTCTCCATATATCCTGTCCAGCCGCCACAGCTCTTGGTCTTAAAATGGTGTTTGAGTTTGATGCTGAGCCGGAAGGGACGTTTGTCGCCAATGACATTGAGGCCGAGAAGCATGACTACATCAAGTAGTGTTGGGGTCATCGGACCATGTCCAAAGAGGAAGGCATTCAATGCATCGGACCAAAAGTGTGAAGCAGCGATCAAGAGATTCTCATTCTTAGCAATGGGTCCGATGCTGAGGCCAATGCACTGGGCGATATCTAATCTATCCCAGATTGCAGACTTGGAGGCCGACACTCTCAAGTACCAATTCTTCCATCCAGGTAGAACTGTCGGCCAAGATCGAAAGGCGTTCTTCCAATCATCCAAATCAAAATCCGAGGTCTTGAATGGGATCCGGTGGGTTTCCAGATTAATGAATTCAGTGGGATCTGGGTCTCCCATTGGACCAAGGAGGTAGGCCCCTTGGATGTTGCCTACGGGGATTAGGGTTTGAGCGCGAGCGGCCTAAAAAGAAGATGCGAAATGAAAACGAGTTTGGAAAAGCGGAATCTAATGCGGAACTTAAGATGGATTCAGATTCAGTGAAGTACCTCCGGGATTGGATGACGCGTTTCTCCTGCTGAACCTGCGTGTGCCGAGGAAGAACTTGAGGCAAAGAAAGTTGATGAAGAAGGGGTTGGAGAGCTTGTTGCTGCCGCCATTGTCGAGGACATGACCGCCGCCATTGTTGAGCTCGTGACCGCAGCCATAGTGGGAGGCATGGCAGATGGAGAACCCGCTGGAGCAGATGCGGAGGTGGAAGCGGATATAGAAGAATGGAGGGCGCCCATGGAGGATGATTGCGCCATTTGAAACAGTTTTGGTGTAAGTTCGAGTGAATGTGAATGGCCACTCGGGAGAGAGGAGGAAGAAGATGAGCAGTACGGGTTCTTGGCGAGGAAGGAGAAGTGTACAGTGTGGCCGCCGGCAGTAATTTTATAAGGTGAAAACGGTCATGGTCCGAAGATTGAGGAGTCTCGCAGTACCGGGATGGAAAGTTTCGGCACGAAAATCGGTGGAGGCGTTATGATGGCAGATACGAATTTTGGAACAAAATGATATTTTATTCCAAAATTGGGGGGCATGTGTTGACACCGGATTTTCGCACCTGACATGCTGAGTCAGATGATGACGTGGTGAGGTTGAGACTGCGCAGTGGACCCGCTGACTGGTCAAGGCTGAAGGTGACAGAGAAGGAAGCCGATGCTGAAGAGGGGTCCGATGAAGCAGGAGTCCGACCCGATGACGAGTTCAAGAGGAAAGGCGCGTCGGTTAAGAAGGAAGCGTATCAGATCCAGAGACTATTTCCTTTTCAGAAGGCGTATGAGAGTCCCGTTCTATCTTAAGCTTAGTTTACTTTATTTAGTTAGTCTGGTCCGATCAGGACTCTCCATGACCAGGGTATAAATATGAACCCTCGTCCATTGTAAAAACTATTCTCACAATCAATACAACCCGGCTTCACGCCAAAACCTAGTAGTAGTTACCGACGAAGCTCATTGGTGGACGGGCTGCATCAGTTCTGATCTCCGGCTTACCAGTAAGTTAGTCAATTTATCGAACTAGTATAGGCTTTGAATTGAGGCGCATCGCCCTTTCTCGTTTATACTGTTCAACCGATTTATCTCTGGATAATCAAGATTGATATAGATTCCCTACGTCGGAGCTAGATCAATATTGATTATTCAACAGATTATCGTTTATCGGACTACACTTTAAGCCTAGATTCCCTACGTCGGAGCTAGGTATCAAGATTAGTCTAGATTCCCTACGTCGGAGCTAGAGTAATCTTGGTTACTAAAGGTAGTCTTTGCGGTTTGTTGGAGTTGCTAGATTGGTTTAGATCTACGCCATGTGAATCAATTCTACTTCTTCAACGGCTTTGAGCATTGGTCTTAGTCCGATTTAAGCAATATTTATCTTACAGCATCGTTCTATGTCCGATCCTGCTTTGTGGTTTAATCTGGTTGTTCTTTGAGTATTGCATTGGTGTAGATTCCCTACGTCGGAGCTGGATCTTTGTAATACACCTAGATTAATCTTTGATTGTCATGCTTGGTCTAGATTCCCTACGTCGGAGCTAGATTCATCTTGATTAGTTAAAGGAAGCTTTGGTTATGCCTTATTGCTATTTGAATGTTAAGTGTGGTGTAGATTTCCTACGTCGGAGCTGGATCTTGCTTAATTGTTTGGTAGCATATCTTAGAATCAGAACGAATCTGTTAATGTTTTACCTGCTTATTTTGCTTAATCTGATCAACACCTGTGCGAGCATCTTGTTTAATTAACAGGTTGATAAGTCGAGTCTGATTATCTAGCTATCTGATCTGATCATAGTTGGAGAAATCTAGATTCCCTACGTCGGAGCTAGATTTCTCTGAAAAGGCTATAGTCCGATCGGTTGGTTAGATGGTCCGATAAGACGAGTCAAACTGGTAACTAGACAAGGTGGACAATGTATCGGCTTACACTTTGATTATTTAATATCTTGTTTCAAGACACAGCTGATCCATTATTTTACATATTGGCCTTGTTTTATGCTTTATTTCATTATTCAAAGGTTGGTCTGTCATATCAATCAAGGTCCGATCCTGATTGGTCCGATTCTGAGGTCCGATTTGGTGTCTAATTGAGGTCCGATCACTCGGTCCGATTAACGTCATCAATGAGGTCCGATTTTGAGGTCCGATCGGTATCGGCCGATACGTGTCTGATTGGGTCTTGGCTAAAATTCGACGTTACTCCATCGTCTGAAATAGAGCCGGCACAATCAAAGAGCAATTTAACTGTTTTATCCCCTTGTCAATTTCAGGTCAAATTGACTGGCACGCTGCGAACCTGAACTGGAGTGTAGACTGGCACTGGAGCGAAGCTGATCTCCCTGGTCTTCGTGTGCTGCACGCGGGGAATACGACAGCCGATTTTCCGCGTCAACACAGATATTTGACTGCTAAGGCATTCGAGGGGCATCGGAAGTGTTCCAGCCTATAGACAAGCGATGCGTGGGCACATTGATGGCGGGGCAGAAGAGCAAGGAACAACCACCGGATGACGCATGAGGCCAGAGGTTTTCGGTCAATGGGACGCCGACACCTAGCCTTTGGGAACGCGGGTTGATTCAATGAATTAGCGGATGTCTAAATAAGTGAACGTTGATTATATAAAAACTGAGGGATCTAAATGTAAAATGGCTAATCTTGGGAGCACGATTTGATTCCATGAAAATACGGAGGTCTAAATAAGCGTAGGTTGATTATATGAAAACTCAGAGTTCTAAATGTAAAATGGCCGGGTCACATGCTGTATCTTTGGACGTTGGATGACCATCGGACGGACTAAATGTTAAACTCGGGGTCTAGATAAACGCTGGTTGATTACATAAAAACTCAGGGATCTAAATATAAAATAACTAGGCCACATATTGTATCACTGGCCGTTGGATGGCCATCGGACGAACTAAAATGTTAAATTGAGGAGTCTAGATAAGCGTAGGATGATTACGTGAAAACTTGAGGGTCTAAATGTAAAATGGCTAGGCTACATGTTGTATAACTGGCCGTTGGATGATCATCGGATGGATGAAATAATTTTGGACGACATGAAAACTCGGATATCTAAATATAAAATAGCTGGGCCACATGTTGTATCACTGGCCGTTGGATAGCCACCGGACGAACGAAAATGTTAAACTGAGGAGTCTAGATAACCGTAGAGTGATTACGTGAAAACTCGATTGTCTAAATGTAAAATAGCCAAGCTACATATTGTATAACTTACCGTTGGATGATCATCGGATGGACGAAATAATTTTGGACCACGTGGACGGGTTGGATGGCCTTCCAGCCCGCCCGGTTTGTTATATAGAATTGGGTAATCAAGTAACTGGGTACTTTTTCAAAAAAAAAAGGCTAATTTTGGTGTAATGACATGTCTAGAACTCTAGATGCAGAGCCACAATGATGTGGATGGAGATGGACAACTACTTTCCATATATGCCGAAATGTTGGTGAAGGAGGCCATGGAAGAAGAATATCTGAAGAAGCCAGGTCTCTCATGACGTTGAACCGGCACCATAAACAACCAAGAACTTGATGAATACCCGTGACGCATTGAGTTGGACGACATACATGCTGATGATCCGTTAAGCGACAATGATCAAGCCCTGCAGTTCAGCGGTTGGCATTCAAGCATCTTTGCTTAGTACGTACAAAACCGTTGCTTGCCATTACTATCACTCTGTTTCTCCTCAAGAGGCCTTAGCCGGTAAGCAAATTTTGCCAACCGTATGCATCTGCATCAAGCGGCAATTCAGAGCTTAGCCTGCACCAACATAGGTGTGGATATGTAATCAAGATGATAGGCATGCATAAAGATTGAGCTCGACGTACGTGACAGTGAAGTCCTGCAGTTGGGCATTGAAGCCTTTGCTTAGCATACAGCACCATCGTGCACTGCCGATCTCCTGGAGAAACCTTAGTAAGCATTTGATTTTGTATCTCCAGATCAAAATAGTTGTCACAGTGAATTCTGGCCGTTTGATCATGAAAAGGATCCAGTCAGAAAAAGCTATATCCGTATAGTAGGCAAAGAGTCAATAATGTAGTCTCGAGATCAGTCCATCACCATCAAATCTAAAAGTTGTGAACTGAAGCTACTACAACACATGTGAAGAGATGGAAATGAAAAGATCACGGGTGTCCATTGCCTTTGCTGCAAGAGTGGACACTGGACAGTGCCTCTCTGGTCAAGTCCTAGGCTCTTAGCTCATTTCTTTTTCCAACTTTTCAAGCACGGACAAGCACCACCAGGGCACCAGGTGAAATCACCTACAATTTGTTCGGTACATCTCCATGCCTGCCACGTCGTGTAATCATCAGGCAAACATTAGTGGCTATTGCCTACGATAAGATCGGCCAATCTTGCTTCAGATGTTGGGTGCAAATCAGCATTCATTGCATGCATAGTAGCACATTCTATCATACTAGTAGCCAACAGGACCTATACTCGTGCCCTGCAGTGATGATGTTAGCTTTGATTAGCGAGCAATGCTGGAGAAGAATTCCATGACCATTCGCCATGCAGAAACTTGGCCAGGCACCAACACTGTTATTTCAGGAAAAATGCAAATTTTCAGATGCAACTTTGACATGTATACACATGTCTGAAATCTCATCTCACTGGTGACTAATCTGCATATATAGTCGATCGATATGTGAAAACCCTGCAAAAAGAAGCAGAGGAGATGTCGGACATCCAACCGACGCGTGAGTTGAGTTAATCACGGGCAAGCTAATGAGCCCTCATGGGCCTTGATCGCGATACCATCATTATGGTAGCAGCTGAAGGTTTTCCGGAGTGATGACAACTAGATCGATTCAAACCCAACCATCAGCATTAACAATCTCCCAGTTCGGATGCATCGACAAGCAGAGTTCAGAGGGCAGGCCATTGATCGATCAGACAGGGATTGCTCAGGCACCCGTTCTTAGCTACACACAGATGCGTGATGTGTAACTGTTTTTGACGACAAATAAAGTCTGATCAGTCATCGGTGCGCTAATTCTTCATTGGATTTAGTCATCAGTTGTTTCATGTATGGCCTTGTTTAGTTTGCCAAACTATTCAAACTTTTTTGAATCCACAATTTTAAATCCAAAATTAGAAGGACTAAACATGATCTAATTATAAAACTAATTACACGGATGGACGGAAAATCGCGAGACGAATCTATTAAGCCTAATTAATCCATCATTAGAGATTGTTTACTGTAGCACGACGTTGTCTAATCATGGCCTAATTAGGCTCATTAGATTCGTCTCGCGAAGTTACTCGGGGGTTATGGAATGGGTTTTGTCATTAACACACGTTTACTACTCTATGCATGTAAGATTCCCTTTGATGAATAGTAAAGTTTGAAGTTTGGGTGGGAACTAAACAAGGCCTATATATCGCTCTTTTGAAGAAACAAATGTGTCTGCATTGGACTCCTTTCTCTTATCTTAATGTGCAGAGCATGCTATTACTTTCAGAAACTTCAAAAGGATAAACGCAACAACTAACGGCGTGCAAATAAACTAAAACCTTTTTCAAATCATCAGTAGAACGCCAGAAATTCCGGTGCTTAATATGGAAACTGAAAGTTGAATGGATTTAAATCTTCCTGAACATCTAAAATATGAATCTTTCAGTTAGCTAGTAGGTAGTACAAAATATACATATTACTATCTATGCATATGGTCGGAGACTCGGGGTCATGAACTCATGATATCTGTTCAAGAATATCTTAGGCCGTGTTGGGGACAAAAAATGTCCCCAAATACTGTCGCATGCATGGAGCCCTAAACGAAGTTTATTTACAAAATCTTTTCACAGATGAGTGCAACTTTGCGCGACGAATCTAATGAGCCTAATTAATCCATGATTTGCTACAGTAATGCTACAGTAACCATCCTCTAATCGTGCAGTCAAAGGCCTCATTAGATTCGTCTCGCGAATTTGCCAGGGGTTGTGGAGGTAGTTTTGTAAACTGATTTTATTTAATACCCCTAATTAGTTATCAAAATAGCATTTAATGAAGGGACAAAAAAAAAAATTTGTCCCTCCAACCGAACACGGCCTTAGCACACGAGGGAATGCAAGCACATACATACAGCGGATGTATTGAATGCATGATGGCTTGATTAGACCGATCGGGCAGGCAGGACCACCGGCCATATGCGTGTTAAGTGATGCTACATGTATCTGCATGTGTGCAGGAGGATATGATGGCACCGTTTATTTTTCTAGTCTAGCATCTAGCACGGGATGAAATTCTTTTTGCATGAAGTACTAAATGAAGTTTATTTGTAAAACCTCTTCACGGATGAGCGTAACTTTTTGAGATGAATCTAATGAGCCTAATTAATCGATGATTGGCTACAGTGATGCTACAGTAACCATCCTCTAATTATCCTCTAATTATGCGGTCAAAGACCTCGTTAGATTCTTCAGGGTTCCTAGTGCAGGGGTTCTGGAGTTAGTTTTGTAAAATACCTTTATTTAATACACTTAATTAGTGGTCAAAGTTGTGAAAAGTTTGTAACACTGGAAAACCAAACGGAGGCCGATTTCGCCGATGATCGAGTCTGGGAAATGATTGTGGAAAGGCACGTCTTTCTGTCACACAAGAGCTGCTTGCTTAAATGGCGGCATTCATGCCAATTCCCTTCGTCCCCAACGGACCACGCCACGCCACTAATCAGTCGTGGTTTGCAGATGTTTGGAGACGTCGTACTCGCGTAATCCTACACTACTGTACTCGTACATAACCTTTGCTCTCTGATAACACTCGTTTTATCTCGTTTGATTTCAGGAATCAGCCAATCAGGAGCCTCAATGGAAAAGCGTTGGACCTCAAGCGCTTTAATTATCAGCATGAATGCAAATTGAAGTGCCACCAAATCGTGGTTGAAGAGAAACACGCACATGCAAAAGGAATAGAATATACTGAAGGAAAAATGTGAAATATATATAAAAACATACTCAGTAGTACGATATTTTGACTTTAGCGAACAAAAACAAAATCGCCCTTCTTGTGGAATAAAAATAAGAAAACAGCAAAACTGGGCCCAGGTGGCAAAGGAGTCCCGAGTCCGTCCACCGTCATGCTGTGCGTTATGGAGGGCTGGGCTTTTTTTTTGTTGAGGGGAAACTGTGGGGGAGATCCCCACAGCAAGTAAAACTATATATTAAAAAGGGGGGTTAAAAAGTTCTTACAGAGTTATTTAGCTGAAAGCATCTAACCAGAAACTGAAAGCAGATCGCAGATCTGTCTTAAATCTAACTAAGTGAGAATTACATTGTTTTAGAAAGAGAATCAGCCATCTTGCCTGACTTGGGTTTTCGCTGTCGAAGATCTTGGCGTTTCTCATCTTCCAGATTTCCCATGTTGCGATCATGGCTGCTTCAGAGAAGAAACCCAGACCATGGTCTTGCTTTGCTTTGATAAATCTGTCTCCCAGCTCCAAAGTTGAGTCCCAATTAAATTGTATGGTGTTCCAACATTGTTGTGCAAAGGGGCAATCGAAGAAGAGATGGTCAGTTGTTTCATGAGCACCTGTGTCACACATGACGCAGGTTTCATCATCATGTATCTCTATGTGTCGCCTTGTTAGCATGACTTTGGTGTTTAGTCGGTCCACACAAATCAGCCAGGTGAAGAATTTGATTCTAGGGATGCATCTGGAACTCCAGAGTGTCTTGAAAATGGGGTGAGCTTGGGTCATGCTGAAGATATGTGAATAATATCGTTTCGATGAGTACTCTCCCCCCCATGTAGGTATCCATTTATCTTCAGTCTCATCATCATAGGGAATGCTCTGAATTTCATCTTGCAACAAGGTAAGTTCTTCCATTGCCTGCTCTGACAGGGGTAAAAAAAAGATGGAGTCAAGTTCTGTTGCTTGCATAACATCTTTGACTGAGATTGTGTTTGCCTTGGAGAATGATGCTATCCTGGGATATTGGGCTTCCAGGGTATTCTCAGACCATGGATCTTGCCAGAAGCAGCATGTGTCACCCTTTCCAATTATGCATTTTGTAATCCCCCGGTAAAGTCCATTTAGACGTAAGACATCTTTCCACCAGAAAGATCCGACCTCTCTTGTTGCATGTGGTACCTTGTTTTGATAATGCTTGAACCATATCAGTTCAACCCATGGTATCTCTCTATGATTGTAGAATTTATGCAGATGTTTCATTAGAAGAGCATCATTTTGCAGTCTAAGATTTATAACTCCTAGACCTCCCTTATCTTTTGGTTTCTGAACAATCTCCCATGCAGCAAGGTTGCCTCCTCTCTTCTTCTCTGTGTTGCCTCTCCATAGGCATTGCTTCCTGATTCGATCAATGTTCTCGATAACGCCTCTTGGGAGCCTTATTGTACACATGGCATATGTGACAATCGGTGTTATTGCTGAATTTATCATTTGCAGACGTCCTGAATAGGAGAGCCATGTGGCAGTGCCTGAGAGACGTCTTTCTACCCTGTCCATCATTGGTGCAAGGTCTTCCATCCTTGGTTTGGTTGTTCCCATGGGAAGCCCCAGGTATGTAAAAGGCATGGTGCCAATTGAGCAGCCGAAAGTCTGGGCTAGGTGATCTAGTTTTTCTTGAGATACATTGATGGGGACCATTTGAGACTTTCTATAGTTGACCCTTAAGCCCGTAGATTCTGCAAAGGTGCCAAGCAGTGATTTGAGGAAGAAGAGCTGCCTTGCATCAGCTTGCATTATCAATAATGTGTCATCTGCATATTGCACAATTGGGTAATCTTTGGCTGGGCTTTGGCTTTGGCTGTCAAATCGGCCCAATCTGCAGAAGTAGCGCAGGCAGGCAGAGCGTGTGGGAGAGGGAGGCCCGTGCTAGTGGGCTGTTTGACATCATACTTCTGAACTCGTGGATTATTATTCCGTAATAATTCGGCCCAACACGCAAAGCAGCCAACTCGTGGATCATATGCAGTGACAATGCCGGCAGTCGTCCCTGGCTTGCAACCTTTTCGTTTTTTGGAGATATCATTAGGCTTGCTATTTAGCCACCTCATGCGTGTACCACACACTTTTTTTAGACCAATGCGTGTACCACACACATGCAATCCCTGAGCGGACTATGCAGCTAATCTGTTCTACTATACGCCTTAATTAAGGTCGAAAAACTTGGCTCAAAAAAAAATTATGGTCCAAAAACAAAACGAACGGCCCAATCGGTCAGGCCCATATAGACCACGGGAAAATTGAAACAGACACAGACGGCTAGGTCACGCTGTCCAAGTCCAGGAAGCAGACAAGACGAGCAAAAAGCGGGCAAACCCTAGAACGAACGGTCATTTCACACGCCGCCTCCATTTCCACGCCCCACAGCGGCCAAACCCTAGACGAACAAACGGTCCTCCCGCGATGTACCTCCATTTCGTTCTGCCCTCGCGCTTCTCCAACCCCCGCCCCAAATAGACCCTAGCCCAGTCTCAGTTCCCATATGTCACCCCCTCCAACCGCCATCCACTCCGCCTGTGTCCAACCCACTCCGTTCCCTTTGTGCGCTTCCTCGATTGTCTCCTTCGTCCCCCGCCGCGGCTAGCTAGGGTTCCGCTAGCTTCTCGCCATGCCGATCCCCATCCCCACCACTAGAGCATCTCATGGCGTCCGGGTCCCGTGGCTGCGGCTACCAGACCCGCAGCCTGCGGATGCAAGTCAGCGCCGGCCCTTTAGACGATGCCGTCTTCCCCGAGCCCGACCCCCAGTTCGTGGACATGTCGACCGCTGACCTACTGTTGAGGCTCTCGAGACCAGCCATGAGGCTGCGTTGGAGGCTCTTGAGACTAGTCATCAGGCTGCGCTTGAGGCCCCTCCTGCTGAAGCTCAGATCCATGGGGCATCCGAGTCTGAGGCGGCAGAGGTATGGTGCAGTGGTAAGGTGAGTAACACACGAAAGCAGAGGTTATAAGTTCGAATCGCACATTTTACAACAAGTGCAAAAAATTGTGGCGTTAAAAGGAGAGGGTTCCTGCCTTGCTGGTTCCTTAGGCCCCCCCTCCCATTCCAATATAATTATTTTGCTATTATTTAATATTTTTACGCTGTTTTTATGTGTTTTTTAAAATATTTTATTTTCATCACCGGATGTGAAAGTCATTTTCACGGCCGGTTTGCAAACCGGTGGTGAAAACCTATACTTTAACAACCGCTTTTTAGCAGTGCCTCTAAATCGGTGGTAATGGAGCTTTACGAACGGGAGCTGATGCTTTTTGTCGTAGTAGTGATAATTAAGGGTGCATTTTCCAACATTGAAATCACCGAGTTCAATATATGCAGACATGTAGTGACATGCCGGCCGTCGTCACTGTAGACTTCTTGCAACCTTTTTTTTTTTTTGGAAATATCATTATAGGCTTGCTATTTAACCGCCTGCATCTGCATGTATCACACACACAAACCCTTAGCGGACTATACATCTAATCTCTTCTAGTATATACAGGCCTTATTAAGATCGATAAATAAAACGAACGGCCCAACCGGTCAGGCCCATATACCATGGGGAAATTAAAAACAGACAGGGACGGCTAGGTCATCCAGTCCAGGACTCCATGCAGCAGACAAGACGAGCAAAACGGTCGGAAGCGGGCAAACCCTAGAACGAACGGTCATTTCACGCGCCGCCTCCATTTCCGCGCGCGCGCCCCACCAGCGGCCAAACCCTACGAACGAACGGTCCTCCCGCGCGCCGCCGCCATTTCGTTCTGCCCTCGCGCTTCTCCGGCCGGCCGGCGGCGTCAAATAAACCCTAGGCGCCCATTCTCAATTCCCCATATATCACGCCCTCCAGCCGCCATCCACTCCGCCTGTGTCCATCCCACTCCGTTCCCTGCGCGCGCGTCCTCGATTGTCTCCTCCGTCCGCCGCCGCAGCTAGCTAGGGTTCCGCTAGCTTCTCGCCGCGCCAGTCCTCGTCCCCGCCGCAAGAGCATCTCATGGCGTCTGGTTCCCGTGGCCGCGGCCACCAGACCCGAAGCCTGCGCATGCGAGCCAGCGCTGGCCCTTCGGACGACGTCGCCTTCCCCGAGCCCGACCCCCAGTTCGCGGACATGTCGACCGCGGACCTGCTCGAGCACCTCAGGCGCCGCTGCCGCGCGCCCGGCTTCGCGGACGCGGCCCGCGTGCTCGCGGAGCTCGAGCGCAGGGTCGACGAGTCCGAGGACCGGGTCCGCGCGGGCGACGACGCCGCGCGCGCCATGCGGGACAGGATCAAGGCGCTCGAGCGCAGCAACACCGCGGTTCAGGAGCAGATCC
Source organism: Alloteropsis semialata (assembly GCA_004135705.1). NCBI lineage: Eukaryota > Viridiplantae > Streptophyta > Magnoliopsida > Poales > Poaceae > Alloteropsis > Alloteropsis semialata. Next base: position 15,833,637 of record CM014271.1, on the reverse strand, counting down.
GTCGGGCTACGGAGACCGAGGCCCGGCTGCGGATGGAGGTCCGCGAGCAGAAGCGCACGGCGGAGGCCGCGACCAGGAGCCATCAGGCTGCCGTTGAGGCTCTCAACGCCAGCCATCAGGCTGCGGTTGAGGCTCTCAAGGCCAGCCATCAGGCTGCGATTGAGGCTCTCGAGGCCAGTCATCAGGGTGCCCTTGCTGAAGCTCAGATAATCCATGGTGCTTCCGAGTCTGAGGCGGCCTTGCTGCAGACCAAGATCCAGGAGCTGGAACGCAAGGCCTCCGCGGACGAGGACAGCCACCGGGCTCAGATTGAGGACCTCCAATCCAGAGTTGCTAAAGCTGTGGCGGACCGCATCGACGAGATTTCCAGGCGTGACACAATGGCCATGGAGTTCAAGGTAGACCTGCATAAAGCTATCACTGCAGTAGAACACAGTGCCGACCTCCTCGAGATCAGCCACGGGGATCATGTTTTTGCCTTCATGCGTAGAGTTGCTGCACTGGAGGCTCACCTCGAGGACATGATTAGCAATCGTGATCGCATGGCCAGGGACTTCGAGGTACGCATAGAGGCCATTGCTAGTGAAGCAAAGCGTGAGGCCAGGCTCGAGGCCACCAATCGGATTCATATTGAGGCACTTGAGCGCATGCTTGCTGAAGCCAACGAGCGCCTCAGTGATGCTTTTTTTTAATTTTTAATCCTTTTTAAACTGAAATATTAAAAAAAACCCCACCCGAACTGTATTTTCAAGAAATAACCCTTTTGGTCGCGCCACAAGCCGCGGCGCGACTGAAGAGGCAGTCGCGCCACAGCATGTGGCGCGACTGGCCTGCCACGTCGGCCGTCCCGTCCGCGGGCGGCCAGGTCGGCTGCTGATGTGGCCAGGCGAGTCGCGCCACATGCCTTGGCGCGACTGAGTCGCGCCAATGGACGTGGCGCGACTCGGCTGCATACAGCTCCCGGGCCCTTTCTTCTCCCTCCTCCGTTTCTTTCTTCCCAAAAACCTAGCCGGAGCTCCTCCGTGGCCGGCGCCGCCTCCACCTCCTAGATCGGCCATTCCCACCACGGATTGAAGTGGAAAACGTGGGGAAAAGACTTCTAGAAGGTAACTCCTCCACTTTGACCATGTACATTATGTGGATTTGGTTGATTTCCTTAGTTTTGGATGAGGTTAGGTTTAGCTAGGGTTTGACATGATTTGATGGATTGAGGACGGATTTGGGATGGTTTAGTTGTACGAAGTGGTGGATTTGGTTGTTGGTAACGCCTGTCTATCGTATAGATTTTGTTGCATGTGATGATTTCGTTGACATAACCATGTGTAGATGTGGATGATATTAGAAAAGAACTAAGTTAGTTTAACTTGGTTTTTTAGACTTTCTATTAATGTACCTTGCTATGGAAATATAGAAGTTGATATCATGCTTATGTGTATATATTGAAGTTCATGGTTATGTGTATATGGAAATACGAAATATGTGAAGTATATATGTGAATTTTGTTTGATATATGGCAAATGTGTATATGAAATTGTGAAATATATGAAGTATATATGTGAAGTTCATGGTTATGTGTATATATTGAAGTTCATGGTTATGTGTATAAGGAAATGTGAATTATGTGAAGTATATATGTGAATTTTGTTTGATGGCAATGTGAAATCTTTTATGAGTTGAGATGGCAATGTTTATGACGTGAGATGTCAATGTGAAATCTTTTAGCGTTTGTATGTGAAGCAATGTTCTTATTGAGCACATGAAATTCATTTTCGTTTATGTGATGAAGGTCAAAATGGCGCGGCACGCACAATATCCATTGCTTGAGATGGCGTACGACGAGCGACACCGCGGGAGGATACTTGAGGAGCGTATTGAGGTTAGTTTGTGACTTTGTATCGAGTTAATGAATTTGGTGGGTGGATGTAGTCCAACATGGGGTTTGATGATTTGTTTGCAGGTGCTGAATCCTCTACGTATCCGCACCCACAATCCTCTGGCGTGGGATGATAGGTACGCCCCATACCTTCGGCAAGCTGGCTTTCTTCCATTGGCGATGCTTGTGAAGGGTGGATTGCCGAAGATGGACAATGCGGCTCTTACCGCGCTAGTGGACCGATGGAGGCCTGAGACACACACATTCCACCTCCCTTGTGGTGAGATGACGGTGACACTTGAAGATGTTGCCATGCTTTTTGGTCTTCGCATAGACGGTCTAGCGGTCACTGGGACAATTGATCCTGCTGGTTGGCGAGATCGGGTGGAGATGTTGGTTGGTGTTCGTCCTGCGGATCCACCGGACGATCAAAAGGATAGGAAGACCACAGGAGTGAACTCCGCTTGGTTGGTGCAGCACTTTGGTACGCCCCCTCCTGCTGATGCTCCAGGTGGTGTTGTTGCTCGATATGCTAGGGCATGGCTATGGCACTTGGTGGCTGGGTTTTTATTTCCGGACTCGAGCGGGAACACCTTTTCTTGGATGTGGTTAGACATAATTGGGCAAGCTTGGGAGAACATCGCCACCTATAGTTGGGGTACTGCAGTTCTTGCATGGCTCTATCGCCAGATGTGTGATGCTTGCTGCCGCAAGGGTGCTAGTGCTAACATGGGGGGTTGTGCCTATCTTTTGCAACTGTGGATGTGGGAGCGGCTTCCGGTTGGTCGGCCGGAGCGGTATACATATGGGGTAAGATAAAATCTTTTGCTTCATTAAGTATGATATGAGATATTGTTAATTTGACATTATATTTGTCTTGTTGAAGCAATTACCAACTTATGGTGAAGAGCCTTTGGCCACTGTCGGTTATCTATGGCACAATATTCTCAATGTGCATGGAAACCCGGTGAGACGTTACACTGACTACAGCAACGCTCTGGACTGCCTCACTCCTGCACATGTAAGTTGTCTTTAGCACGTTCTTTGGTATTGAGGTTTATTTTCGTTGTCTGTTCTATTGTAATGGTTTTGGCATTGTTGGAAATTTATTTGATTCATGATACCTAGGTGAATTGGCGCCCTTATGATCGAGATGAGGTGCAAGCCATGGAGCTTAGTCCATATTGCATGATGAATCAAGATTATTGGCGCTCGGTTTGTCCCCTCATTTGCTTCTACATTGTGGAGTACCATATTCCAAGTAGAGTGATGAGGCAGTTTGGCTGTCTTCAACCTTACCCTCCAGAGTACATAAACACTAATCAAGAGCTTCATCGGTATGTTGTGTGTTTGTTGAGTTTATATTCTTGGAATCATGGTATGTTATATACTTGTATTTGATAAAGAATGTGTCTTGAATGTAGTATTGACCGTCGACGCGAGAGGGGTAGAAAGGATTGGGGCATGAAGCACCAAGGATATATTGACGCTTGGGATAGTCGTGGAGCCCACATTGTCATTGGAGGTCCACTTCACCGTGACCCCCCTTTTGAAAATTATTTGCAATGGTTGAGAGCGAACACAAGGCTTAAACTTAAGGTGGCTATGGATGCTGGTCCTGTCGAGGACCTACCTTCAGACCCAGAAGATGCGTTTGACCAGTATGACGAGATGACAAGGCAGGCCACGCAAACACAGCGGGGACCGGTGGAAGACTACATTGTAAGTTTGGTTGAATTGTTTGCTTATTTCATTAATGTAATTTTGTTTTGGCTACATTGTAAGTTTGGTTGAATTGTGATTAAATGGTTTAATTTTCACATGGCAATGATAGGGACAACAACTTGGTCGTTTTGCTAACGAGTCTCTCGTTGCATTGGGTGTGCCAATTGGGCACCCAGAAGAGGCGAGCAAGCTACGGGCCTTCGTACAGGTTAGCTGGTAAAGTGCTTTTATCTCTGATTTAGAGCCTACCAATTTAACCTTATTGTGATTTTAGAGATTCCATCGTGGGTGTCGAAAAATGGCCCGCAAGTTGAATTGCATGGCCCCACGAGAACAAGAAGCGGCTGGTGGTCCCTCAAGTTCTGGTATACGTTCAGCTCCATCCACTAGGGGTACTAGGGCCACCTCCACGAGTCCAGGTGCGGGCCTGGTTTCAAACTAGTACTGTTTGTGCATTTTTGGTTGTCATCATTGGTTTTTGATATAAAATGTATATTTGTTCATGCAGGGACTCTCACCATTCCCGGCCCTAGTAGGGATGAGGAGGAGGAGGAGGAGGAAAATAGGTCAAACTCAGAAGATGATGATCCTTCGTATGGTCAAGAAGAGATTGGTTCGTCACAGTTGCCTGATGCGCCATTTGATCCATCACAGGGCAGTCAGAGGCCTAGGAGGCGGGCACGACGGGATCACACAGATGTTGGGACCCCTAATGTGTTGCCTACCCATCCAGGACGCCAGCGTCGCAAGAAGAAGCCCTACACACCCAACCCCTCACGCCGCAAGTAGAGTTAGTGAAGTAAGATTATGTGATGGATATGTTTAGTGATGGACTCGTTATCTGATGGACTTGGGTCATGTGAAAACCTTTGTGATGGACTTATGTTTAGTGATGGACTTGTTATGTGATGGACTTGGGTCAAGTCAAAACCTTTGTGATGGACTTGTTATGTGATGGACTTGTTATGTGATGGACTTGGGTCATGTGGAAACCTTTGATGGAATTATTATGTTATGTGATGGAATGAACTGAAAAGGACGCCAAAAAGTAACTATTTTTAAATCTG
>CM014271.1:15803044-15827972 GCA_004135705.1 Alloteropsis semialata | reverse complement strand
CGCCCGCGGAGGGCTGGGGCTCGTCGCGTGCCTGGCGCGTGGATCCAATGGCCGCGGCGAGCGCGGGCCCCACCATGCGCCGGCTCTTGGCCCAGCAGGAGGACCGGACGGCGCCGGCCCTTGGCCCAGCAGGAGCGGACGGCGCCGGCCCTTGGCCCAGCAGGAGGAGGCGCCGGCTCTTGGCCTAGCAGAAGGGGTGACAGGTTCAGGTGAACCAATGGAGGAAGGAAATCCATCTTGCCGTGATTGGCTCCCAGAAGGGTGAGTTCTCTCAAATGGCTTGGTAGTTTAGTAGAAACATTAGATGTGTAGCAAGATTTCAGTTTGTTTTGTTGTCTTGGTTGATAGGATGGATGCTAATTCAAGTTACAACCTGAAAATTAGACTTTTTGGCAACCCCAAAAATGTTAGGAAGGAATTCACATGTTTCAGTTTGGAGAAGGTTGTCGATTCAGACACTGAAAATTTTAAGGATTTTGTTCAATCCATTGTTGACCAGTACCCACCAGGTTACAAGGAAGTAGTTCATGTGCATTATTATGATGGTGTTTTGAAAACCTTTCCTGAAGTTAGAACAGATCAAGAACTATTGTTAATGTTCCAGAAACACATAGAGAACAAAGTTGTGGATATGGCCATTACATACACAGATCCTTTGGAACCTTATATACCAATCACTGAGTGGCCTAGTGCAACTAATTTGGTAGAGGAGTATTCAGATTCTGATTCAGATTCAGGTTCTGAGCCAAAGCAAAAGAAACCTATGAAGGGAAAATCTTCTGAACCTGAGGAGGATACTTATCTAGCAAACCCATTACCAGAGAATGATTGTCATGTATATTGTCAGGTATTGTCAGGTCAAGGTCAAGATGTGGCTCCAATCAGCCTGAGACACTCTCCATTGAGTATCCAGTGGCTTTGTCTAATTCTAGAGAGCAAACAAAAAATGTTCCAACCAAAGCTAGAGGGAAAAAAAGGGCTGTGGGAAAGGAAAAGACAGAGAAGGCAAAGAAGCTGAAACTGGACAGCCCTGCAATGGGCACAAGAAGCAAAGCAATAGATCCAAGTAGCCCAGCAATGTCAACCAGAAGCAAAAGGAGGCTTAGCCTGTGAAGGAGTGATTATTTGTCTTGTTTTGGTGGTGCTCTGCATCAGCTAGTATGCTGTAATGTGATTGTGACTCATCTGTATGCATGAACATGTAATCTGATCCTGTATGCATTAACATGTCATGCTCATTTTGCTTGGCCGGTGAAACACATGCTGTAATGTGATCTGGCCACAAGACAATGTTACTTGAACACATGAGCTAGTATGCTGTAATGTGATCTGAATCATATATGGCTATTCAATGTGTTTGGATTATTAAGGATTATTCATGCTGAAAATATAATTATTACAAAAATTCATATTTTATCTATATTAACAATCGGTGGTACATGTAACACAGTGGCATATGGAACAAAAGGCTACTCAAATTTAACAACACAATGCTCATCTGTCTGGAGGGTAGAATCATCTTTTCACGGTTAACTTAACTCTGTTACCCACTCAAACAAACGGTAGTGGCAGATAGGGAATAAAACTTTGACACAATGGCAAATAGGGAACAAAATTTTTTACAGTGGCAAATAAGGAAGCGTTGTAAATTTGGATGGCAAATAAGGAATTTTCTCTCATCACAAGCGCTGCTATGTCTGCCCACCTCCCTCCTTGCTTCGTGTGTGCCGCGCGCCCCTCCTGTTGCCTTCATGTGTGCCAACCCGCCTGGCCTGGCCTGGCCGCCTCCCAGCTTTGCATGGGGAGAGCCCTCCTGTGCCGTTGTCTCCTACTCAATAAGGCAGGTCTCATCCTTCTGTGCAGTGGTTTACCCCATTATTCTCTAACTCGATGAAGGTTTTATGGCAGATCCCTCTTCAATATGAACTACTGGAATTACATGACGACCAGAACCTGGTGAAGTATGTAGGTACATACGTTGTCTTTAGCCTCTTATATGTTTCCTTACTTTGTACTAAGAAGTTCCATATTACTATGTTATATGATATCTAATTTTTAATGTACAACAGAGTCAATACGGAACGACTTTTTAGCTGTATATTGTGTCCTATTTAGCATCGGCGTGTCATTGATGGGTGGGGGCCACCTCAATCACTGACAGTGGCATTTAAAAAATTATTGAAAGTTGTAATGGCACTAGAGGAATTAATCCTTTTTATTAAGTTGGCACTAGTCAAAATGATGTGGAGCAATAACAGCTAATACTTCCAACACTTTTTAAATGGATTTGATGACAGGTGATTTAAAATCACTGATGGACAGAAGCAGCTGCCATCTGTTTTCTTGGCTATTAGAACTCAAGTAGTGTAACAGCATATTGAAATGGTTAAAATTTTCATAGATGCAGTTCTACTCATATGTATAGTATAGATGCTATGTTCTTAACTCTTTCCTTTGTAGCCGGATCTGATCTGGACTACTTATTTGCTCTCATGCACATTTGTAGCGCTCTGCCATGGAGGATCACTTAAAGATCACAAAATATAGTTTTGAAATAGGCGAGCTCAGTTGTAGAAATCGTATTGTTTCCTTGAAATTTTGGTTTCTTTTATATATCAAAAACCTATTGATTCTACATGCTTATTAGTATTTGAAATTTGCTGTGTTTTTTTTTTGGTCTGTGGTGCTAACTCACTAATGTATTGCATGCTCATCAGGTCCTTATGCCTTATTCATTTGTTAAATGTAGGATTATATTACTGACAGCAATGGTAGATGGGTATGTCACCATGACACCGTTTGCGGCTTTTCTTCTGCAGTTTTGCATTATCAATTCCATTTTCAAACAGCTAGCTATTTTGGTTTACTTACAACATCGTTCTTCTCCTTTCTTCTTTATTACTTTTATACTTGATTTTCATTTTCTGAATGAAATTTGCACCTGCTCTTGTAAATTTCTCTTCTTCATTTGTTAAGAAGATTTTTTTTTGACAGTGGGAGTTAGATGCATGGATGACGACCACTCTCACTACGCTCAAAACAGTTATTGTGACATTGGCTCACTAGATTTTGTTCACTGCACAATATGCGGTCAATGTATAACACCTTCAGTTAAATTACTGACAAATCCCAACCCCCACCAAACCCCCACCCCCCCTCCAAAAAAAACTTGCATGCTCAAGCTACCCTGCTAGCAGGCGCTGCTTGGAAGGCTACCCTTAAACAAGATATTATCCTGCATTTACCCAAGACAAAAGCACCTTTTCATCAGGTTGTATACATGGATAAACTCTTTGTAATCTTGGCTATATGTTCTGAGATGGGTTCCCACTCCCTTCAGTGGCTTCTGCTATATAGTTTAGAGAATGTGTGTCTGTTATATAGGTTAGTTTGTTTGTGTGTTTTCTCTTTCTCTTTTGTTCTTTTTTCGGGTGTAGGTAAGCAGCTTGCTTACGTTGTTTCAAAACCCTTTTTCCTTTATACAAAAAATGATATCACAGGGAGGATTCTGTCCAACAGTTTTTGGTAAAGATATATATGACTAAAAAACTGCACCGCATCCTACATGAGTGGGCTTTCAAGAAGGTATGTTGAGAATTAGCATAGACCCATATATTCTAACAGTCATCAAAATGTAACATCACAAAACATTTTATGGTTTATGATGAAATAATAGATTTGAGTTTGCATATTCATAATTTTGTTGCCCTTCTCACGTAGAATGACAGGGAAATGCAGAAATCCAATAGAAACATTTTTTTCCTGATGGAAGTATGTCATATATATAGGAAGTATAATACATCAGAAGTGTTTAGTATTAAAATGCATATATGTTTACTTGCTAGAAATTTAGTAGCAAAGATTAGCATCAGTTATTAAATTTTCAGTAAATGGTAGTGGATCTCCAGTTTTTCCCAAATTGAACTATAGTTTGTGTAGTTATATTACTAGAATTGAATGGTATGATAAAACTCATTTTGAGTCCGAATTTTATTATGGACTGTGTTCATGCTCTAAAGATATCCTAAAATTTGAGTCATGAAAGGATTATCCCACTTAATTTAAGTTCTGTATTTTATTATCTTTTACTTAGTAACTAATATCTTAGGTACCCACTAGAATATTGCATATATTATATGTGTCCATGTTTTTAATAAGCTAACCATGTAAAAGTTTAAGTAGGGATATCTTGTTTTTGTCTTGGGAAATTCTTTCTAATGTTATAAAAGCTTTTCAACGCCATTTCTAATTGGATGTTGCTCACTTGAATTTAAGGCAGCAAATTATTGGTGGAATTTCTTCTGATAGCAACACCAGCATAAGTAGTATGATATTTACACATGAAGATTATTCCATACTTCAATTCTGTGACAAAACAAAGCAAAATGTGGGAAAATTAACATCATCTTATACTATAAACTGTTATTAGCTCCAGCAGAAAGTGAGCAGCTTAGAACAAACGAGTTTAGTAGTCTCTAGGAACCATGAATTTAGTTTAGCCTTCTTTGGCCGGGCTCTAGCCGGCTCCGGCTTCTCTGACTGCAGCCCTGTGGCTGCACATCTACTGTTGTAAGGAGCCATTTCACGGAATGCTGAGAAAGGGTGGGAGAGCCGGCCGGTGAAGCCATAATTTTGGGCTTCATCAGCTGAATGCTGCAGCTATATATGTATAGTAGAAGAAGTTGCAGAGCTGGAGCCTTTTGAAGCTCTACCAAAGGCATCCTTAAATGGGTGATTGGGGGGGAGCATACTTTGAGTTATAATTTAAAATTACATTATGTTGATAAGATATTGAAGATGCACATTGTGTCTGAATGCCATTTTTTGGTTCCCTTGCATGGCAGTGATTTCAACGGTTTTGTGTTGTGTGATTTCAGGTAAGAGAAAAAAATCATGTTGCTATTTGAGTTACCCCACCTCCTCCCCCCGCTCTCATGTTTTTTTATTCACAAAAATAAACTGTATTTTATCTGTATAGATGTTTTTTTAAGTATAACATCTTCTGTACCGTTTCAATTGACCGCAAAAATCAAAGCTTTGATATGCAATTCAGAACTTCAAATCTGCTTGTATGAATGTTTGTGGACAGTTACTGGATCCGAGATTTCCTCCAGCATTCTTCTGTATGTAAGGATGTGTTTTTGAGTTAATCGCCTTGGTATTCATTGTGTGAAAACTTGCATTGGAAGCTACTGTGTCTTTAACCAGGGCAACTAGTAGGGCAATATATATGCACCCATGCACTTATTCATCATCATGCGTATGTCAAGTTGCAAGGTACAGGGAGGTTCTGAAACATAAAAGATATCAACAATTGATTTTTAAGGTAACTTATGTATAACAATTTTCTAAGGTAATCATGCAGCAATTAATTCTCCCAATCATCAGAATCGGTGGCCTTCTGGTATATAATTCCTCTTCTTCATTCAACAATACCGCCATTTATTTGCTATTGGAATTATTTTAAGTTGCTCCATATGTTGCGACCTATTCTCAGCCTAAATTCAGTGCAACCATGCGATGTATGCATAATATATATACTTCCAGAGGTGATGTCCTGAATACATCAATATCGTAATTTAATGATGACACAGAAATATATCCTAATTTTGGCTCCATTTTTTTCTTCATGGACGTAATCGAGTCTAATGAAATTCTTCATTGTGTGCAGTACTGGTAACCAACCATTGGAGAAGATATCCACCAGGCTTCGAACCGAAAGAATAGGATCAGTTTGCTTCCTTCTTCATTCTCTCGCTAATATTTGTTGTGTAAAATTGTTTTTTTTTTCTAGCCTTTATATGTTTTTTTCAAGTTGGTACTTTGTCCAATACTTATCAAGTACCATATATACAAGGGGTACCTTTCACAAGGGGTCACTGTATTACCCTTTATGGATGATCATAGGTAGTACAAGCACCATAAAGATGCTGTAAGAAAAAGATGCAAATGGTCCCTAAAGCGCACTATTGGGGGAAAGCAATGTATCATATACTCTCTCTGGGAGCAAGCTATGTTATCAAAGGCAGACTAAACTGACTGTTTATGGTTGGGAAGGAGATGGATGAGTGAATTGTGGGGTGGTGTTTCTAGTAAGACAAATATTCATATATACAAGAGCAGAGTCAGCAGATCACCATGATTCGGAAAGTGGCTCATTTTTGTGAAGCCTCAGGCGCTCCAATGCGCTTCTAGAAGATTATTGCCCTGCTGATTGTAATGGCTTGAACAGAAAGGAGGATACGGGCGTGTTTGGATTACTGCCAATGGAAGCCAAACCAATTATTTAGTAGTTGACTGTGTTGGCCGGCAGGATTTGGATAGAAGCCAACTCATTGGCTCACTGATGCTCGCTCGCACCCACGCGTTCATTTTATCGCCAAATTTGGCTAAACTAGCGGTGGCGAAAAAGCTCGCCAAATATTTGGTGCGCTTGTGATTTGGCCCGACAGACTTCGGCTAAATCCAAACGTGCCCTACAAAAGGCTGGATCATACCTAGAACTCCAACCAGGGGCGAGGGAGGGAGAGGGGGAGGGTGGTGGAGGTTCCCCCAATATTGTTATTTTCTCTAAGCAACATCTAATGACGCTAACTAGTCTACCTCAAATATAGTCAATTGAAAATTGCATACAATAATAATATTATCCTAGTTCCACTGCACAATATAATGTCTATGTCTTGCTAAGGTACTAAAAGGACTGAGAAAAATATCTCAAAATCATCTCCCTCAATCATGCCATGATTTATTTTTACTTATTCAACACTGAAAAATTGCAAGTCACTATAGTTGTTTACGTGGATACATATAGTATCGATGACTCGTCATGAGATGTGATTTTCCCTCATGTTAATAAACCTTCTCTCGAGGATACATAATACATTTTCGACAAAATGTCAACAGTTGGGACACTGTTAGTTGGAATGAAAAGTTGGCGAAATTTACTGTAGCAATTCTAAATCGAAGATTAGGAGGACTAAACATGATCTAATTATAAAACTAAATACACGGATGGACGGGAAATCGCGAGACGAATCTATTAAGCCTAATTAATCCGTCATTAGAGATTGTTTACTGTAGCACGATGTTGTCTAATCATGGCCTAATTAGGCTCATTAGATTCGTCTCGCAAAGTTACCCGGGGTTATGGAATGAGTTTTGTCATTAACACACGTTTACTACTCCATGCATGTAAGATTCCCTTTGATGAATAGTAAAATTTGATGAATAGCGAAGTTTGGGGTGGAAACTAAACAGGATATCGTCCATTGAAAACATCAGCTATAGCAACTACCGAAGCGTCAAGCGGTGACTGCGGTTTACAAGAATTTTTGGTGCGTTCAGGAGCCGTCCGGACAGCAGAGAAAGCGGGCCCACACGCGGTCAGAAAAAAGAGAAGAGAGAAGAAGACCGCGTCCCGACTCCCGACTAGTCCTTGCGTCAGCGTCACAGCATTCCGCGCCGCTCCATTCCGCTCTCCGCAAACCCTAGCCGCCAGCCCGCCCACTGTCTCTTCCCTCCGACCAGCCGCCTGACCCCCGAGAGAGCGCTGCCTCCGCCGGCTTCTACGTCCTCGCCGTCCTCCGGATCCGCGCGCGTCGGTCGATCCCCTCCGGCTAGCTGCCGCACGCTGCGGGAGCATGGAGACCTCCGGATCGGTCCAGGACCATGGCACCGCCGCCGGCGGCTACCTGGGATCGCTCTCCGATCCCCAGGTCGCCAGCATGCCGGCGGCGGACCTCGTGGTCCGCCTGTACGACGAGCGCCGCCCGTCTCTCTTCGCGGACGTGGCACTCGTGCTCGCCGCGCGCGAGCGCAGGCTCCAAGAGGCCGAGGCCCAGATCCGCCGTGCCGGCGAGAAAGAGGCGCGGCTTCTGGCCGAGATCCGCTCGTTGGAACGGAGGGCCGTCGAGGCCGAGGCGCTCCTCCTCCGTCGCGGCATCGGCGAGCCTGGCCCCACGGTGGCCGGGGCGGACAACCTGGAAGGACCTGGAGCGGGCGACAGCAGCGAGATCCAGGCAGTGGTCGCCCCACAGGACTGCACGCCCGATGCAGTTGAGAATGAGATCGCCGGCATCCTGGCCACGCTCGCAGTGGTCGGTGACGAAGTGCCCAGGCTGAGCCCACTGAGTGGCGGCGGCGCTGCACTCCCAGTCCCAGCTCCCACGCTGCAGCCCGAGCAGCTCGACGAGAGGGCGGAGGAGCGGGTCGTCGACGTCGCCGTTCTCAACACCCACGAGGAGGAGGCGCCAACAGAGCTGGGCTGCGGTGGAGATGCTCCCGCGATGGATGCTGCTGATGCTGATGCTGCGCGAAGGTATATGGAATAATTTCTTAGTCTTTTTTTTCCTCTTTCTTAGTCTTATTTTTTGCTGCGTTTCCTAGAGGGAGGATTTTTTTTGAAGCCCTAGAGGGGGGAATTGGGAAATAGCTAGTCTTTTCGAACAATTTCCTAGAGGGGGACTGATGACTCCCGCTAGTGCTCTCGCTCTCACCCGGTCGCCCCTCGCGAGGCGACGACCGGCGCCGCGCCGCCGCACCCGCCTGCACCGTCCGAACCACCGCCACCCCACCACGCACACCCTACCCCACCTCCAGCCGCCCCTGAAGCCCCTCGCTCTGCCGCGCCCGCTGCTCGGTCTCGCCTCAAGGCCCGATGACGACTGCATGCTTCACCGGTGAAGACAGGTGCCAATGCCAGGCCGGGGGAAACGCTAGCTCCAAGACGATCCTTGGCCTCTTCTACATTCCCGCCGCTCCAGTAAGCGCCCGCGCTCCTACCTCCATCTGCTTAACTCCGGCAACCCCCCTCCTCCAGATACAACCTCTGGTTCGTCAGCAACATGCTCAATTTCCTGCTTACTATTCATCCGAGTCGCCTTGCCGTCACGTGCATCAGTGGTCGCGTGTTCTGTGTCACGCGGTGTCCTAGCTGCCAAGATGTGGTGAATTTCCTCTTCATCCGTGGCCCTCTTCTCCTCGCCGCCTATGAGCTCCACGTTAACCTCTCGCGTCTGGCGGCAGAGCGCGCCGCCGCGGCTCTCAGCCTCTCACCCCCACCAAAGACACATGTGCCGCGTCCATAGCCGCGCCCACAAGGACCGCCTCCACCCGTCGCGCCCTATCATGAACCTGGCCCAGCGCAGCACCCATCAGGCAGAACAGTTATTTACTGCTCACCCGCCACCTTCTCCTTAAACGGAACCTGACCCGCTCACAGCCAGGTTCTCAATTTTGGATGGTATTCACCGAAATTTCGGCCGTTATGAGCTCGGAGGGAGCATTGCGCTGCACGAACCATGCCTATCCGAGTTTGGCCACGCGCAGCTCAGCTCGATGAGGAGGGCAACCAGGTGCCTTTCTTTGGCCGGCGCCACCCTGCCACAACAGCAGCAGCCCAACCATGATGTTCCCCCTCCACCCCAACGCCCCCCACAAGCCCAACAACCAAACCAGGCCCACAACGCTCCAGCACCAATCCACCAAGCCCAGCTCGGGAAACCTATCTGGCTTCCGGAAGCCCGGAAGCCAGATGGCTTCCATACCCGACGCCGTCCGATCTTTTCCTCATGCTGTCTGATCTTCTTCTACCTCTCGTTTTCTTCTTCCTCTCGCTCTCCCGCGTCGCCGCTGCTCGCCCCACGCGCAGCAGCAGCTCGTTGCACGCCGAGGTGGAGGGGAGGGGAGGGGTCGGCAGGTGGGCGGGGAGGTCGCCGCCGGCCGGGGAGGTGGTGGAGGCGGCAGCACTTAGAGTTAGGATTTGGGGTTGGACTGGGGGCTCCAATGTCCCCGGACATAGAAGATGGGGGGCCAGGGTGCTGCGGAGGACCGGCGGTGGCAACGGTTGGCCGCCGGCCGGGCAGGGCCGGATCCCCGGTGGGCGGTGCCGGCGGGAGGGAGGCGAGGACGGCAAGCTCGTTAGGAAGGCGGGGTTGAGGTGGCGGGAGGCGGAGGAGGAAGAACAGTACAAATGGGCCTCATAGGCTTTATAGCTATGTTGAGTTTCTAGCTTCTGGTAGCCAGATAGGGACCCCCAGCCCAGCCTGCACCTCCCCCTTTAAACTTTCCCGCCCAACCAAACCTCGACACTGACCACGCGCTGCTCCACCTCACTACGCTCGTCACATGCCTATGCCTCGCCGTGCATGGCACGCCACGCTCGTATCCACCGCTAACACCCACCCCAGCCTGCTCCCATAATGCACAATAACACCNTGCCGCTCACACCCGCGTCGCAGTTGCCTCCTCCTCCTCCCCGTGCTCTGTGGCAAGGTTGCTGTCGTCGAGCCACTAGATCAGAGCTCTCGTTTTGCAGCTCTGGCGAAGGGGAAACAAATCGACAATATTGCAGACAAGGTCGTGCAGTGCAAGGCGCTGCAGAACGCGCTGGCCCCTTGCTCCTCCTAGCTCAAGGTCGCTCACACCAGAAGCTCGCGCAGAAGTGGCCACAGTGCGCTCCATCATCTGATCGACGGCTCTGACAATGGCTCTGACAACGGCAACCGACAGCTGGAACAACCCTTTCATTTTCCCCGACGCCGGCTGCAGACTGGAGCTCTCTACAAGCTCCTCATTCCCAAGGAACACGCCCACTGCCCCGGAGTAGCGTTCATGTGGGATAGCAGGGTGCCACCATAGCCCCAGTTCTTCGCTTGGCTACTGCTCAATGGCAGGCTACAAAGTCGGGCCAATCTTGAGAAGAAACGGATCACGACCGACGCGAACTGAGAGATATGCCACGACGAGCCGGAGACCGGAAGCCACATCATGCTCCACTGCATCTTTGCGTGCGCATTCTAGGCATCGCTGCAAGCACCACTAGACGCAAGCACATAGGTGCGCGAACTCTACCGCATGCCGCGCCCGACGACCATCCCCACCCTTCACTTCAACTCCTTCCTGATATTATGCTGCTGGAATCTGTGGAAGCGACAGAGCGGCGTCGTCTTCCGCGGCGAGGAAGCCTCATTGCGCCAAACACTCCATGCCTGCTGTGAAGACGCGCACCTTTGGGGACATTGTCTGCCGCCGAACGAGAAAGGAGTAACATACTATTGGTGCACTATCTTTCTTCAAGCAATGTAAACCAAACACCACTGTAAACCTTTCTCTAATTATGTGGCCACAGTTGGGCCAATGCAATGAAATTCAGGTGGGGTTCCTCTCCCCTTCCGGTGACCGTTCAAAAAAAATCCAGCAAAACTCGTTATTTTATTATCTTCCTGTATCTATCTAATGGATTTTCTTACAAGTGTTTACTCACAAAATACAATGTGTGGAAAAATAGGTCTCTCCATTGTCACTCCATAGGATATTTTTGGGGCTATTGGATTTACTGTCTCTCAACAGATGTATCAATGTATCATAGAAATCTGTTAAATTTGCAACCATTGGATATTTCTTTGTGATCTGTGTGCTGTATTATTTGTGGCTCTGTACGATAGGCTCAAACTGGTGACCAATTTCAAAGTGCAACTATTGTACACTAAGCACGTGTTTGGTCCACTTTGTATTTCCATGCCATCACTATTCGCGTTATTTCTCTTGCGCTCTCTTTATCTCACTTTCATGAATGGTGATGATTGAATGGGATTGTGTGGATATCATAGTGCTGGCTATATATTTTTCTACATTTATCTCTCGAATTGCACACTTCTATATTTAAAAGAGAGACAATTCACTCTCTTGTTCAAGATGAGTTTGTTGTTAAATTCCTTATTATTCATTTTCTCTCTATTTTCTGTGGTAGTTTTATCTCTAGAGCTTTCTTGCTTGTAGTGGCCACATAAGTGTGTTCGTTTTGATGCCTTGTGATGTGTTTGATTTGCAGATATATGTTGAGTTTGAGTTTCTCCTTATATATGATTTGTGCACGAATATTATGGATTATATATGTTCTATTTTTGCTATGCGCATGTTCTTTTTTGTAGTTTTCGGTTTTGTGGGATATAATATGCTAGTAGTTATGATTGTCTTTTTTGCATTTTCTTGTCTCTAAAGTTATTATCTATATGCATTTTGTCATGGTATTTAATCTAATATCCAACACTAGTTATAGTTAACTTAATCTTAATTTATAGTATCACTGCTCATGGGCTTAGGCCTTCAGGTGTGAAATTAAATATAAGTACCATGTGTTCAATGTTGGTTGCAATGCATGTGCAACTTCTGTTTCCTAGTTTTTTTTCCCTTGTAAAATTCATGTATTGATGTTGTGTATGAAACACAATAACCACATGGTCCTTTGATCCTTGTGTATGATCTACCTTCATGAGTCGATATATGCTTTGGTGATATAGTCCACCATGTCACTCACCAGGATGTATATATAATGGACTTTCTAATCTGTTTATTCAGGATAATGGAACTCTCAAATGTGGCGCCTAAGGACAATGATGATGATGATGACCAGGCAGAACAGGAGCAGCCCTTCACAGAGGATCAACTGTGGGAGATGCTGAGAGAAACGAAAGATCAAGTTTCTGCTTGGGAGGCCGAACTAGATACAACAGATGGTGGCATGCCCCAAGCAACAAGAACTGTGCTTGAAGGAAATATTGACAATGAGGTTGAGGCTCAAGGGAGAAGTGAAGCCACCGAGGTTATTAGGCTCCAAGAGGAGATCAGCGTATGTGAGGGCAGGATCGTCAAGGCCAATGCTTTGATCCGTGCGGCCTCAGAGACCGAGGAACGTCTCCGTGCTGAAATCATGGAGCGCAAGGAAAGGGCCACTGAGACTGAGGTACGCCTCTGGGCAGAGATCCAGGCACGTGGCAATGCACTCACAGAACTTGAAGCTTGGAAGCACTGCGCTACGGAGGCCCAAGCACAAATCCGGGCAGCCTCCATGGTTGAGGCACGGCTCCAGGATGAGATCTCGGCATGGAAGCACACGGCCACTAAGGCCGAGGCTAGCTATCAGGCAGAGATCAAGGCTTGCGAGCTCAGAGCAGCTGATGTGACGCATCTTCAAGAGGAGATTAGTAAGCGTGACCAGCTTGCCAAGGAATTCAAGGCAGATGTAGAAGCCAAGATCAGTGCACAGGAAGGCTACTACACCGCAGTTGAGGCTGGCCTCCTCGCTGCACTCGAAGGGAAAGATGTCATGATCAAATACTATGAGGAACAGGTGCAAACCTTGACCACCAAGGTCAGAGACATGCAGCGACATGGGGACGGGCAGAGTGTGAGTGGGCCTGGGCACTGATCTTGTGCCGTCCTGCACAAAGGCAAGTGGATGGCACTGAATTGAGGTAACATACTAGTACTAATTAGGCATATGTTCAGATATGTTCACAAAGGCAAGTGGATGGTACTGAATCAATTTTGTAAAATTCTAAATGTGTGTTTCCCACAGCAGACCAATACCATGCATACACACAAGTTCATGTGTCATGCACACATAACAATTTTGGGAGAGTGCAACAAGCAGAGCAACGAGCTTCAAGTGGAATACACACAAGTTGCCGATGCATCCAGACTTTTGGGTACGAAACTTTTCACTTAGTGGCGTTACTCTTCTCTTTGTTATGTATACTGTTCCTATTGAAACTAAGCATGTGTGTTGTGATGTACGATGGTGAAGCATTAACTGCATAGGCAAATAAATTAGTTCGAAATGTTCATGCTAGGCAAATAAATGGATAGAATAATTACAACACGTAGCTTCATCTTAAGCTAGCCTTTGTGCAGTGCTAGAAACCATAAGTAGATGCAGCACAATTCTCCAAAATGGTGGCAACATGCAATTAGCAACTGCTTTGGCGTCTCGAAGGTCAAGATCGACAAGCTCCAAATTCCATAACAACACGTAGCTTCATCTTAAGCTAGCCTTTGTGCAGTGCTAGAAACCATAAGTAGATGCAGCACAATTCTCCAAAATGGTGGCAACATGCAATTAGCAACTGCTTTGGCGTCTCGAAGGTCAAGATCGACAAGCTCCAAATTCCATAACCAACATGTAGATATTTTGGGATGAATTATCTAGACTATTTTTGGACCAAATTCGCACCAGGCACAGGTTGGTGTTGCTTCCGATGGCGTGCAACCAAACAGACCCATATATCTACTAATGACTCGTCGTGAGATGTGATTTTTTCCCATGTTAGTAAACCTTTTCCCAAGGATACATAATACACTTTGGACAAAATAACAACAGTTGGGACATTGTTACAACAAGCTAGGATCGTCCATTGAAACATCAACAAGAGCAACTACCGCCGAAGCCGTCAAGCGGTGACTGCGATGGACAAGAATTGTAGTGCGTTCAGGAGCCATCCAGACAGCAGACAAAACCAGCATTGTGGGCCCACACGCGGTCAGAAAAAAAGAAGAGCAGAAGACCGCGCCCCGACTAGTCCTTGCATCACACCTGTCTATACATTCGCACCGCTCCATATATTCCGCTCTACCAATCCCCACTCCACCTACCACCGCAGCAAACCCTAGCCGCCAGCCCGCCACTGTCTCTTCCCTCCGGCCAGCCATCCGACCCCCCGAGATAGCGCTACCTCGGTCGGCTCCTACATCCTCACCGTCGATCCCTATCCACCTCAGTAGCTAGTATTTAGGAGCTTGTGTTCGTGTCGGTCGATCACCTCCGGCTGCCGCACACTGCGAGAGCATGGCCTCCTCCGAATCGGGGCCTTGCTAGCACCACCGGCTATTTGGGATCCCTCTCCAATTCCCCCCAGAGCGCTAGCCTGCCGGCAACGGACCTCGTGGTCCACCTATACAATGAGCGTCGTTCGTCCCTCTTCACGTCGTCCAGGCAGTGAGGTAACATACGAGAGTACTAACTTTTAAGGCGTATGTTGAGATATTCAGTTTGGAACATGGTGTCTCATCAACTGAAATTATGATTGTGTGTTTTCCACAGTAGGCTAATACCATACGCACAAGTCGTGTGTCATACACACATAAAAATTTGGGGAGAACGCAAGCAAAGAAATGAGCTAAGTGGCATACACACAAGTTCCTGATGCATCCAGATTTTTGGGTTCCAAACTTCTCACTTAGATTCATTACTTCTGTAACATTTTGGATTTTTTTCGGAAGGTTTCTTATTGCAGAAACATGGATTTAAAAAAACAATTGTGGATTGTTCGATTTGAGGCGAAAACATTTAAGATTGTCTTCCTGTGAACCTCCCTAAATTCCTAGTAAGCCAAATTTGACCATTTAATTTAATCTTAAGGGCAATATCATGATAATGTGATCTGGATTTTTCTTTTTCTTTATTAATATTTTTTAGTGTGGACTTATATTTGATTTTTCAATTCAAATAGAAGTCCTAAAGCTAACTACTACCTCGCCTAGATCAAACGTTGAGCCAAAAAGCCACTACCTAAATCCTACCCTATCTTCATGCCTGTCGGCCCACTAATTAACAAGACCAACCAACCATATATTTTAATCTATCCCGATCTATCAACCCGGAGCTCCTAAAAACTCAATCTTAATTATGTTGACATTCTCCAAATTATCAAATTAAGTATTTAATTAATTTGGTCCAAAAATAGTCTACATAATTTATCCCAAAATATGTACATGGTTTATTTGAATTATGACGATGGTATCTGAATTTTTGAAATAATTATGAACAATTCATTTGTAGAAAACTAGTCTAATTCATCTGTCTCTATCGCGGAATAAATTTAATTTATTCCCTCTCTCTATCTTCCTTTCTTCCAATGGGAAAATAAAATTTGCGCCCCCCCCCTCTTTCTTTCCCCTCTACCAAACCACTGCACCACTATCTTTTTCCCCACCTGGCCATCTTCTCCCCATCTCACTTCCACCCATGTCTCATCTAGTAGTCTCTTTCTTTCCCTTCCCTCCACCACACAAATCTCTATGCTTACCCCCTTTCCTCCTCTAGGCACGCATCAGCAGCAGCAGCAGAGCAGTGTGTCGGTGCGGCGGTGGTCGTCATCAAGCGCGCAGGCCAGCATGCAAGCCCCTAGCGAACGCGGCGGTGGCCGTCCTCACGAGCACAGGTGCACATGCCCTAGAGAACAAAGGCGACCTCCAGCCTAGACACCACATCTACACTATCAGTCACTGATCTAGCATCGCACAGGATTACCCGTCTTTATCAGGGGTCTTCTAATAGAGCCTTCACTACTAGAGCGGATGATGAAACCGCAAGCAACTAGTAATGGAAACATAACCAAACTAGAGAACTCATCACCATAGACGAACTCGAATAGTTACTCAAGTGGATCATATCCAACGAGGTACAAGCCAGGGAAGAGTGCCAACAAATCTGGCAATCCTCCGAGCTACATGCCTAGGAGTAGCTCTTGTCTCTTGGTTGTGTGAGGAGTTATTCTATGAGAGAGTGTTCCTCCTCCTTTTATGCTAGCATGGGTGTAGTTTGTGGCACTCCTTGGATGGAATTTTCTGCGTTCGAGTATGTTTCTTCGCTTATGTTGTCGTGGTATTCTGCAAACAGTGATTCTCCAAAGCTTGTGGAGCTAGTTAGAATTATTTCATATCTCTAGTTTGGTGTTCGTTATTTCTCTCAACAGCTGGCAAAAGCAAGGTGCGGTAAACTATCCAAATGCATATACAACAATTTAGACACTTGTTGTTTGTATATTATATTATGTCATATAAAGACAACAAAAAGGACAGCTTATATAGGGGTCATCTATTTAGTTGTCTGCAAGCTATTCAATTACTCTATAAGCACATAAATCATAGTGATCAAGTATAAATTTGATCTTTATAGCCATTTTGATGCTTACATAAAAAAATAAACAATATTTTCAAATGTGCACTCGACATCCTTTCCTACCCCTTCTTGATGATGTGCATATAATTTGTTTTCTTTACTATCTTCAAGTCGTACATCTCAATATAACATTAACCCAATACCATTCTTTCTTCCTATCAGCTCCAATGCTTTGGGCCTGTCGAATTTATGCAGCCAAGAGCTCATACGCAATTGTAAAGAAAAACATTATCCGACTGAAACTGAGAGACAAACTGACTACGGCAAACATTGTTGTTGCGCTGGTACTTGGTCTCACACATACTCATTTCTAAAGCTAATCAAACTACTGCATAATACACAGTCGTAAATCTCATGAAATTTGTAAATAGAAAACATCTGCAATTCTAACGGTAAAGCTCATATAGTTGGAGGTTGCATGTTTCTTAATTCATGCACACTGCAATTTATCCTTGAGACAAGGTAAAAAAAAGTTGTTGTCTGTCAACTGAACAAATTGAACATCTAATTTGCCCAACTAGTACATCAGCATAGGACTACAACTTGGCTCCTCTATATTCAGCTCAACTCGATCGATTTGTGGGAAAGATAATTACTAGTACCCAATTATGTAGTACATATGCAATCTCTACAAAATTATTTTTTGTTCTGAGCACAAATGATACTTTCTAATTGAACTAGAATCAAACTTGTAGTACATCTGCAATCTCTAAAAACCCTATTATGTGATACCCAATTACGTAGTACATCTGCAATCTCTAAAAACCCTAAACCCTAAAAGGAGTATATAAACGCATGAGACCTCTAGACGTACAAAATCGTGAGACCAATCCTGCAGTGTGAAGTCAGTCATACTACCCGGCACCGAGAGAGGCCCCCTCCAATCTTGACTTTGCAGAGGAGCAGGTCGCCCATATTCACCTGAACGTCCACCGCCGCC
Organism: Alloteropsis semialata; assembly: GCA_004135705.1. Classification (NCBI taxonomy): domain Eukaryota; kingdom Viridiplantae; phylum Streptophyta; class Magnoliopsida; order Poales; family Poaceae; genus Alloteropsis; species Alloteropsis semialata. The sequence goes on along the minus strand of CM014271.1, from coordinate 15,810,294 downwards.
TCTCCCGCAGCCAGCTCGCCGGCGAGCTGGTCCCGCAAGAACCACGGCACCACCACGTCCTGCCCCCACGCCCTGGCCACGCGCGACTCCTGCCGCCTCTGGCGCGCGCAGAACATGGGCACAGTGCCCCTGCCGAGGAACGCGTCGCCGTAGGACACCACCGCCGTCGAGAGGTCGGGCACGCAGTACCGGTCGAGCGCGTTGCGCGTGTTGTCGATGTGGACCGTAACGTTGAGCACCGGCGACAGCGTCGGCCGGCCGCGCGCCGAGAGGTCCCGCGCCGGGTCCAGGCCGGCGACGGCCGCGACGGCCACCGAGTACCTGGGCTGCTCCTCGGGGAACTTGCGGGTGATGAAAACCATCAAGACGACGAAGGCGGCGACCACCGCCACGGGGGCCAGAATGCAGCCAGCCACGCGTAGAGCTTGTCGGCGACGGGATCCTTCTTCTGCTTGGGCGGCCATGCTCGACGATCTTGTCGCGATTTTTTCTTCCCCCTTCAACTGATGGTGCTGTGCCCTGCTGGGATCTAATCTAACTGATGCTAGTATATATATGAAGATGATACCGTTGCGTGCCCTGTTCGTGTCCTCCAAGCTAAACGTACGGCGATATGGGATGTCCGTATCCCGTACAACACGAGGCAGCAACTAATGGATGCACGTAATATAGTTGGACGCCCACACGAAGCTTGTTTAATTTAAAGTTAAATGCACCGACGATCTCTAAACTTTTTTTTTAGATAATCTCTAAACTTGTCTTGGAATGTATATGAATGTCATATACATCTCTAAACTCTTAAAATGTAGTTTTGTATCCCTCCTCCTCGGAGGAGGAGGAGGTCGACTCCGACGGTTCCCCCTTCGTTCCGGGCTCCCCTTTTGGCGGTGGTCACCCGGATGATGACCTCATCTGGATGCCTGAGGGCGACATGGACTTCGCGCTCCGCATCGCCTACGAGTTCTTGGATGCGGATGCGCCGACGGCGAACCCTGCCCCGTTCATCCGCACGGCGATCTTCGGGGTTGCCAATGCGGTGCACTACCGCATGTTCCCGTCCTCGCGCGGGGCGATGATGCTCCTCTTTGACTCCAAAGAGGAGCGAGATGCCGTTGTCGACCAGAGCCCGCTCCATCACGACGGCGGCCGGGTCACGTTCGAGAAGTCCGAGGAAGTAGGCAACCGCTTCGTCGCCATCCCGGAGTGGCTCGTGGCTATCTCCTCCATCAACTTTCCCCCGGAGCATTGGAACGAGCGCAACATCCCGGCGGCCTTCGCCAAGCTTGGCACGGTCGTGGAGGTCGACTACGAGTGCCTGCATGGGGACTACTCCTCTATGCAGGTGGTGGTCGAGCGGTTGAGGGCCACCGGGATCCCTGACGACCTTTGGGTGGCGAACCACGGCGGCCTGGGCAGCACCTTCCAGATCGAGCCCCTTAGGGTTTGGAGGCGCGAAGAGCAGCTTGACGCCGACGGCAACCTCCGCCCTTTCTTCCCCCGTCCCCCTGGGCCGGGCATGGGGGGAATGGGCTGATGGGGCCTCCGTTCGGCATCTCGCCCCCTGCTTATGGGCCTCCCACACCGGGGCCTGTTGGTGGGCCGGGCCTTCCCGCTCCTTTCGGCGGCCGCGGCCGTTTCCCGGGCTTCGACACCTTCTTCTACGGCTTCATCAACACCTTTCCTCTGCCACCCCTTCCGGCACTCCCCATCATCATCCACCCCACCCCCACCGCCAACGCCGCTCCCACTGCAAACACCCCTCCGCTCACCTTCCGCTCCCGCTCCGTTCCTCTGCTGCTCACCTGGCTCCCCTCAGCTCCCAACCACCCTGAGCCGCGCCACACCAGCCCACCACCCCCACCTCCTCCATCCCCCGTTTCCCTCGCTTCCCCGCCGCCGCTGCGTAAACATCGGGCGTGCAAACCTCGGGCTACAACGCCGATGCGAAGTAGCTCGCGCCTTACGGCTGCTGCTCCGTCCACCTTCGTGGACATGACCTCTAAGGCTGTCCAGCGCCGGGCGCTCAAGGACAGCCTGGCTGCCTGCTCCAACTCTCTCAAACGCCAGGTGCAGAAGCGCAAGCTGCTGAAGAAGAAGAACCCCCTCGGCGCGCTGGACCTGGGTCGCCTGGCTAAGGCGGCGGATATCGGCTGCGCTTGGATGTCGTGCGGTCGCGGTGGCAGCGGCCGCGCCGGTGATGCCATGAAGACAATCGCCATAGTTCGGGAGCCAGGGTCTGTCGGCCCTTGGATTGCGTTAGGCCTACGGCGGCTCCTACATGTTCTGTGTGTTCTTTTCTGTTTTTCTTTCATGTACTTCCTAATGTTCCCCCCCTCCAGTCCTACTCCGACATCACTGCCTTGTACCCGTGTTCTGTGTCCCAGGCAGTTGGCTTGTTTCCAACCTCCATCTGTGTTGTTGCTGTCAGTTGATCAATGGATGCTAGTCGCCTTTCTTACTTGATTATGTCCTGGAATGTGCGCGGGTTGGGACAAGCTTGCAAACGTGACATTGTCAGGGACACGATTTCTCTCCGAAAACCCCATATATCCTGCTTGCAAGAAACAAAGCTACCTGCTCTCCAACCTTTTCAGTTACAGTCCTTCATGCACTCTTCCCTGAACTCCTACCTCGAAGTACCTGCCACCGATTCCAGAGGAGGAATCCTCACCGCCTGGGACATCTCCTCCTTCACGCTACACAGTTACGTCCTCCGCAAGCATTCCCTCACCACTGTCCTGGCATCCACAACCTCCGCCTCCACCTTCGCCTTGACTAACGTCTACGCCCCTTCTGACCATCGGGATACTGATGTTTTCCTACATGAGATGAGCGACCTGGCTACCTTCATCACCGACCCGTGGCTCATTGTGGGAGACTTTAACCTCACCCGTCAGTGCAGGACAAGAACACTCCAGGCTTTAGCCCTTCCCTGGCTGCGGCATTCAATTCCCTGATACACAATCTTGCTTGGATTGAACTCCCTCTACTTGATCGTCTCTTCACCTGGAGCAACATGCGATCTTCTCCCACCCTTGCTCGGCTTGATCGAGCCTTTGTCAGTATAGAGTTCAGTAGCTCCTTCCCCAACACCGCGCTCACTTCTTCCGTCCGCGAAACCTCTGATCATGTCCCTCTTACTGTCACCATCACCACCTCTATTCCCAGATCGACCCTTTTTCGCCTTGAACGCTCCTGGTTCCTTCATGAGAATTTCCTATCCTCGGTCCTCCCTGCCTGGTCCCAAGGTCCTGTCTCCTGGATGCTGCGGGACAGCTCGTGGCTTGGATCAAATCCTTACGGCATGCGACAAAGGTTTGGGTTAAAAAACACCGCTCACCTCCTTCCATTTATCATAATTGCCGCTTTGTTATTCAAATGCTTGACTTGTTCGAGGAAGCTCGTTCTCTGTCTCCAGGTGAACACTGCCTGCGTTCCCTCTGCAGCGAGCGGCTCGCCCTTTTTGTCTCTGAACGGACAGCTGTCGGTTTTTTATACCGGCTAGCCTACTATGGGGGGTCCCTAAGTAGTCGAGTTATTCGTGGGGGCCTCGCCGGAACCAGAAGCACGATGGTGAACACGAGACGATTTAGACAGGTTCAGGCCGCCTCGAGTAGAGAGCGTAATACCTTATGTCCTGTATGGTGGATCTTCTTGTATTGATGGGTATCATTTTACAAGGGGTCCCTGCCTCACCTTATATACTCGGGAGACAGGGTCTACAAGGCAAGAAATACAAACTCCTAGTCGAATACAATACACAGAGTCCTAATATGAGTAGGCCGGGTTGTTTCCCAGTACCCGACTAGTTTCCTTAAGCTGTACAGTCCTTCCTTGTATCAGTCAGGGTTGCCGGCCCAATTTCCTAACGGGACTGTGGCCCATGAGGACTCCCATGGATCCTGGACCGTCAAGCCCCCGAGTGTCTTCATGTCTTCACGCCTGCCGGGTTGTTTCTCAACGATTTCAGCATCAGCCGAGTTGTTTCCTCGTCGTCTTGCATGTTGAAAACCTTCAGAAGTGAACATGATGTGCTTCTTTGCCGACTTCTTTTGCAGCCAGCCCCCGGGCCTTGGTTCAGGAACCAAGATTGATGCAAAAACTTCCCCATTTATTATAATGGTGTCCAGCTTTTGAAAAAAGATGGACCCATTATGGGTCTAGCCCCCGAGCCTAGAAATATTTTCAAGGATTAAAAATAATTCCAGGGTCTTTATTGAAAAAATTTTCCAAAAGAAATATACTATTTCCCCTAGCCCCCAAGCTTAAAGCAGATGACAATAAGCTTAAAGACTTCCGTTGAAATATGTATATTCTTTGATGTGGAAATAAATCCTATTAAGCATCAGCCCCCGAGAATGAAAATTCATCGGAAAATGACCTAGCTCGTTAGGAAATGGCTGCACAAATATGCATCTGGTTGTGTAACCACGAATACATAAGTGTTGGCGTATTTTGGAAAACGGGTTACAGAGAATACGCTTAGGGTTACCGCTTCAATCTTATAAGATAGAGGGTGAACCGTTCGTATTCTCTTCCCCGCCGCCGTCGCTTTCACCACTGAAATCCTCAAACTCTTTTCGCCTCCGCGCGCAATCTCCAATCCACTCAAGCCCCGTTCGAGAATCAATCCAAAATCTCGTCTGCAAGATGGGTCAGAAACCTGCTTCTAGCAAGCCTACTAAGAGCAAATCCGCTACCAGCAAAAAGAAATCCAAGATCCCAACCACAGATATGCCAGTGTTCAAGAACTCCCCTGCACCGGCTCTTGCCTGGAAGCCATCCAAGGCAACAGACGAAATGGTGCAGGGTCTTGTGGAGCAAGGCTACCTGCTGGATAAGTCAATCTTCTGTTGGCGCACCGATGCAGGTAAGGCCTAGCTTTTCGAAGAAATCCACGAAATCGTGGTTTTTGTCGCTTTTTATGAACGCGGATTCGCCCTCCCCGCTCATGATTTTCTCCGAGGGCTTCTTTCTTACTACAAATTGGAATTGGTTCATCTCAATCCCAATTCTATTCTTCAAATTTCCCTCTTCATTCATCTCTGCGAAACCTTCTTGGGGATTGATCCCCACTTCAATCTGTTCCGATGCCTCTTCCGTGTGAAGTCCTCCCCGGACAAAGTAGTCGGCGGGGCCGGATTTCAGCTGCGTCAGGGGATGAAGAACGTGTACTTCGACTTCAAGATGAATGACTCCATTAAAGACTGAAATGACAAATGGTTTTATGTGGAGAATCAGCCCCCGAGGCTGTCCAAGCACTCCGGTCATCTGCCTCGGCCACAAGATTCATGGAATGAATCCCTCGATAGGGATAAGGTTGACGGAATCTCCAGGCTTATCAAGATGATCGCTGCTCTGAAGGATCAAGGCTTAACTGCCATCGGGATCGCCAGTTCGTTCCTGCGCCTGCGCATACAACCCTGCCAGAAGCGGGTGCACGCTGGCTATGAATATACTGGCCCCGAAGACCCGACCAGGGTTTCGACCAGCGACTTATCGTCGGATGAAGTCGCCGTCCGCATCCAGGCACTCTTCATGGATGCCCAGGATCTGCCACGCCGGGTACCCGAGTACTCGGCAAGTCGTCCGTCATCATTGGTAAGCTTGAAAACAACCCGAATATCAATTATGATATACACCTTCTTGCTTCTTGACAACTGATCAATTGCTGCACTATCCAATGCCAGGAATTGCGGACCAGACTTACTTCCTCGCCTCCAGACGTAGCAGAGAACCAATCCGGGTTGCCTGGATCTCCCTCACCCCAGCAAACTGCTGAAAGTTCAGGGAAAGGGAAGAAGAAGGCATCACCAGATATGGACCAGGTAATTCTGGAAGAAGTATCCGACTCTGATGATGACACACCCCGACCTCCTCCTAGGAAGGTACTTTGGCAAGGAGGATCAGGTTTGAAGAGGCCTAGTCCTGATGATGCTCCAAGTCCAACCGTCCCCAAGAAGAAACGGGCTATGCGGAAGAAAGTGTCTCCTTCGGTGAAGAAATCATCAGATACTATTCTTGATAAAGCCGAGGCACTTAAAACAGAGCCTGAAACCAGTGTGGAGATTCCGATTGGAATCCCACTGCAAGCATCTCCATCCAAGGTACCCCAATTGTCTTATTTTGCAAAAAATCTTGATTCTTGCCTCTTGCCGAGTTGTTTTCTGAATTGAATGTATAATTGCAGAATCCTCAATAAGAAGAACCCGCCCAGTCGGAAGAGCCTCAAGGACCTCAAAACAACCCTTCTGGCGGTTTTGACTTTGTTGTGGAAGAGCCTGAATTCAACATGGAATTTGCCAGGTAGATGATCCAACTTCATGGAGCAAAATTCTGAAATGCGAATATTGCTAATCTTCAATTGTTTATGCAGCCGTCCGCCCACTCCTGCTCCTACAGATGTACCAAGGACTCCAATCATGGAGACAGGAGGAGGAGAAGGGCCAAGCCCCCGAGCATCTTCACCGCTCCAACCCCAAGCAGCAAGCAGCAACGTCACGCCACCACCCCCTGTGAGAGAGCAAGCCCCTCCGAGTACTTTTGCTCCTGGGTCCTGGCCCAGAGCAGTCTGATGAAGGAAGCTGCAATTGAAGAAATCATCCGGGAGCAAAAGAAACCCCGCGAGCCTTCACCAGAGCCATTCCAGATCTTCACCGGCACACCCGGCGTCAACGCAAATGAGGATGAAGACGCCTTCTTATTCAACTCTGAAGTTGACCACGAAGATCTGGAGAAGGCCGCCGAGCTGTACAAACAACTCTCCAAGCTCACAGATTTTAGTAGAAATAGCGTAGTACTGTAAATACTTATCTCCTTTGTACTTTAATCAACCCTGCCTCCTTTAATCTGGATGTAGAGTATACTTGTACGATCTCAGCAGAAATCTGAGATGCTTCGGAGAGCAAGCACGTCCATTGCCCGCGCTGAGAAAGCCACAATCGATCTGGCCAAGAGACAAGCAGCTTGGGACCAAGAACGCGCCCAATTGCACCGAGAACTGGATGAGGCGTACAAGAAGATCAACTTGTACCAGGACCAGCGCGATGACATCGCTGAGAAGAATAAGTCTTTACGACAGAAACTCTCAGGTGTGTACACCGAGTACTTTTCTCTGTCTGTATTGATCATATATTGAATAGGATCTGATGTGTTGTCTGCAGAGAGTGACAAGCGCGTTGAAGCTCTAAAGGGCGAGTTCATCGATATGAAGAACCGCTTTTATCGGGAGCAGGAGCGCGCAAACCAGG
>CM014271.1:15784941-15798829 GCA_004135705.1 Alloteropsis semialata | reverse complement strand
GCTACGATTGCTACCTGGCTCGGTTGCTGCATGCTTGCAGCAATCGTCAATGCCTCGGTGTCACAATCATAGGAGGTCTTCAGGTCGCCCTTTAGGGATAAGATTCCCTTAGGGCCTGGCATCTTCAGGACGAGGTAGATGTAATGTGGGATCGCCATGAATTTTGCCAGAGCGGGTCTTCCCAGGATCGTGTGGTACGATGATTCGAAGTCGGCGACCTCGAATGTGATGTACTCGGTCCTATAGTTGGCCTCGGTACCAAATGTAACTGGAAGTGATACCTGGCCAAGGGGCACAGCAATGTTGCCTGGAACAATGCCGTAGAAGGGTGAGTCAGTGGGCTTGAGCAGGTTGGTGATGTCTAAGCCCATCTTCTTCAAAGTCTTGGCGAACAGGATGTTGAGTCCACTTCCTCCGTCGATCAATGTTCTTGTGAGTCGCGCGCCAGCTACCACAGGGGTCGAGCACCAGAGGGTATCGCCCCGGGTTCTTGATGTTGGTCCATTGATCGTCGCGAGAGAAGCTGATGGGGACTTCTGACCACTTCAGGAAGGTGGAGATGGCAGGCTCAATGCAGGCAATCTCGCGGTGGATAAGCTTTTGCTTGCGCTTTGATTCTGACTGAGTGATTCCCCCAAAGATGACGTTGACAACCTTGTCGGCTTGTTGGTAGCCGGTGTCTTTATCACCCTTGTCTTGTTGTCAGGGTTGTTTGGTTTGGGAGCGCCCTCCGCTGAGAACGCTTTCTTAAGCGACCAGCAGTCCCTGCTTGAGTGCTTATCCTTTGGGTGGAAAGGGCACTGCTTGTCGAGTAGTTTTTCGAACTTCCTGCGGGAAGAGTTCTTCTCAGCAATGTTGACCGTGTCTTCAGGTTTGCGCTTCTTGTCGTTGAAGTCACGTTTGCTGTTGTTCTCAACTTGCTTGCTCTTGTTACGGTCGTTGTTGTTGTTGCGATCTCCTCCCAACTTGCTACGGTTGAATCTCTCACGCTGCAGGTCTTCAGCATCTGATCAGCGGCTGATGAGATCTCGCATCTGCTCTAGTGTCTTTGGCCTGTTCCTTCTGAAATCGAGGTGCAGCACAGGGTCAGTAAGCCCACCGTGGAAGCAATCGATGACATCTTGGTCGGATAGGCCTGCACAGGTTGAGCGTTTCTCCCAAAATCGTCGGTTGTAACTGCGCAAGTACTCGTTCTGGCCCTGTTTGCACTGGGCTAGGTCAAAGCGAGTACCCGACTTCTGCCATGAACCTTGGAAGTTGTTGATGAAAGCCTTGCAGAGTTCATCCCAGCAGTCGATGGAGCCCGACTTGAGCCCTTCTAACCAGGTCAGTTGGGCCTGATCGAGGACTACTGGGAGATAGGTGCACATGGTGTCGGTGTTGCCCCTTGCCGCCTTGATTGCCGAGTAGTAGATGCGAATCCACTGCTCGGGATCGCGTTTCCCGTCATATCTATCGATATGAGCTGGTTTGAACTTGTCGGGCCAGGAAGTAGCGCGGATGCGGTCTGAGAAGATCGGGAACCCTTCGTACTTGTGGAGGTTGTGGTGATCCTGACCCGGCGCCCCGTAGACTTGGTCGTGCTCCTGGCGTCTGCGGCGTTCTTGTTCTTCGCGATCGCGTGCCCGTGACGAGATAATGGCGCGCGCGTCTCTATGTGGCAATTGTTGTCACAGATCCCTGTTGTTATCGTGACTCCCAGGGCGTCTGTCCCTGTTTCGGTTGCCATCACGCCCGCCGACGTGGCTCTGCTGAACTTGCGGTTGCTTGGTCCGGCGCCGTGGTCATGACCTCCGCCGCCGAGTACTATGCCTCCCTCATTTTGGGGTTGGCGTTGTTCTCTGCTCGGGTGGTGGGATTGGTTTCCTGGGTTTCCAACTTTAGGATATCGGCTGCTTGCGTGGCGGCTTGGTGCTCGGGTGATAGTCTTTGCCGGGTTGACTGCGTCATGCTGGATGGCCGCTGTCTCGAGCATCGTCTTCATCCTGAGGATTTCAGGAGTTTCAGGCATCTGTCCCAGCTCTGTGACGACAGCCATGATGTTGGCTGCAGCGCTGGAGTAGACGTCTTGGCCGGCGACTTGCCGGAACTTGGCGTTGAGGTCCTGTTGAGGTAGCCTACGGCCGAGGCGGCGACGTCGTTCTGCGCGAGCGACATTTCGCTCCCTGCGTCGGTTACGGTCAGCTTCAGCTTCGTTCTCCACAGTTGGCTCGTCGTTGGAGACTTCTTGTTCCTAGGCGATGATCACCATGGCTTGGCGCCCTGGTGAGTAGCTCCCTGTGCTTGAAGTTACTGGGACAGTTGAGCCGCGGCTGCTTGAAGAATTCAGGGGTTGCCCATGTTGAAACGGGAGTGGATCGATGCACGCGATGATACGAGACATGTCCAGGTCCTCCTGTGGTGTTGCTCCAAGTGCTGGCTTGCGTTCCGGCCAGTGAACAAATCGTCCTTCGGGGGTTGAAGTAATGACGAGTCCGACTTGTTTCCCGTTCAGGGGAAATTCGTCGAATTCAACCAGAGATCGGAGTTGTTTTGAGGACGCTGCAAAGTGGAGGTGGGGCCCACGAGTCCAAAGGGATATTGGCTCGGGGGTGTCGGCCTCGTGCTCAACAGTGGCTGGACTCCTTTTCTTCTGGATTTTTGAATTGGCGGATTTTGGCATAGCCGATGGTTCAGAAACCGACTCGGGTTGCCTGGTCCGCTTTGGAATTTTCCCAGCCCGAGTTGGAATTGGGCTAGGAAGAGTGATTCCTTGAGTCCGAGTTGAGTTCGAACTCGAGGTTCCCCGAGCCCGAGTTGTATTCGGACCCGGGGGCGTGATCTTGTCGAGCTTGTCGGCGAGTTGCTCCGGAGTCGGTGATTTGAGGACGCGGTTGAAGTTGCCCGTGCCGTCCGCCGTGCAGACCCAGGAGCCGAAGACGAAGGTGGCGCCCTTCGCGAACGCCATGTCACCATCGCAGTTGATGATGACTGGTGCCATCGAGCTTGCTGAACGATTCTCGACGAGAGCCCCTACCTGGCGCGCCAGCTGTCGGTTTTTTATACCGGCTAGCCTACTATGGGGGGTCCCTAAGTAGTCGAGTTGTTCGTGGGGGCCTCGCCGGAACCAGAAATACGATGGTGAACACGAGACAATTTAGACAGGTTCAGGCCGCCTCGAGTAGAGAGCGTAATACCTTACGTCCTGTATGGTGGATCTTCTCGTATTGATGGGTATCATTTTACAAGGGGTCCCTGCCTCACCTTATATACTCAGGAGACAGGGTCTACAAGGCAAGAAATACAAACTCCTAGTCGGATACAATACACAGAGTCCTAATATGAGTAGGCCGGGTTGTTTCCCAGTACCCGACTAGTTTCCTTAAGCTGCACAGTCCTTCCTTGTATCAGTCAGGGTTGCCGGCCCAATTTCCTAACAGGACTGTGGCCCATGAGGACTCCCATGGATCCTGGGCCGTCAGCAGCCTACTAGAAACAGCGGGGCAAAATCAAGGCGCTCAAGGAAGGCAATGCAAACACTCGGTTCTTCCAAACACGGGCATCCCTGCGCCTACACAAGAATCAGATCAAAATTATTGAACACGACGGTATCGCCCATACTTCACATGATGGCAAGGTGGCAGTGCTCACTTCCTACTACACACACATCTTGGGAGTTGCTGACCGCACTGTGTGGAACTTCTGTTTGACAGACTTATACCAGGGGCGCCCAAAAGTTTATCCCGCCCCACTAATTGCTGAATTCGATGAAAGAGAAGTGAGACTCGCTATTCGCTCCATGAATTCCAACAGCGCCCCAGGCCCGGACGGAATTGGCCCTGCCCTCTACTCCACTGCCTGGGATGTTGTAAAGGAAGATGTTATGGCTTTCATGTAGGGATTCCACCAAGGGAGCACTGATCTGGAACGCATCAACCGAGCCCACATCGTGCTATTGCCGAAGCATGCAGCTGCCGTTCACCCCAGCTCTTTCAGACCAGTGTCCCTGCAGAATTGCCCAGTGAAGCTTCTCACCAAAGTGTTAACCACCAGACTCCAGCAACAGATCAACAAGCTCATTGACACTGATCAGACTGGCTTCTTGAGGGGCAGATCAATTTCGGCAAACTTTGTCTGTGCCACAGAAATGGTTCAGTGCTGCCACAAGCGTCGTCTTCCAACTTTGGTGCTAAAGCTTGATTTTGCAAAGGCTTTCGACTCTGTCAACTGGGACAGCTTGCAACGCGTCATGGAGGCACGCGGGTTCCCCCCTAATTGGTGCTACTGGGTTCACACACTGCTGAATACATCTCGGTCTGCTGTTTTAGTTAATGGGTGTGCTGGCCCATGGATTACTTGTCGCCGAGGTCTCCGGCAAGGGGATGCCCTCTCCCCCTACCTGTTCGTGCTCATTGCTGATGTCCTGCAGTGTCTGATCAAAGACGATGGAAGAGTTAGACACCCCCTCACTGATGACAGTTGCCCGGTCCTTCAGTATGCGGACGATACATTACTGATCGTGCGCGCTGAGCTACCTGACATCCGAAGGCTCAAAGTGCTACTAGATCACTTTGCAGCGGCAACCAGCCTCAAGATCAACTTCTCTAAGAGCACGGTCGTGCCTATGCACGTCCCTGCCCGCTCTCTACCGTGGCTGATCTGAATTCTGGGATGCAAACAGGAAACGTTTCCACAAGTATACTTGGGGCTTCCCTTGTCCAGTACCAAGCTACAACTGTCAGCCTTTGCTCCTCTAATTGCTAAAGTCGACAGATATTTAGCGGGGTGGAAAGCCACGCTTCTCAACCCGACTGGCCGAGTGGTTTTGATTAACTCCGTTTTGGATGTGTTGCCGGTCTACCTGATGGGCGCCCTGTCCCTACCGACAGGTGTGCTAGAGAAGATCGACGCAAGACGTCGAGCCTTTCTTTGGACGGGCTCCGACACCACCTCTGGAGCACAGTGCCTGGTGGCGTGGGAGGCTGTATGCAAATCCAAGGCAGATGGAGGACTCGGCGTGCGTCAGATACAGACCCAAAATTCTTGCCTCCTCCTGAAGCTACTTCACCGACTACACTACCCTGCTGGTTCGGCCTGGGCGTTATGGGCATGCCCCAAAGTGAGCCTCGCTTCTCTCGCTGGCCAGGTTGTTGGATCACATTGGACAGGGTTGCGTTCACTGTTGCCGGCCTACCGAAGCATCACCTACGTTCAGATTGGCAATGGTGCGGCCACAGCTTTCTGGGAAGACACTTGGCTGTTGGATTTACCACTTGCAGATGTATACCCGGCTCTCTACAGTCATCAATCAAAACCGGAACTCTCTGTCCGGGAGATCCTCACACAGGGCCTCGTTGCCTCTCTGGTTCCACGCCTAAGTGCCCAAGCCACTGCAGAGAGGGACGAACTGTCAGCACTTTTGCATCAAGTACATCTAGAGGATCGGGAAGACACAAGGCACACCAGCTTCGAACTACCTGAACATCGTCTCCACACTGCTCGCATCTACAAGGTTTCGATATCCTCTGAGGAACCCCAGAATGAGTTCCAATTCGTCTGGAAAAGCTTGGCTCCTCCAAGGGTAAAATTCTTTGGTTGGCTGTTGCTCCAGGATCGCCTTCAGTGCAAGAAAAACTTGTGCGCAAAAATGTCATTGATGAAGCAACCTGCGCCATCTGCCAGGGAGCTGAAGAGGATGCAGACCACTTGTTCTTTAGGTGTCCCTTTGCAGCTCAGTTCTGGTCTCACCTGGGATGGCCGGCAACTGAACAGCTCTCCCTCGCGTCCTTCACAAACGCTTCCCCTCCGACAGGATACACAGGAACCCAACTCCCGACCTTCCTCCTGCTGTGCTGCTGGCACCTCTGGAAGCATTGCCACGGGGTGGTATTCCGATATGAAGTTCCCGACATACGACGCCTGCTTCTCGCTTGCAGGGAAGACTGCAAGCTCTGGCGTCACCGCTTCCCTCCGAAGTTTCACGCAATAGTTGATCATTGGTGTACTAATCTGTCTTTCATGTAGCTCTTCCTCGCCTTTTTCTGGTTTTTCATGCTCTCGAGCCAACTTTGTACCCCAGTGCCTGGCACTGTCCATTACCGGCCAGCCCGGGATCCATGGTAAATGAAATCAGGTGGGGATGATCATCCCCCCCGTTGCCCCCCTCAAAAAAAAAGTAGTTTGGATCCCTAAATTTGTTCCAGCTATCACCTAAGTGCGTAAACTTTCATAATACATTTTCATGTCCACAAACTTGTCCTGTGGTGTCCTAAACTCTCAATGTTATTTTAAAATTTAATAAAAATGTTATTTTTTATTTCTATTGAGGTTAGGACAAATTACCTTAATAAAGTTATTGTGTTCAATCCGACCACCAATATACTTAGAATATAAGAATGAACTATGCTCTTACTGACATATACCTTTATTCATGGGGATCCTATTGGAATTGGGATCCTAAGGAAACTTGGGCATTTATTACCTGGACCATATTTGCAATATATTTACATAGTAGAAAAAATCCAAATTGGAAGGGTACGAATTCCGCACTTGTAGCTTCGATAGGATTTCTTATAATTTGGATCTGTTATTTTGGTATCAATCTGTTAGGAATAGGTTTACATAGTTATGGTTCATTTACATTACCATCTAAATGATTACATAACATAAAACCTTCATTTTATGAAGGTTTTATGTTATGTTTGAATTGAGAACCCCTTGAACGTTTTTTCAAAGGGTTCTCAAAAATTCGAGATAGATCTAATTAGACTTTTTTACTTTTTTATGAATTTTCTGTTTTTTCCGTTATGGAATTTTTTTCCACGATGGAATATAGAGTGGACTAGTTAAAAACAAATCCTATTTAGGATAATAATTGTATAATAGAGCCTCTACTCCTAGTTCCACTTGTATTATATCAATAAGTGTTTCAGGAACACAAGACATAGAAAAAGGGAAAATGTGCTCGAACGCAGGAGAAAGCGCAATGCAGACTCAACTCCACGAGCACGAGACAAGAAGGGCCTACTTACCAGTCACACCTGGGCAATTCCGCAGGGAAACCGATCTCAGAGGGACCCTGGACCCACCTGTTATTCACTAGAGGAAGGAGGGCGCGGGATTCTCTCGCCCAGGGTCGCGACCCCATGTTCGAAACTGGACGAGGTCCCGTGGCGCCAATCTTTGGCGGGAGCTTTTCCCGCATATCTTCCTTCGCGCCATGATGGTTTCCTTCCGAGGAGGACCGGAACCGTCCTCCCCTAGTTTAGACTTCTTTTCACGAAACTTGTGGTTTAAAATTGAAGAAGTACTTATTTCTATGTTTTTTATTGTTGTTGAGATCATCCATTTACTCGGCACTAGCTTACAGCATGCAAGCCTACACTTATGCTTCCCATTGCGAGTAGGAAATGGTCGGAGCTTGCTACACACGTGGGAGGGCCAGGTAAAGAAAGAGTGTCCCATGGCAACAGTTCTTTCATCTGTATAATTATTAGTACACATGCTACAAAACATTATGATAGTCACCTTATATTAGTTATAATAGTTCATTCCCGGGGGCGTAACACATCTAAAATACGCAGATGACACTGTTATTATGATGGGGACTGATGAAAAATTCATTCTGCATACCAAATTTTTGTTGTATTGCTTTGAACGGCTGTCAGGCCTACGAATCAATTATCATAAGAGCAAAGTGATAGTTTTCGGGGTGAGCATGGAGGAAGAGTCGAATATCGCCAATATGTTGAATTTCAAGTTAGGAGCCTTACCAATGAAATACTTGGAAATTCCGATCACTGATGGCAGACTAAGGATACAAGACTTTGATGGGGTTCTAGTGAAGATGAGAAAGAAATTACAACCATGGAAGGGGAGAAACATGTCATCTGGGGGGAGACTAATACTCACTAACTCCTCTCTGTCTAGCATTCCAAACCTATCTAATGGGGATGTTCCACTTGTATGAGGAGAAACACAAAAAATGGACTCTGTTAGAGCGAAGTTCTTTCGGGGTGAAGAAGAGGGCAAGTTTTGATATCATATGATAAAATGGGAGAACACCTGTCTACCTAAAGAATTCAGGGGTCTAGGAATTATCAACACAAGATTGATGAATGAAGCTCTACTTATAAAATGGGTGTGGAGGCTATTCAATAGTCAAGCGAATGACCCATGTATCATGCTTCTGAGATCCAAGTACCTGGCGAAGGGGAGCCTGTACACAATAAAGGAAAAGAAATGCTCCCAGTTCTGGTCTGGAATAAACAAGGTCAAACATAAATTTAAATGGGGGCGACCTTCTCTGTCAACAATGGGGGTGATACACTCTTTTGGTAGGACACTTGGATGGGTGAGTGTCCACTAAAAATGCAGTTCCCAGGGGTTTACAAGAATTGCAGAGACAAACATTGCCTAGTTAAGGATTGCTGGGAGGAATGGGTTTTTGATTTTGCAAGAGCATTCACACCAGAAGAATTTGCACAATGGGAGGAAATGATTAGGCTGCTAGAGGGGGTGAACCTTAATGCAGATAGAGATAAGGCATATTGGCCGATGGAGGAGTCTAAGCAGTACACTCAATGAAATCAATGTATAGATTGCTTTCAAACAGAGGGGTGACAAATATACGGATGAAAAAACTTTGGAAATGTAAGCTGCCTATGAAAATTAAAGTACTTATGTGGTTAGCTGATAACAACAGATTACATATTACAAACTGGGGAAGCGCTGAAGAAAAGAAAATGGAAGCGGGATGCGAGATGTCATATCTGCGGGTGCATTGAATTGGTAGATCACATCTTTTTTGGGTGTATTATCGCCAGATTTGTATGGTCTTGCTTCAAGGAAGCACTGGGCTGGGACAAGGTCCCTACTTTAATGGCACAATTTTTAGGGGACTGGATCCCTTTGGGGTGTAAGAATTACTCTCTTAGACTGTTCTTGTTCTCCATTGTTTTCTGGGCGTTGTGGACTTCTCTACTCCTAAAAAGAACCAAAGTCTCAGTTTTTTTTCGCCTCCACGTTTCTCCGGACGAGTTTCATCGCTCCGCCCGTAGTTCCTTTGCGACCGTGTGCGACGGTCCACTGGCGGAATGTGGATCGTCGGATGGATTGGTCCATGGGATTCCTCGCTCGCGCTCGCATCGCGGGTCGCCGGTCGTTGCCCTCCTCTTCCCCTCGCGGTACCGCAAGCCTCAATGCCTTTCTCGCTCCTTGCCGCTAACCCTAGGTGATTGACCCAGCCGCCGCCGCCGCTGGCGATGGCATCTCACTTTATCCCCACCGCACCATCCTGCAGTCGCGCCATCGATCCCACGACCCTCCGTGCTTCCCCCGTCCGCCCCTCTGCTCGCGTCGCCACCGCACCGTCGCATCTGCTCACCCACGGTTGCGTTGCTCGGCCCAGCCCGCGCAGGCCTGTTGCACGTACTGAAATGCCTCCGAGGCCTGCCGCACGGCCACGGAGGTCGGGGCCACGTCGCCATGGAGGTCGCAATCGTCGCTCGCCCCGCACCTTCGCTCTTGGGACCCCGTCGGGACTCCCCTAGACGTCGGAGTGGCTGCTCGGGGCGGCGACCGCAGCGTCCCAATTCCTCATCAACAATCTCGATACCATCGCCAGATTTGGGACAAAGGAGTTCGTGGAGGCCCTCGCCGCCGGCGACGATGTGCCCATGATTGGGCAGTTCAGTGCTGCCTACCTCGTCGCTGAGAGGGTCCTCGTGACCACCAAGCACAACGACGACGAGCAGTACGTGTGGGAGTCCCGGGCCGATGGGTCGTTCACTATCACTTGTCATACCTCGTCACCACGATTGCATCATCGCCCACCCTCTCCTTCTCGGCCCGCTCGCATCGTGGCACCCGTCCCCGGCGTGCTGCCATCGCCGCCGCCCCCCTCTCGTCGCCTTATCGCCAGCGCCCCTCGCGTCGCCTTATCGCCGGCTGGTGCGCCAACGCCACTGCGATCACGCACGCGGGGCATCCTCATGCTCGTGACATCCTCCATCCCAAGGAGCTCTTCCTCCGCCGCCTTCTAATGCCCGCAACATTCTCCATCCCAAGCAAAACCTGTCCATCCCCGGTGCTGCCCTTCTCAAGGTACAAATGAATTGGCACCTGCTTGTTTGGCTTTTATGTCAAAATGCATTAGTTTGATCTCTTAGGCCATAGGTCAGTTTTTTCTGTATGACATCGATGACCAATTGAGGTTATTTTTGTATGACATTGATGACCAATTCAAGCCTGAAAGTTACAAAGAACCAAATTTACTCATTTAACACCATTCATGCTCCCTGATCGATACTTCTAGCCAAGAGAATACAGATATATGTGGTTTTAGCTATATATGTCATTTCAATGGACATGCACCATGGATAGAAGAGTGATTATGCCATTTCAATTCATGCTCAGGTTAATCCATTCAATTCATCTTGCATCTGGTTTAGCAGGCCACCACCGCTCATGCTTGATTAAACCTTGGTCAGGTACATAGGGATTGTCTGTTATTCTAATTTTGGATAACATCATAGCAGTTCAAATGTATTCACTGGACCAGTGCTTTTTCTCTATAGGATCGACACGATCTACTGCCAATTTGCTGAATAGTTCACTGAACTAATGTTAGGAGCTGCCATGAGTAGATTGCAAGTCTTGCTAGCAGTTTTTGACTGAACTGATTTTCGCCAGACTCACTGTACTGCCCATCAGTTCTTATGGTTGGGCAATTTAGCAAAAGTGCTGAGATGGTCCGTGCAGCAGGTGCCAGTTATGAACACCTGTTTTTCTTTTTTTCAAAGCATTCATATAGAAACTGTTTCACTGATCACTCAAGTGGTGTTAGTAGTCATCTCTTTTCTTCTGTTGCATTGTGTAACACTGTTTTCTTGAGCTTGAATAGCCTAGCTTGTGTAGTATATACCATAGAGTATTTATTGTTTTAAAATTAGTGAATTATACTTCATTACTTGTGCAGTTGCCTAATTGTGTATGTGCAGTGCTGCTAATACCGATTGCTTGCTGCCAGTAATGGTGCTTGTGCATGTTAGTGTAGTAGTATGAGCACTGATATGTGATTGTGATGTATGTATGCTTATTGCCCTTGTATATTTCTTCATTTATCTGATGTGATGATTGTAGAATGTTTAATTTTCTGGCTGTGTTTGGTGAGTGATCATTGTACAATTGGTTTCTGGACTAGAGATAAAACTGCCACTAATGCAAAGTGATAGCTGTTGAAAGTCAACCAATTAGATTTTTCCTGAACTAGAGATAGCACTGCAACTGATTCTAGATTAATTGAGATTACTCATGTTAGTAACTTCGTATTTCATTTGTGCAGGTGCCATCTATGAACTATCGCCAGTGCTGCCCCCTTCATATCTGTTTTGTCTGGACCCTAGACTATTAGAACGACACTTTTTGTTTTACTTTTTACTTTATTGGTAGGTATGTCACAAAATAGTAATTAAATTATTCTCGTTTCTTGTAACTGCAGGTTTGTCAGATTGGTTGTGTTACTGTCAAGATAATCTATGCTTTCTTGTAACTGCAGGTTTGTCAAATTGGTTGAGTTACTGTCAAGATAATCTATGCTTTCTTGTAACTGCAGGTTTGCTGATTTGTTCATTTGTGAACAGAGGGAAGTTTTTGGAAGAATGGTGCATGGAAACTGCAAAGCATTAAGGTTTAATACGTACACTCTGATTTTATCATTTAACAATTCTTTGGCTTCGAAATCCTAGGCTTTTAGGGTTCTCCTACATTAAAATGAACTGGACATTGTGAGTAGTTCTCTAATTAATGGTAAAAAGAGTCTATTTCGTGATCTGATTGGCAAGTACAATGTGTTTGCTAGCCACTGTATATGGTAATTAAATTTGAGGTGTCCTCTTCTTTGGTCAATAATCTTGAATGGATCACTGCACATCTAGATGTTCAGTTTCTCAAATAATCCATGGCTGCATAGCTGGTGGCAACGGCGACGAGTGTAGGGAGTGTGGGTGCCCCCCTCCAGATTCCGTACATGCCGCGTGTTGATTGCGAACTTCTATCTACGTATTGAATAATACACTGTCTTGCTTTTGCTGTGGTGGTGTGTTGATTTTTTGGGTGCCCTGTGGCTGTTTGATAAAATTCCTAGGTGAACCAAGTTTGAGTGTATGTTAGAAACCTCAGAGACCATGGAAACTTTTGTGCAATTATGAATTATTTAAATACTTGAATTTGAACTTTGACAGTTCCCAACCCATCTGCTTCCTTCAGGGTTTCCCTCTACCAAACACTTGTTGCTGCACGTCGGCCGTCATTTGCCTTCTGCAATGAGTGCAGAGCTTGCTGGTTGCACAGTTGCCTCTATTGTGAGATTGAGAAATGGGTCAGACCACGTTTGATTACAAAATCTGAGCTCAAGGTTAGTGTACACACTACTGGAAATCGTCCGCTGCCGTGTGCCGGCGCCTTTGCCGTGGGCGAAAACGCGAGCACACGGCAAAGGTCCACTTTGCCGTGTGCCGTCCAAGAAGCCCACGGCGAAGACATAGCATACGCCAAAGGAACTCTTTGTCGTGCGCCACCAGGCAAAGCACACGGCAAAGTATCACACACGGCAAAGATAAGGCCTTTGCCGTGTGCCTCACGCCCGGCTCACGGCAAAGGTGACGCCGCCTGAACGGCCACCTGACGGCCAAGCTTTGCCGTGTGCTACACAAGGGACACACGGCAAAATTGAAATTTTGCCGTGTGTATTTTCTCTTTGCCGTGTGTCTTTTGTTGGCACTCGGCAAAGTAATTATTTTTTTCAAATTTTGGCCCCCAAACTTTTTCTGCTGTTCACATATCTTACGTGGTACCCCATGTTAAGATTTAGTATATTTCACGATCATTTTGCTATATTTAGTTATTTTATTTCGATGAAGGGATTTATTGGGAAAAAGTAAATTTTGAACTGCAAATGTGTCGAATAATGGAATATAATGAATCAAAAAATAATATTCACGTTAATTAGTCCAATCCAAGGCCGTATCCAGGGAATGGAATAAAATTTCGAACATATTCTGCACGAAACATGAGCACGGGAATGTGGCCAAATCGTTTTAAAATTATATAAAAACAAAACGAAGTCTGAAAAACATAAGATTTGTACTGATATAATGATTTCATATCTGAAGGCTACGGTAAAAAGATGAGCATGTTTCGCACAAGTTGTCACGTACTCTGCTTACAAATCCAAACATCTCCGTAGAAGTTTCATAGAGTTGAGAAGGAGTTGTTCATATTGCGAGGCATAAGTGAAGTCGAATTGGATATTGACTTCAAAACTTTTTGTATATGCAATAGGCTACATAAATTATTTTATACCAAATTTTGGTTATTTTTTGGACACGTTTGATAATTCTTTTTTTTCGTAACTTTTCTCTAACTGCATGAAATACATTGTAAGTGAGCTATAACTGCATGAAATAATACAATTTTTTTGTTCAAAAGCATCATATATGATCTTATGATTGAATTTGCGTAGATATTTTCAAATATTTCATGGAAACATTTAGTATAACACGCTACGGATTTTGAATTTTAGTTATAATCGCATGAAATAACGGAAATTTAGTATCAAATCATGTTGTTGATTGACTTTTACAAGCTATTTTTCGTTAAAAGCATCAAATATGCACCGATGAGTGAATTTGCGTACATATAATCACATGAAATAACGGATTTGGTATAACACGTTACGGGAATTGAATTTGAGATATAATCACATAAAATAACAGAATTTTTTCGCACAATAATCACCAATCATGTTGGCAAGCTATTTTCAATAATCATCAATCATAAAAATTAATTAAAAACAAAGCACAATAAAATAGAAAAGAAAAAAGAAAAAAATGTCCTTTGCCGTGTGCCA
>CM014271.1:15736831-15775043 GCA_004135705.1 Alloteropsis semialata | reverse complement strand
CCACGAGCCCCGGGCGGACGGCCCAGAGGAACGGCCGGCCGGTGGCGGCGAGGCCCCACGCGAGCTCCGCGAGCTGCTCCGGCGACATCACGGCCAGGGACCCGAAGCTGATGTACAGGACCGACCCGGGCGCCTGCGCGTCCAGCCACGCCATGCACGCCGCGTCCTCCTCCCACAGGCTCAGCCCGGCGGCCGCGCTGTTCATGGCGGCGGCCAGGGGCCCGATGGTGTACACCTGCCCCCGCCGCCGCTGCCCTGCGCCGGCTCTGGCCACCTCGACGGGCGCCGGCGAATCGGATGCAGCGGAGGGGAGGAGAGGGAGAGGCCGGCCCCTGCTCGCGGGAAGGAAGAGCTCCGCCGCCGGCCCTGCTCCTCCAGGTCGTCCTGCAGGGGAGGGAGAGGAAAGGAGAGGGAGGGGGAGGAGAGCGAGAGGCCGGCTGGGGGAGGCTCGCCGGATCTGGGGTGGGCGTTCTCCGACGCGTGGGAGAACCGCCCGCGCGCAGAGTAGGGAGCCGGCGGAAGGACCAAGGGAGGGGCGGAGGGAGCCGGTATCGGGGAGGAGCCGCACAAGGAGCCTGCTCCCTGCATCGACGATGAGGGCGGTGGACTTTCGCTGCCGGACGAGGTGTCCGGGCTGGAGCAGGAGGCGGGCCGGCTGCAGGCGGACACCTGTCGAGCACCCGGGCCGCCGTTGCCATGGAGCTCGCCGGGGATCTGCCCCGGGCCGCCGCCGCCATGGAGCTCGCTGGGGAACCTCCGCGTGGAGAGGGAGAGGGGTGGCTCCACCACGGCCGCTGCTGCCCCGCGCTGCAAGGAGGGGGAGGGGCGGAGGGGCACCGGAGTGCCGGCGGGGAGGAGGGGATGGAGAGGGAGGGAAAGAGAGAGGGAGGGTGGCGGGCGGAGTAGACGGGGAGGAAGACGGGGGGCGGGTGGATTTAGAGTATGACGGAGGCGGGAGAAGTTGATATAGAGGAAAGAATCTCGATGACCAGACAGGAATATATTCCTTTTAGAGGATGATTTTAGAGTACGGCCAGTGCGGACAGCCTTATCATCTGCTGACTTGTCACAGGCTAATCGCAGTTATGGTGACCACCCGTCGACGTCAGTGTCGCGGAAGAGCCACGTTGTCGGCACGGCGGGCCCGTGGCATCGCGGCAGGATGTTGATGTTGGTGATCTTCCCGTCCCTCATGTCGTACACGCCGGCGTGGTAGTTCGGCCTGCTCCACCTGGCCGCCAGCTCCGCCCAAAGCGGCCCGCACTCGTCCTCCAGGAAGAAGATCTGGTCGCCGCGGACCGCACCGCGTGAGCGCACGGCCCTGGAGCAGGGCCGCCCCACGAAGAGCGCCTCGCCGCCCAGGGTGCCGACCGCCACCCATCGCGACGACCCAAGGTCCGCCCGGAACACGGCGAACCGCGCCGTTGTCTCGGGAGACAGGAAGTGCCGGCGGACCATGAGCAGCGCGCCGCCGCCGGACCTGACGAGGTTGTTGACGCGGAAAATCGGCAGTCGTATCCTCCACGTGCAGCACAAGAAGACCAGGGAGATCTGCTTCGCTCCAGTGCCAGCCCACACTCCAGTTTAGATTCGCAGCGTGCCAGTCAATTTGACCTGAAATTGACAAGGGAATAAAACAGTTAAATTACTCTTTGATTGTGCCGGCTTTATTCCAGACGATGGAGGAACGTTGGATTTTAGCCAAGACCCAATCAGACACGTGTCGGCCGATACCAATCGGACCTCAAAATCGGACTTCATTGATGACGTCAATCAGACCGAGTAATCGGACCTCAATCAGACACCGAATCGGACCTCAGAATCGGACCAATCAGGATCGGACCTTAATTGTTATAACAGATCAGCCTTTGAATAATAAAATAAAGCATAAAACAAGGCCAATATGTAAAATAATGGATCAGCTGTGTCTTTAAACAAGATATCAAATAATCAAAGTGTAAGCCGATACATTGTCCACCTTGCCTAGTTGCCAGTTTGACTCATCTTATCGGACCATCTAACCAACCGATCGGACTATAGCCTTTTCAGAGAAATCTAGCTCCGACGTAGGGAATCTAGATTTCTCCAACTATGATCAGATCGGATAGCTAGACAATCAAACTCGACTCATCAACCTGTCAATTAAACAAGATGCTCGCACAGGTGTTGATCAGATTAAGCAAATAAGCAGATAAAACATTAACAGGATCATTCTGATTCTAAGATATGCTACCAAATAATCAAGCGAGACCTAGCTCCGACGTAGGGAATCTAAACCACACTTAACATTCAAATAGCAATAAGGCATAACCAAAGCTTTCTTTGACTAATCAAGATGAATCTAGCTCCGACGTAGGGAATCTAGACCAAGCATGACAATCAAAGATCAATCTAAGTATATTGCGAAGATCCAGCTCCGACGTAGGGAATCTACATCAAACGCAATACTCAAAGAACAACCAGATTAAACCACAAAGCAGGATCGGACCTAGAACGATGCTGTAAGATAAATATTGCTTAAATCGGACCAAGACCAATGCTCAAAGCCGTTGAAAAAGTAGAATTGATTCACATGGCGTAGATCTAAACCAATCTAGCAACTCCAAACAAACCGCAAAAGCTGCCTTTAGTAACCAAGATGAGTCTAGCTCCGACGTAGGGAATCTAGCCTAATCTTGATATCTAGCTCCGACGTAGGGAATCTAGACTTAAAGTACAACCCGATAAAACGATTAACTGTTGGATAATCAATATTGATCTAGCTCCGACGTAGGGAATCTATATCAATCTTGCTTATCCAGAGATAAATCGGTTGAACAGTATAAACGAGAAAGGGCGATGCGCCTCAATTCAAAGCATACTAGTTTGATAAGTTGACTAACTTACTGGTAAGCCGGAGATCAGATCTGATGCAGCCCGTCCACCGATAAGCTTCATCGATAAACTACTACTAGGGTTTTTGGCGTGAAGCCGGGTTGTATTGATTGTGAGAATAATTCTTTACAATGGACGAGGGTTTATATTTATACCCTGGTCATAAAGAGTCCTGATCGGACCAGACTAACTTGCAGATAAAGTAATCTAATATTTAACATAGAATGGGACTTTTAATATGCCTTCTGAAAAGGAAATAGTCCCCGCTCATGCCACGCTTCCTTTTTAGCCGATGTATATTTTCTCATTCACCATCAGATCGGACTCTCTCTCTTCATCGGACCTCTATTCCGCATCGGCTCCCTTCTTCGGCATCACCTGTTTGACCATTCAACGGGTCCACTGCACAGTATCAGCCTCACCACGTCATCATCTGATTCAACATGTCAGGTGCGAAAATCTGGTGTCAACACATGCCCCCCAATTTTAGAATAAAATATCATTTTGTTCCAAAATTTATATCTGTCATCATAACTCCTTCACCGATTTTCGTGCCGAAACTTTCCATCCCTGCACTGTGCGGCTCCTCGATCTTTGGGCCATGACCGTTTTCTCTTTATAAAAATCTTCACCGGCGGCCACGCTGTACACTCCTCCTTCTTCGCCAAGAACCCGCACTGCTCATTTTCTTCCTCCTTTCTCTCGAACGACCATTTGCATCTACTCAAGCCCCTAATCAAAATTCACTCAAATGGCCGAATCATCTTCCATGGGCATCCTCAAGTCTTCCGCATCTGCTTCCCTCTCCACTTCGGCTCCAGCAAGTTCATCAGCGGCAGCGTTTTCTACCATGGCGGCCGTCATGACCTCGACAATAGCGGCAGCCTCAAGCTCGACAATGGCGGCAGCAGCAAACTCCTCATCCTCCTCTTCATCGACCTTCTTCGCCTCAGGTTCCTCCTCGACACCCGCAGGACCATCAGTAGGAGAAGTACGTCATCCAATCCCAGAGGTACTCTACTGAATCCAATTTTATTTTCTGTATCTTCTGAAATTCGGCTTTTAAAACTTGTCCTCATTTCGCATTTTTCTTCTAGGCCATTCGTGCCCAAACCCTAATCCCTGTAGGCGATGTTCATGGGGTTTATTTTCTTGGTCCAATGGGAGATCTGGACCCCACCGAGATTATCAATCTGGAAACCCTGTGCATTCCGTTCAAAACTTCCGGATTCGACATCGAAGATTGGAAGAATGCATTCCGTTCCTGGCCGACAGTTCTCCCCGGATGGAAAGACTGGTATCTAAGAGTATCGGCCTCCAAATCTGCAATCTGGGACAGATCAGACATCGCCCAATGTATCGGCCTCAGTATCGGACCCATTGCCAAGAATGAGAACCTCCTGATTGCTGCATCACATTTTTGGTCCGATGTAATGAATGCCTTCATCTTTGGTCATGGTCCGATGACCCCAACATTGCTCGATGTGGTCATGCTCCTTGGCCTCAACGTCACCAGTAACAAGCGTCCTCTCAGACTTAATGTCAAATTAGCTCACCATTTCAAGACTAAAAACTGTGGCGGCTGGAAAGGATATATGGAGAGCCATCATCGGAGCGGACCTGTGACTGATCGTGAGCATGCGGCCTTTCTGAACATGTGGTTGGACAGATTCTTCTTCTGCGGCACTACTCTTGGTCCGACGGCCAATTTTCAACATTTGGCCGAATCGCTGGCAAGTAATCACGTCATCAACCTCGGCCAGTATCTCCTAGGAGCAGTATACAATCTGCTTCATCAAGTCGCCAAGCGCCTGAGGACCGGATCACCCATCACCAACCTTGGCGGGCCGTGGTGGTTCATTCAGATATGGTTGATGCTACATCTGAGCAAGGCCGTCAAAGTAGATTTTCGAAGGAACAAATTCCCAGAAAGTAGACCTGAATCGGAAGAGATCACTTGGCGCCGATGCACTTCGCTTGGTGAAGCTGCCATGGGTTTCCCTGCTGAGAAACTATCAGGCAAGGAATCGTCCAAGTACTTCGCACTTCTTTATAGAGGTATTGCCGATGACAAAATGCTTTGGTTCTTATACGATCATGCTGATGAATATGAGTTGCCCTACAAATTCAAATTCGGCATGATCGTGGAGACTGATACAGAAGCCCTTGCTATCTTCCGAACTTGTATCAACGCTCAATTCCTCCCGATCGGCCTCAGTCTGAGCAAACCAGGACAATCAACTTACGAGTACTACCATCCAAATCTGGTCGCTCGTCAGTTTGGCATTGGACAGCTTCCGCCTCATCTAGTTTTAACCGATCGAATCTTCCCAAGGGGAAAAGTTGATACTGGTGTAGAATGGGATCGCCTCTTGGAGTTCGAGCCTCCCCTTGATCAAACCAATCTTGACACCTGGGCAATCGGCCTCATGGCTCATCGGACCTTCAACATGTGGTGGGCCGAATGGCGTCAGCATCTATTCTGCATCGCCTGCAAGAATTATGTTCGGAAGATGCACCCTACTTTCAAGGGTAGACCAGAGGTAATATCTGCAAGCTTGCCCCTTTTCTTTACATCATTTTAATTGGTTAAATCTCTTCCTCTTTGTTAGGACATTGATCGCTCTCCCCCGATGGTTACTCAATCTGGGAAGCCAATCGTTTACAGCAACGTCTCGCCAGATCCGTGGATCGGCTGTGATTCCCCAACTATTGGCAACCTGCTATCGGCTCTCAGTGACAGCAGGAAAAGGAAGAAGCCGGTGTCCTCCAAAACTGTCAAGCGTCCAAAGACCACTCTGGTAAGCCTTTTAAAATTTCATCAAACTCAATTATCCTCTTCATCGAAACCAATTTTCTTGCAAAATCGGACCATCGGACAATCATCTGCAACTCGGCCCAGCCCGACCAAGTCTCCAAATTTATCGGCTGACGAAGACCCAGAATCGGACCCACAAAAATCATCAAGCCCTATTCAGATGCAATCAAGCCCAGTCCAGGAACACTCGGGCCATTCGTCTTCATCTGAGAGGACTATAACTGGGTCGCCTCGCCAATCAAGCCCGCCACCTCAAGCAGAGCAAGCACAAACAGATCAGGGCCTTCAAGAAGATCAACCAGTAACTCCTCCACAGGTCCGATCATCTGATTCTACAGAAGTAACGGTAATCATTGATCGATTTCTTCAATAATTGATAGCCAACTTATTCTTATTCTTTCTTTTCTAGCAAATCATTCAGAACGTATTGACGGATCTTGAGATTGCTCAAGTAAACATTCAGGGTGGTAATATCAACCCTTCAATCGGACCCGAGCAAGAACTAGCCTGGAAACAAGTAAGCTTTCTAGCCCGACATAATCATATCAGCTTTTTGATATTATATCTAATTATTTTCTTTTGCAGGCTCAAGATACTCCTCAAACCAGCCAGACCATATCAGTCGATTTTGATCGGCTGCAAACTGAAGAGGAAGAAATCAGTTCTGGGCAAGGCTTGCTGTCTGATGAAGTGAAAGCAAAGCTGCTTGACATATCTGCACTCCTTCATCAAAACATCGTCAATCTCGTCCAGGATGCAGAGCCGATTCGTGAAATGTCAAGACTTTGCGAGGTCAGCTCCCATCAGACTTGGAGGAAGCATTGATTCCGGCGGCATACATAGAAGGCCATTCCTTCCCAGTGATGCAAGCTAATCGCCGGATCGAGAATCGGACCTCCCAGCAGGATCTGATCAAAGCCAGGGATGAAAAACGTGCCCAAGCTGATGAGTCAACAAAACTGATCGAAGAATTATCGGCTCGTCCTGCTTCCATCCAATCAGAGCTTGAGAATCTTCGAGCCAGAGAACAACAACTGGAGCAGGAACTTATCCAAGTCCGATCAAGCATCCAGGCCAAGACAAAAGAGCTTGACGACATTCCGGCTTTGAAGTCAAAGGCTGAAGAGGACTACAAGATCCACATCAAGGCCGCCAAAGAAATTCATAAATCAATCAAGCCTGTAGAAGGGAACGCTGAAGCTGATGCCAAGATCATCGCCGATGTTGACAAGATCCGTCAGACTGCTCTTGATTTGATAGTTAAATACCTGCAGCCTTGAACACTGAGACATGCCTGTCTCACCAAGTAGTCTGATACATTGATAGCCTGCTCCGCCATCGAGCGGCTTAATGATATAACATACTCTTCTTTTGTTGTATATAATCCTTAAGGCGACGCACGTTACACCGGCTCTTATTTTTTCTTGAGGCGATTTTTCATCGGCTTCCAAGCCTGATGCGTAGCATCGGCTTTACAAATTTACCCAAATGCTAGGGTAGTACCATTGGATAAGCAAACTCGAATCTTGCCCCCCAGGACGAAATAATAATCAGGCCGATTCAATTTGCAAGAAGAACTATCAATAACCGATCAACCACATCGGCCTTTGTTTTTGTTGGACCAGCCACGTCAATTTCCATGATTTGTTTTTTCAACATCATCAATACCAGATCCAATGTCTATCTCTTCTAATTCATCGGCCGACGTAAACCCAAATCCTAACTTACCGAATTCACTTCAGTCTTCAAAATCTTTTATACAATCGGCCATTTAAAATAAAGTCTCAGAGCCGACTGCTTGGATCGGCTGTAGTCCTTGATCGGACACCTTGAGGAAGTCACCATCCCATGTTTTTCCTGATAGGCATTCAATCCCTTCAAACTCCCAAATCGTTGACTCAGCTGTAGCAATGCTAACCGAATCATCAGCTGGGACGATCTCCACATTATTGCCTTGCCACTGAATCAAACACTGATGCATTGTGGATGGGATACAGCAGTTGGCATGAAT
The DNA here is from genome assembly GCA_004135705.1 of Alloteropsis semialata. Lineage (NCBI taxonomy): Eukaryota > Viridiplantae > Streptophyta > Magnoliopsida > Poales > Poaceae > Alloteropsis > Alloteropsis semialata. The sequence continues at coordinate 15,767,340 of CM014271.1, read as the reverse complement.
CCAATCTCGCCCGAGGAGCATGCTATAGGAACCTTGTCCATCAATCACAAAGAAAGTGGTCGGCAATGTCTTGCTGCCGATAGTCAACTCCACATGAATTGCCCCCCGAGGCTCTGAAACATTACCGCCGAAATCCTTGAGCGTCATATTTGTCTTGATCAAATCATCAATCCCTTTGCCCAATTTACGGAATGTAGAATAAGGCATGAGATTAACGGCAGCTCCTCCATCAACCAGCATCTTGGTCATCGGCTTCCCATCAACATATCCTTTGATGTATAGAGGCTTCAGGTGCCGATATCCATTCGCATTTGGCTTCTCAAAGATCGCCTTCTCTGAATCAAGAACTAAGCATGCGGCGGCTTCTTCTAACTCATAATCGGCCTCATCATCATTCTGTTCATCAGGAGCAGCAAAATCAAAAGGCAACATCAAAACCATGTTTACTGGGGCCGATGCGCTTGCTTCATCATCATTGGCCATCTTAGCGCGCCAAACTTTCTCTTTGGCTAACTCTTGCTCCTGAATCTGCTCATGATAGCGCAACCTCTGAACACGTCTCTTTTTGGACCTAGAAATCCCTGATGGGCACCACTGTCCAGGCTTCATTTGAAGTTCTTTAATCCGATCCCGAACTGGAGCCTTTTCTTCCATTTTTTCAGGGCCAAGAGCATCAATCTGGCCTTCGATATTTTTATGGCCATGAGCATTAACTCGGCCTTCATCTCCTTGATGATGATCATCAATCCTGACGCCGATCCGTTCATGAACTGATCGTCGACCTCTCTTGAAAGCTCTGTATTCTTCATACTGAAAGCTGCATTCAGGACAATCTGCTTTTGATGGCAGTCTAAGTTTCTCGTTCCAGCAGAATACGAAGAAAGGACATCTCCAGTGACCATCATCTTGATCGTACTGCTCATAGGTCTGACGTCCGTTCATGTGCCAATCAGACCTATCATCGCGCCAGCGTCGTCCATCGGACCTATCATCATATCGGCGTTGTCCATCGGACCTATCATCATATCGGCGTCGGCCATCGGACCTATCATTGTATTGGCGCCGATCATCAAAGCCATCATCAAACCGCCTCGCCTAATATTCGCGCCTCTGACGCCGTCGTTCCTCGCGCTCCTCCCATGCTCGAGCTGCTGCCTGCTGCCTTTTGTACTTATTAATCAGCATCTGGGAAGTCACACGTGGCCGATATCCACCAGGAGCATTAGATTCACGTCCAAATGCCTGATGATTCCTCCGCAGCTCTTCAACAGTGACTTGAACTGCAGGATCAACGGCACCAGAACTCTTGGCGTGGTCCGATGTAAGCACCTTAAACTTCCCCTTCTCATCAGCATCAACCATATTAATGGAAAAGGAGAAATCAGCAAAGTTATTAGGAAAGGGATGACCATCGATCTTCATGGCTTTCTTGTTGTCTTCAAATTTGATTTTGCCAGATTCTATAGCCAATTGGATCTCCCTCCTGAACACCTTGCATTCATTTGTCTCGTGAGAAGTTGAGTTGTGCCATTTGCAATATTTGCGTTTCTTCAACTCACCGGCCGATGGAATTGAGTGATTTGCAAAGAGTTGGATAAGCTTTTCACTGAGCAGCAAATCAAAAATCTTATTGGCCTTTGTTATATCAAAACCAAACTTCTCAGGGTTCTGTTTGCTCCATGCTAATGATACTGGCTTTTTGGATTTGGTCCATTCAGCTATGTTGATATCAGCCTCTTCTTCAGAATCAGAGAGATAGGACACTTGTTTTGAAAACTTTGTACGCTTCATCTCTTGATATCGGACCTCATGGGCTGACACCTTCTGCACTAATTGTCCCAACGTCTCAAACTCCTGAGCCGAAAACCTTTCCTTGATTGGCGCGAGCAAACCCTGGAATGCAAGCTCAGCCAACTGCATATCAGATAGCTTCAAACTGTAGCATCGATTCCTGATTTCACGGAACCGTTGAATATACTCTTTAACGGACTCATCATTCCTTTGCCTGACAGCAATCAAATCGGAAATCTTCATCTCGTTGAGACCAGAAAAGAAGTATTTATGAAACTGCTTCTCCATATCGGACCATCCTGTGACCGATCCTGCTGGCAGCGACGTGAACCAAGTAAATGCCGGCCCTGATAGTGACAGAGGGAAAAATCTGAGCCTGAGTCCCTCCTCAGAAGCAGCTTCACCACATTGAGCCAGGAATCGGCTGACATGCTCAATGGTGGTCATATCATCCTGCTCGGAGAATTTGGAGAAATCCGGCACTCTGTAACGCGGAGGAAGTGGCACTGCATCAAAGTAAGACGGGTACGGGTGCCGATACAACCTCGCTTCATCTTTAGGTTTCAAACCGAACTGATTCTGAATCACCTTGGCTATTTTCTGTGACCAATCGGACTGTTGACTTCCAGGTGGCATCCCATCAGCTATATCCATCATATAATTATTGTAATCACCGATCATACGCCGATGTGTAGGGATCTCTGCGCGTAGTTTTGCAGCTGCAGGTTGTTTCTCTTCTTCGTTCAGAGTCCTAGCATATTTTTCACCATGTGGGCCGACAATAGATCCATCGGCCATCAACAGAAAACCGTTGGCCAGTTCAATAGGAGGTGGTGGAGCAATTGGAATCTGTGGAACAACAGTCATTGCATTATCTTCAGTTTCTTTGCCTTTTCCTGACCCTGATGTTCCCGCAGAATCTGGTATAAACACTGGACCTGTTAAGCAAATAGCATCATCCACCGCCTTCTTGATAAGATTGTCCAAAGAATTCACCAAAGTGCCTGACTGGTTGATCAATGCATGATGAACAGCTTGATGAATCATCTCTGTCATGTTGATCTGGTACTCCCGAGCATCAGTTGTCTTCTTGATCAATTCTGGATCTGGGAGAGGACCTTTGAGTATAGGTCCTGAACGATTACGTCCAAATTGGCCAAGGCAGAGCTTCTCAAATGCATCAATCTGGGCCTGAACTGCATCTAATTGAGCTTTAGACAGATCGGCCTTTGTAATTGGAATGGCCGTCTCAGGCGTCTTGTTCTTGTCATTCTTGGCCTTCTCAGCAGCTTCTTTTTCAGCAGCAAGTTTTGCTGCAGTTTCTTTCTCAGCGGCAAGCTTTGCTGCAGTTTCTTTTTCAGCATCAGACGACGACATCTTGGAATTTGCTTCTCGTGTCCCACTGGGCGTGCCAAAAATGTGTTGACGCGGAAAATCGGCGGTCGTATCCTCCACGTGCAGCACAAGAAGACCAGGGAGATCTGCTTCGCTCCAGTGCCAGCCCACACTCCAGTTTAGATTCGCAGCGTGCCAGTCAATTTGACCTGAAATTGACAAGGGAAATAAACAGTTAAATTACTCTTTGATTGTGCCGGCTCTATTTCAGACGATGGAGGAACGTCGAATTTTAGCCAAGACCCAATCAGGCACGTGTCGGCCGATACCAATCGGACCTCAAAATCGGACTTCATTGATGACGTCAATCAGACCGAGTAATCGGACCTCAATCAGACACCGAATCGGACCTCAGAATCGGACCAATTAGGATCGGACCTTGATTGATATAACAGATTAGCCTTTGAATAATAAAATAAAGCATATAACAAGGCCAATATGTAAAATAATGGATCAGCTGTGTCTTTAGACAAGATATTAAATAATCGAAGTGTAAGCGATACATTGTCCACCTTGCCTAGTTGCCAATTTGACTCGTCTTGTCGGACCATCTAACCAGCCGATCGGACTATAGCCTTTTCAGAGAAATCTAGCTCCGACGTAGGGAATCTAGATTTCTCCAACTATGATCAGATCGGATAGCTAGACAATCAAACTCAACTCATCAACCTGTCAATTAAACGAGATGCTCGCACAGGTGTTGACCAGATTAAGCAAATAAGCAGATAAAACATTAACAGGATCATTCTGATTCTAAGATATGCTACCAAATAATCAAGCAAGACCTAGCTCCGACGTAGGGAATCTAAACCACACTTAACATTCAAATAGCAATAAGGCATAACCAAAGCTTTCTTTGACTAATCAAGATGAATCTAGCTCCGACGTAGGGAATCTAGACCAAGCATGACAATCAAAGATCAATCTAAGTATATTGCGAAGATCCAGCTCCGACGTAGGGAATCTACATCAAACGCAATACTCAAAGAACAACCAGATTAGACCACAAAGCAGGATCGGACCTAGAACGATGCTGTAGGATAAATATTGCTTAAATCGGACCAAGACCAATGCTCAAAGCCGTTGAAGAAGTATAATTGATTCACATGGCGTAGATCTAAACCAATCTAGCAACTCCAAACAAACCGCAAAAGCTGTCTTTAGTAACCAAGATGAGTCTAGCTCCGACGTAGGGAACCACCCAAGAAAACAGTGCAACCATAGTGTTATATGGCTCTAATCTTAGCTGATTAATTAGACTTGGGGTTGACTAGTGGCCTTACCGAAAGGGCAAGGAGGGGGACGGTGAAGGGGTCATAGCCTGGTCCTCTTGGAGGAGTAGCCTTTGCTAAGGTACGGCCTCATTAGGGAGGGTTATGGACCTCACCGCGGCCGAAACTCTAGCGGACTGCTAGTTTAGCTTTGAGTCTTTGTAAAGGCTTCGTAGTGAACCCCTAGCCACTCACCTCGGAAGTGTTTAAGGGCCTTGCAAACCCGGGCGACATGGGGAACACGAGCTGTGGGTAAAGTGTACAACCTCTGCAGAGTGTCAAACTGATATATCAGCCGTGCTCACGGTTAAGAGCGGCTTGGACCCTCACATGATAATTGAACTTAAATATGATATTAAATTGTGGTTCCTTGGTTTTTGGAATAATTTGTGGGTTCTCTCCTGCTTAATTGGGTTGGTATAAACTTATACCTAGTAAATAGGTGCTCGCTAATAAAATGTGACCAACTAAAAGTGCTAACCGCATGAGCCTTTAAACCTCTCTTGATGGCCTTGCATTTTCCCCCGCTTGCTGAGTACCAACCATAAGTGTACTCACCCTTGCTAAAACTGCTGTTCAGAAGAAAATGAGGACGTGGAGTACTTCAGTGACTTTGAAGAGTTCTGAGGCTTTGCGTCAACCAGTCAAGCCTGTGGGAGAAGTCGTGAAGCTTTTTACGTGTTAAGTTGTCGGTGAATAGTTAAGACCTTCGTGTCTGTTATCGCTGAGTGTAATAAAGTTATGTACTCTCTTTTGTTCATTTTGAACACTGTCTTATGATATTTTCACTGATGACGTCAACATATGTGTGAGAACGGATCCTGGCACACATATGCTATGCATTCGGTTTTGTCCTCAAAATCGGGTGTGACAGAAGTGGTATCAGAGTTGTGTTGACTGTAGGACGCAAGCCTAGGTAGAAATGGTCGAAAATAGGACTTACTATCTTAGCAAGCCTTATCTGCTTTTTCATTTGTCCTTGTTCCTTATAAAAACTTATTTTATTTCTTGTTCTTTATCAAAACTCTGACTCTTTTTGAGCTTGTTCTCAGCTTTCTTTCTTGCTCTGTCAGATGGTCAGGACTAAGAGGACTGCTCGCAAAAGCACCGGAGGACGGATTCGTATTGCTCCTGCTCAGCCTGCTTCCCCGGTTCTACCCGTGGATGAAGAAGAGCCAGAAGAGCTCTACTACTTCGTTGAGATGGAGGATGGCCGCATCATGGAGGTCGGCCCAGATGGGAATCTGGTGACTCCGGTAGGATCACCGGCACCAGCAGCTAAAGAACCGCCAGTTGTACCTGCTCCAGATGCTCCGGCACCTGCTGCAGCTGGTGGAGGCGATCCGGATGACTCCGGAGATGATGATGATGATGATGATGACGACGACGACGACAACGCCGATGGTGCCAATGGTCTGGGCAATGGCCATGGCAACGGCAACGACAACGGCAACGGCAACAATGATGGTGGAAACCAGGGTGATGGTCCTGAAGCAGCCATACCGACTTGTGAGACTCGCACCTCCGTCAACGAGTCCGGCTACTTCTCCAGGCTACTCCAAGATGTGCTACAGGAGCTTGGCAACACGGTGCAGCCGCTCTACGTCACCCAGCGCGTCTCTCCCCCGATGCTCGACAGCTACTACATCACCCGGGTCCATATCCGGGAGCGCCCTGAGGTTTCCGGTGGCATGAGGACTTGTTCGTCGCACGACTCCACTACACCTCATGCTACCTATGCTGCCTCAGTGAGTGCCGCTGCCAGGAGGGCACTGTGGTCACTCTGCTACGCCCACCGCTTGGAGTTGAGCACCACCGAGTACCGTCACCTTCCTCGCCGTATCAGTGGCACAGAGGAGACAGTTGTGATGCTGGGAGAGCCTGATGAGCTTCGCATCAACAACCTTGCTCGGGTTGTCGTAGGGCTCAACACTGATCTGGAGGGTGCCACTACAGAGCTTATCCAGACCCATGAGGAGCTGATGGACGCCCACGCCAGGATTGCTCAGCTTGAGGCCCAGCTTGCAGGAGTGGAGCCACCCGAGGAGACGGATGACTTCCACTGCCCTTCAGACTCCCCTCCCCGCAAGAGGCTTCGCTACGGCGAACCAGGCTCCAGCACCGGTCTTCTTGGTTAGGATCATAGGATGCCTACCATGAGTTGTCTCGATAGATCCGTTCCTGTGAGAACGCGCGATGTAATAATGAATGCTGTTTGAATAAATGTTTGATTTGGAGTTTATGTTTTGTCTGGGATGTTTTGTGGAGTGATGGCCACAAATGCATCAATAAAATAATTAAGTTAAAGTTTGTTTTAGTTCCAATCTCGGCTTTGTTCTATCTACCTTTGTCAGTTGTTCAATCTTATCTGAAGCAATCTTCTAACAATCAGATGGTAAATACCAGGAGAGGCGGAGGACAGGATATTCCAAGTGTCCGACGTGCTCATATAGTCAACCAACAGAATCAACCACCACCTCCACCTCCAAATCTAGCAATGGAACAATTCTTGGCAGCCCAGATGCAGTTGCTCCAAGACCTCACCAACACCGTGCATAATATTCAAGCTCAACAAAACCAACCACCGCAACAGCTACCCCCTCAGCCTAGAGACAAGCATCGGGAGTTTATGAGCCACCACCCACCAACTTACTCACACTCGGTGGATCCTTTGGATGCTGATGACTGGCTGAAAGTCATCAGTAAGAAGCTTGATGTGACTCAGTGCAACAACCGTGAAAGGGTCTTGTACGCTGCAGGACGATTCGAAGGATCTGCATCTGACTGGTGGGATGCTTACGTCGCCGCATATGCTGATGCCAACACTATTACTTGGGCAGAATTTCGTAATAGCTTCCGCTCACACCACATCCCAGCTGGTGTCATGAAGCTCAAAAAGAATGAATTTCTGGCGCTAAAGCAAGGCAACATGTCGGTCAGTGAGTACCGGGATAAGTTCACTCAATTATCTCGCTACGCACCCAATGAAGTCGACGATGATGAAAAGAAACAAGATCGCTTCCTGGATGGTCTGATCAGACCATTGAAGTATCAGTTGCAAAGCCACACTTTCCCGAACTTCCAGAAGCTTCTAGACAAAGCTATTGGCCTCGAGAATACTCGGAAGGAACTTGGCGAAAAGAAGCGAAAGTTCCAATCTCAGGGACAATCCAGCAGCAATAACCGCCCTCGCTATAACTCACAGCAGGGATTTCAGTTTCGCTCCGGAGGACAAGGGAATTATCAACAGAATCAACAATTCCAGCACTCCTCTCAGCAGTCGCCGCGCTTCAATCAACAAGTGCAGCGTACCTCCAATCACCAGCAGAACCGCTCTGGCAATGCCACAGGTGCACCAGTGCGTACTAATCCAGTCACACCGGTCCAACCTAATGGTTGTTTCAAATGTGGTGAAGTGGGGCATTACGCCAATAACTGCCCCAAGCGCAACATGCAGACGCCTCAGAAGAACAATGTTCAGAGGTCTGGCCAGCAATCGTCCCAAGCACGCAATGGGAATCAGAACTCTCAGGGCAATAAAGGCCAGCAAAACTTCATGCGTGGTAGGGTGAACCACGTGACGGCCGAATCAGCTCAAGAAGCTCAAGATGTTGTGCTCGATATGTTCCTCGTCAACTCAGAACCTGCGTCAGTTTTGTTTGATTCTGGTGCATCGCATTCATTCATTACTGAGCAATTTGTGGCAAAACATAACATACCTAAAAGCCTTATGAAGAAAATCTGCTAGTTAGTTCCCCGGGCAATGAGATGAAGGCTAGTCACATATGCCCGCGGGTGAATCTGAAAATCATGGGTGTAGATTTTTCGGCAAATCTGATAGTCCTTAAGTCCAATGGTATCGATGTGATTCCTGGAATGGACTGGTTAACTAAATGTGATGGAGTTATTCAGTGTGCCAAGAAGTCAGTGCTCTTAACCAGCTCTCAAGGGGAGCAGATTGAGTTCACAGTTAACAACTCATCCAAAGAAGAAGGAATTGTGAATCAGGTCAAGGGAACATCTTTGGAAGAAACCAAGGTTGTGTGTGACTACCCCGACGTATTTCCGGAAGACTTACCAGGTATGCCACTCGACCGTGATATCGAGTTCCGAATTGATCTTTTACCTGGTACTGCACCCATATTTAAAAGACCATACAGATTGGATGTTAAGGATTTGAATGAATTGAAGAAACAAATAGAAGAATTATTAGGCAAAGGTTTTATCCGTCCTAGTTCATCACCATGGGGTGCCCCTGTTATCTTTGTCGATAAAAAGGATGGCACCAGAAGAATGTGCGTGGATTACAGGTCTCTCAACGATGCAACTATCAAGAACAAGTACCCCCTACCCAGGATTGAGGATCTGTTTGATCAAATGAGAGGTGCTAAGGTATTCTCCAAGATTGATCTATGATCAGGTTATCACCAGTTGAGAATCCGACCAGAAGATATCCCCAAAACAGCCTTCACCTCCAGATATGGACTATATGAGTACACTGTGATGTCATTTGGATTAACAAATGCTCCAGCATATTTCATGTACTTGATGAACAAAGTGTTCATGGAATACCTTGACAAGTTCATGGTAGTGTTCATCGATGATATCTTGGTGTTTTCTCGAAACGAAGAAGAACATGAAGAGCACTTAAGATTGGTGTTACAAAAGCTCCGAGAAAATCAGTTGTATACCAAACTGAGCAAATGTGAGTTTTGGTTAAAGGAGGTTTCTTTTCTTGGACATGTTATCACCGATGGAGGAATCAAAGTTGACCCAAGTAAAGTTCGAGATGTGTTGAATTGGAATCCACCTAAGAATGTGCCCGAAATCAGGAGTTTTCTTGGACTAGCTAGTTATTACCGCAGATTTATTGAAGGCTTCTCAAAGATAGTGAAACCTCTCACTTCGCTATTGGAAAAAGAAAGAGAGTTCAAATGGGATACAGCATGTCAGACTAGTTTTGAAGAGTTGAAAAAGAGATTAACTACTGCTCCTGTTCTGATAATGCCCGATATCCACAAAGGGTTTGATGTCTACTGTGACGCTTCACATCTAGGTCTCGGATGTGTGTTGATGCAAGAAGGAAAAGTGGTAGCTTATGCATCCAGACAGTTAAGAAAGCATGAGCAGAACTACCCCACCCACGATTTGGAGTTAGCCGCTGTTGTGCACGCATTAAAGATATGGAGACATTATATGATTGGAAATAAGTGTCAAATCTTCACCGATCATAAGAGTTTAAAGTACATCTTCACTCAAAGGGATCTTAATCTGAGACAACGCAGATGGTTAGAAATAATCAAGGATTATGACTTGGATATCCAGTATCATCCCGGCAAAGCAAATGTTGTGGCAGACGCTTTAAGTCGGAAAGGTCAAGCTAATATGGCTCTAGCACGATTAATGCCTCAAGAATTATGTTGGGAAATGGAACGACTCAACTTAGGCATTCTCACTCATACTGAAGCTATGACTATGGAAATTGAGCCTACGTTAGAACAAGACATCCGAAAAGGACAATTAACAGATGCTAAGATCAAAGAAATCAAGACTCAAATTGGTTTGGGAAAAGCTCCAGAATTCACTGAAGATGATCAAGGAACTATTTGGTTCAGAAAAAGAATTTGTGTACCTGACATCGACTGTCTTCGTGAGCTTATATTGAAGGAAGCTCATGATTCAGCCTATTCCATTCATCCTGGCAGTACAAAGATGTATCAAGATTTGAAAAAGAAATATTGGTGGTACGGGTTGAAAAGAGATGTAGCAACACATGTGGCTCTGTGTGATGTATGCCAGAGAGTAAAAGTAGAACACCAAAGGCCAGCCGGTTTACTTCAGCCATTGAAAGTACCTGAATGGAAATGGGAAGAGATCGGTATGGATTTCATTGTTGGGTTACCTCGTACTCGTGATGGCTACGATTCGATATGGGTTATTGTGGATAGGTTAAACAAAGTTGCTCACTTCATACCAGTCAAAACAACATATACAGGAGCCAAGTTAGCAGAGCTGTATATGTCAAGGATTGTGTGCTTACCTGGTGTCCCAAGGAAGATAGTATCCGATCGAGGCACTCAATTCACATCACGTTTTTGGCAGAAGCTACATGAATCAATGGATACGAAGCTTAATTTCAGTTCTGCATACCATCCACAGACAGATGGACAGACTAAAAGGACTAATCAAATTTTAGAGGATATGCTAAGAGCTTGTGCCTTAAAGCATGGAGGTAGTTGGGATAAAAGTTTGCCATATGCAGAATTTTCTTACAACAACAGCTATCAAGCAAGTCTTAAGATGGCTCCATTTGAAGCTCTATATGGAAGAAGGTGTAGAACACCGCTATACTGGAGCCAGACAGGTGAAAGTCAAGTCTTTGGACCAGAAATCTTGCAGGAAGCCGAAAGACAAGTCCAGATAATCCGAGATAATCTCAGGACAGCTCAGTCACGACAAAAGAGTTATGCTGACACCAGAAGAAGAGAATTGACCTTTGAGGTAGGAGATTATGTGTATCTCAAGGTGTCACCTATCAGAGGTCTCCGCAGATTCAAGGTCAAAGGAAAGTTGTCACCTCGCTACATCGGTCCTTTTCAGATCTTGGAAAGGAAAGGTGAAGTAGCATATCAGCTGGAGTTACCCGAGCGATTGTCAGAGGTTCATGATGTGTTCCACATTTCTCAGCTGAAAAAGTGCTTGAGAGTACCCGAGGAACAACTGCCGCTGGAAGAACTCAATGTGCAAGATGATCTGACCTATTCAGAGTACCCAGTCAAAATTTTAGAAACATCAGAAAGAGCTACAAGAAACAAAATCATCAAAATGTGTAAAGTGCAGTGGAGGCATCACTCAGAGGACGAAGCCACTTGGGAAAGAGAAGATGAGCTTTATGCAGAGTTCCCTCAGTTGTTTTCCAATCTTCCCGAATCTCGAGGACGAGATTCTCTTTAAGGGGGTAGGATTTGTAACACTCAAAATCCATCACATAAATCTTAATCAACCCTTGTGTTTTCTTTTTAGGGTTTAAATAATTTTTTTTGTTTAATTAAAACATTGGCCTTAATTATTCAAATGATACTCGAATTAATTTTAGAATCAATAAGTGTTTGTTTGCACTCATGCCTTTTTGCATTTGAGTTTTGTTTGAGTTTGAGTTTGAAATCCAAATCCCATCCAAAGTTCAAATCTCCTTCAAATTCTCAACTCAAATCTCTATCAAAAAAATTCAAACCTTTTTCTCTTTTTCCCTCCTTCCACCTCTTCCTTTCAGCCCAACTCGGCCTTCCTTTTCTCCCCCGGCCCGGACCGGCCTCACCCTTCCCTTCCCGCCTCGCGCGGCCCACCAAGGCCCAACCGGCCCGCTCGCCACTCACCTCTCCCTGTCTCCCTCTCACTGACAGCGGGGGCCCGCGCGTCAGGCCCTTCTTCTTCCTCCCTCCGGTCTCTTCTCTCCCCACCGAGGGCAAGCAGCCCATGGCGCCCGAGCTCGCCGTCCGTTCTCCTCCCCACGCCCGTTCACCCTTCCCCTCCACTCGCGTCCGCATTCATTGCCAGTGGCGCACCCACCCCGTCGGTCCTTCTCCACCCGCAACGGCCGCCCCACCGAGCTTCAATGGCCGGCCGCCCCTCCTCCGATTCCCCTCCCGGTGCCGCTCCCGCTCCTCCCTCAGCCCTATATAAGCCGCGGCACTCCGCCCCGAACTTTCCCATCCCTTCCCCGCTCCAAATCCTCCTCCAAACCACGAATCCGAGCTCGCCGGACATCACCGGCCGCCGCCACTCGTCGCCGGCCACCACCACTCCTTCCCCAACGTCGGCAACACCCGGGGTGAGCTCCCCGTGTTCTCCTCTCCTTCCCTGTGCTATTCCCGCAGCTCCCCGTGCTCTCTAGCTCCGAACCGGAGCTACGCCGGCGAGCTTAAGCTCGGCCCACGGCGGCGCCGCCCCCCCCTGACTCGCCGTCGGTCACATGACCCCATCCGCCGTTCATTTTTGAATGAAGGGCCAAGATCAAAACCCCATCCGAGTCAAAAGGGTCAGATACCGGTCAACTTGGCCATTTTGCAAAAGAGCCCCTGCACTTTCGACAAATCAACCCGCAGTCCACCTCCTATACAAAATATTTATATCCATGCCCTTACATCTTCTGTTTAGACCCCTGTTCTTTCATATAATACAACCCGCCGTCCACAATGGTCTTTTTGCTAGTTAAACCCTGAGTTCTTATGTGTATTTATGTTTTAGTCCTCGGTTTTATTACAAAACAACCCGAAAACATAGGTTTATTTGCATATTAGACCCTGAACCTTGTAATTAGTGTATCTTCGCTGTTTTAAATCCGTTTTGGGCGATTTTCGCGTTCACGCGATCATCTCTGCATAACCTTTAGTTCTAGGTGTTTGTTTTGTGCTTTTGGTACTGTTTGTTGTACTGTTTTATTTATTTTGTTGTATGCTTGTGTGTGATCGTGTAGACGTCCCGTTCGAGGAAGGCCAGGAGCAGCAGATCGAAGAAGAACAGCAGTTTGTAGAGGAAGGCAAGTGGCCTCCTTCTTCATATTCTTCAACCCAGTAACAGCATTTTAATCACATTTACTTTTATGTATTGCATTAATTTGATGGGATGCCTATTCATAGGATATACCTAGTTTTTATTCCCTCAACCTTGATACACCGGGTTTAATCATCCTTGATGGGTAGAAATGCTTAGTTGCTTAACCTTGGGATGGTAATATCAAACTTTTGAATATGATAAACATGGCTTTAATTGTTGTTATACATGGTTAATTACAAGATTATCTTGATTAAATGTAACATGGAGAACCACCCAAGAAAACAGTGTAACCACAGTGTTATATGGCTCTAATCTTAGTTGATTAATTAGACTTGGGGTTGACTAGTGGCCTTACCGAAAGGGCAAGGAGGGGGACGGTGAAGGGGTCATAGCCCGGTCCTCTTGGAGGAGTAGCCTTTGCTAAGGTACGGCCTCATTAGGGAGGGTTATGGACCTCACCGCGGCCGAAACTCTAGCGGGCTGCTAGTTTAGCTTTGAGTCTTTGTAAAGGCTTCGTAGTGAACCCCTAGCCACTCATCTCGGAAGTGTTTAAGGGCCTTGCAAACCCGGGCGACATGGGGAACACGAGCTGTGGGTAAAGTGTACAACCTCTGCAGAGTGTCAAACTGATATATCAGCCGTGCTCACGGTTAAGAGCGGATTGGACCCTCACATGATAATTGAACTTAAATATGATATTAAATTGTGGTTCCTTGGTTTTTGGAATAATTTGTGGGTTCTCTCCTGCTTAATTGGGTTGGTATAAACTTATACCTAGTAAATAGGTGCTCGCTAATAAAATGTGACCAACTAAAAGTGCTAACCGCATGAGCCTTTAAACCTCTCTTGATGGCCTTGCATTTTCCCCCGCTTGCTGAGTACCAACCATAAGTGTACTCACCCTTGCTAAAACTGCTGTTCAGAAGAAAATGAGGACGTGGAGTACTTCAGTGACTTCAAGGAGTTCTGAGGCTTTGTGTCAACCAGTCAAGCCTGTGGAGAAGTCGTGAAGCTTTTTACGTGTTAAGTTGTCGGTGAAACGGTTAAGACCTTCGTGTCTGTTATCGCTGAGTGTAATAAGTTATGTACTCTCTTTTGTTCGTTTTGAACACTGTCTTATGATATTTTCACTGATGACGTCAACATATGTGTGAGAACGGATTCTGGCACATATATGCTATGCATTCGGTTTTGTCCTCAAAATCGGGTGTGACAGTAGGTCCTGCCATCCCTCGTGTCGTGGATGCCGAAATGGTCGCCGGCGAACGGCGCGTCGTCGTCCAAGAAATGGATCCTGTTCCCCGGCATCGAGTGGCGGGACACGCGCCGGGCGACGGAGCTCCATCGGCTGATGAAGAGCGCGGTGTTACCGCCGATGCCCGGCACGTCCACCCACCGCGACGAGGCGAGGTCGGCCTTGGACACGGCGAACTCGCTCGTGGCGTCGCTCCGGAGCGACCTGCGGACCATGAGCAGCCTGCCGCCGGACACGACGAGGTACCGCGTCGCCGGCGGCGTGTGGCAGCGACGCGACGGCACGGTGATCACGCGATTGGCCAAGGACACCGTCGGCTCGCCGGCGTGTTCGTCCTCGCCGACGGCCATGGCGCAGAGGCCTCCTTGGTCGTCGACGGCGTACACCTTGCCGTCGTAGAAAGCAATGTCCCTGAGTTCCCTCCACTTGTCGTGAGCACTGATGGACCAGCAATCTGCGCCTGGACGGCATATCGCCACCTTGCCGCGCCGTCGGTCGCCGACGATGGCAACGACGACAACCTGACGCGGGCACATGACCATCTTGCGCAGGGACGTCTCGCTGGGTGCTCCCTCGTTCTTGTCATCATCCGTGATGCCCAGCGTGACGCTCCCGGAGCCGGAGGGTCCCGCGCCGCCACTGGCGACGTGGCGAACGCAGGCCAGGCTCGGGAGCCTCATGGTGTCACCAGAGAAGGGGTTCAGGAGCAGGTACCCGCCGCCGCCTCCGTCGCGTCGGAAGACGAGCCAGTCGTCGCAGGGGCCGTGGTAGCGCGCGGCGCGGGGGCAGCGGAACGCGGAGGAGCCCGGGAAGCTGAAGAATATGCGTCCGGGAGCGCGAGCCACGGCAGCGGCTGCGGCGGCGGGCCCCTCGCCGCGGCGCGCCACGGCCGGCAGACGGCGGCGAAGCGGACGCGGTCGGCGTGGGACGGGAGGCGGCGGAGGACCGCGGCCGGGGCCCCCGCAAGGAGGCCCGACGACCACGGCCGCCGCATCATGGGCGTCGGCTCCGCCTCCGCGTCCGACGCCATGGGCACGTAACACCCGCGGTCTTCTCCGAGTAGATCCGATATTTTTCCTAAACAAAGTCCAGGCACGGCACGACACGACATGGAGTCTTTAAAAACGTTTTCTTCCTCGTAGAGTCATGGTAATGCAGCTGAGTTGTTGTTCTTCCGCCGGCGGGGAGAGGATGGGATACTCGATGGCGGCACCGGCGGCGGTGAAGGGGTTCCTCCAAGGGCCTGCTGGCTGCCCGCCGACGAGCCTCCTCTCTGCACGGAGGCCACGGAGCGCCAACTCCATCCGCTTTCCGCGCAACCAACACCATGGTCCTCCTCTGCAGCAGCGCGGCGGCGTCTACCCGTCGCTAGCCTGCAGCGCAGACGGCAACACAACGCACAGCACGTCGAAAGCCCAGGTACAGAGCACAAGTTCCTGAATTCTGCACGTTTGGGAGTTGGGACTGTCATCTCCTTTTTCTAACTAAAAATCACTGAAGAGAGTATCTATATTACTGAAAATATTACTTTGATAGATCATTCGATGATTGTACACTTTTCTCTCGCCCTTGTCAGAAACTCAGAATAGATATCATTGTTGAGTGCTGATATAGGGTAGAGGAGTAAATGATCTATGATTGTCCCAGGTTCCAGCAGTTGAAAAGGGCCTCTGAATCCTCCCAAACTGTGGCTTACCAAGTTATCATAATGCTGTACTGTTATGTATTTTTCAGCTTTTTCTTGATAAATATTTCTGATAATAAGATGTGCACATAAGGCTCTTTCATGCGGTGCCTGTTCTTTTCCAATACTCTGCAGTCAAGGTTTGCTAAACATTGTTATAATAACATAATCATGCAGGAGCCGGACCTGATGCCGCCAATTTGCAAGCCATTGTTCAGTAAGGCAAATTTTGTTGATCGTAAGGCACCAACCTCTTACATCGACGTCCTCAAGATGTTGAGGCTACGCAATCCACAGGTACCGTTTTGTTTCATCTTTGTACTAAACTGGGCCATTATATTGTTCAGTGTGCTCTTTCCATCGTGCTAGGCCTAAGTGCATTGCAATACACAACTATGAACGCGGTTAATATTGAATTTTAATAGTTATCTTCATATTCACATTCTTTTTTGGCATGTTAGTCTCTAATTGCACAGACCAATGTATTGTGATATCTGAAAAATTATGTGCTCTCATTTTTGTCAGTTTTTCATGCTTTTAAAATTGTAAAACTATATTTATACATTCATATTTATGCAAAATTGGCAACAAACTACATTGTAAAAACTAGTGCATTTTTTAGTTTTCTATGTAGATATGATAGCATTAGCCTAATATAGCACGAATTCAACTAATTAAAAGCCCTTTCTAGTATCACGAATTTAACTGCTTGATTTGTATTAGTCACAGGAGCATGAGCTAGTGTGTGAAGAGGGCGAGCAATGTGAAAAAGCTCTTCAGCAGCGTGCTAGAGATTTTGTGGATGGAATCATACAGTTTGTTTCATTAGAGAAGGAATACTACAAGTTTACTATAATCGCCTGCAAAGAAAACATCAATATGATCATGGATCTGGTATTCTCTTGATGCTTTTCGTTCATACCTTGTAAGGTGCCCTTTATTCTATGTTATGTGCTGGGGACAAGGAAAGAACGACTTAATTTCTTTTATCTGACAACTAAGTTTATAATAATCACCTGCAAAGAAAACACCAACATGATCTTGGAGCTGGTATTCTCTTGATACTTTTCGCCGATACCTTTTAAGGTGCTCTTTTTTTCTATGTTATGTGCTTACTCCTTGGACAGGGAAAGAACAATTTGATTTATTTATTTTATCCGTGATGGTTAATGTGTCAGTAGATCTACTAACATTCAATAATAGTACTCCCACCGTTATAGAGAACTGAGGCTTTAGAACAAGCTAAATTTCGCGCTAATTGACAAAAGTACACTTACATCTTGTACAATACCAAAGTCTGTCGTATATTCTGAAATCTAGTCACTGAAATTTCATCTCTTGTTAATTTATATAACAGAGGAACTGATTGCCTTTTGGTCCAGAAAAACCAGCCCAACCAATTTCTTTCATGCACTGGCTCTGCTCCTACCTGAAAATTTGATATTATTTCTATGATTCTACTTTCTTCCAGGGTTTCATATCTTGTTATAACCGAGATGAAATTTTAAATGGCCTTGAAAGAATAGAAGATGACATTGCAAAAGGAAGGTTTGAGTGGAGAGAAAATAAAGATGTACGAAGTAATATTGTTGAAGCACTTGTTGAAAGAGTTGGAGAACCAGCAAAAAAGCTCGACGCAACAATAAGTCAATGTGTTCAAAAGCTAATAATCCTCCGATTATGGCTCCATGAATCTGTAGATACAATTGTTACTCAAATAGAACAGCTTCAGGTTTACCTATGCAGCTGTGTTTCTTTGTTTATGTGAACTTCTGTTTCCTGCATTCCTGATAATTCTTTGCGTATGCTCCACATTAGGGGCTTGCTCACCTTAGTTTTTTTGGTCTAAAAATAATTTGGATTGCTAGCTTTGTAGAATTTTGTTTATCCAATTTTCATCATTATTCACATTAACCAAGAATAATATTTGCAGATTTATGATAATTTCCTCACTCTACATAAACATTCAGTGATCACCTTAACTTCCCATTGACTCTTAATCTGGTAGTTAATTATAGATGATACGCCTTGCCAAATAGGATGCCCATTTTATGAATTAATGTTGGGCAACAATAGTTGGTGGCTTATCAATTGTCCTCAAATGCAACCTTTTGCCATGTTACAAACAAACAAATGTAATTAGATCCATGTCCTGATTCTGCATAGAAGATAGAGGTGAATAAACATATATTAGGCATGAATGGTTCTCTAAGAATATTTCTTACAGTTTTTTTCTTGAACATTCCATTGACATTACACGATGAATTGTTTAGTCATCACGAAGTGAAATATGCCACTATATTTGGTAACTGATGAACAATAATGTATTTAAGTTTCTTAAAATGTTCTGGTAACAGCAATAAGAGTTTTCTATTCAGTGCTAACTTTATGCATGCTAACATTTAACTTTAGCTCACTTTGAATATTATAGGTTGAGATGGTTTTGCTGGCACTAAGAAATTGGGGATTTGTTGTGCCTCTCCTTTTTCGCCGTACTGACTGGATTTTACTTGGTGAATTGATATTGTCAAAAGTTGAGCTGGTAATTTCTCATGTCTTAATAAGAAACTTTCAATGTTGGTTTATTAGTCAGGGCGAATGAAAGACACATCATATTTCTGTACTGCCCTAATGATATTGCCAGATGTTTGATGTCATAGAAACTCAAATAGTAATCTAAAGTGTTTATTACCACTTATGCCATGCTTCCTTTACTTTGTGCGTCCATGTATGTTTCTAGTTCGAGCCCCTCTCCGTCACTGCCCTGGTGCATTAGATACATTGGTGCCGATTAGCAGCATCCTTCTAGGTTTCACAAACTATGAAGAGACATAAACACGTGTAAGCCTAATAATCTCACATGTATACTATAAAATTGATCTAGGCTAATTTTCCCATAATATATATTCAACTCAAGAAGAGTTCACCACATTTGTGATTTATGTATTACATATGTCAACAATAAACTGGTTCCATCTTGTTATCTTCCATGCAAGTACAAGAAAAACCCTGACTTGATAGCATTATTGTAATGTAAACAGCTGGAAAGGGATGTCTCGCGACTTCGTAGCAGCAAAAATGAGATTGACTCAACAATACTCATCAGCTTCCCTTCGTGCAGCTCTGATGGTTGTCTAGACAGGTTCGATGTTTGCTTTCAAGTTCTTTATTCTGGGATAATTGTTTTTTCCCAGTGACAGTTGACCTTTAATAGCTTGTTCTCATGTGTTTAGTATAATGTATATATGCAGTTGTTACTTTTCTATGAAAATGCGCTTATTAGGTCATCTTCGCTACATTGTTAATGTTCTTGGTGTTCATGTTTGCCCGAGAGTATATGATTGAAATCAGTTCGATCTCAAAATGTAAGTTTTACATGTAGAAACATATATATGTTAGCAGATTATATATGTTTAGAATACAGTGTGCAATGTATCGTGGAATCAAAGAACCAATTAGGAAAGGCTTAATATCGTATTTGTTTATGTGAGTGTTGACATTTGGATAATTTGTCTGTTTGATCTCCTTATGTTTGTGGATTTCAACCCATAAATCTTTTTTAGCTTTGAGGATTCTGTCACCGCTTGATGATTCATAGGCATTTTTCATGGCAGGCTGCTAACACATGCATTCATATTGAATACTCACGTTTTAATGGAAGCAGTGCGTATATCATCTAGCTTTGTCTTTTACCAAAACTATATCTAGATGTTCAATACTCTTAAAAACCATAAAAGTAGCATGTGAGTATATTTTCCGAATAGTGGTTAGTCGATAGTCAGTGTACCTCGTAGTCTTAATTTATCTCATCATGTATTACAACATTGTACTGAACTGATGTTTCTACTGTTTCAAGTTAAAAATATTATTTTTATACTTTTAATACTTCTTACAAAATCAATATCAGCTTGCATCTTTAGTACTTTTTTTGAACCGTGCATCTTAGTACTTTACTCAGAAATTGTTGTATAAATGCAAAATTGTTTCAGATACTGTGTTTGTCTGGTTTAACATTATTTTATTTGATATGTAACTATAGCAGGTCATCCAATGATGGTTCACAACTTCTACAAAATGCTGTTATAAATTTCGGGAATATGATTATCGGTGACATTGTCATTGATATTTGTTCTCTTGAACGAGAGATTAGTTATTGGAATACTTTCAAATTCTTGACACCGAATGATAGAGTTAGGGAAAGTTTCTCACTTATGAATAAGCATATTTCAGATCTGAGTAAGCTTGCAACCATACAAAGCGGTATAGCTTGGTATTTGTGTGGTCTTAAGGTACAGCACCATAAGATGGTTCATGTTCTTAAAATATATTTTTGTTAATTAGCTTATGACTAACACAGATTGTTGTTATTATAGGATCAGGACGCTTCCCAGCGATTTTTGGATGTCTACGTGATTGTTCAACAACTACTCAAAGCAGCTACAGATTTTGCAAAAAATGCGTCTTTCAATCAAAAAAAGGTTCAAATTGTCCCATCCACTGGTTACATTAAGACAGGGTCTTCAGATATTCATACGGTCAAGGTACAATTTTCATTGCACATGTGGGTTTCATAAATACATTTGCAGTTTCTTATGTTTTGGAACAAGACAAACAGAAAGCATGTTTGAGAACTTATTAACTGAAATGAGGCAACTTCATGTGATTTGTCAGTTTGTATGTATCTATTAACAACACCCGTGGCAGTGAAACACAATAAATCATATGCTTTATCCAATTTTCCTTGCCCAACAGCAACGAGATTTCCATAGCTGGCACATTTGCAGTGAACTCCCACTCTGAAATTCTTTTATACCTAACAAATATTTTAAGACGTCAACGTAACAAAGAGAGTAATACAGCATAGCTATATATTGGTTTTGGTGTCCTTTTTCCTGCAACATCTGATTTCTAGTCTTGGTTAAGTTTTGTCTTACAGTGTTAACTATGCTTCACCATAAATGTTGCACGATGCATGGCAAATTCAGCATGAGTCGCTTGCATTAAAAAACTAACATTATGGTAGGGTATTTTTACTGAGATAAAATTTGTTTGGGTACCTTGTGTGAATCTGTAGGCTAGATTTAATCTTTATTAGAAATTTGATAACACTGTGACTAATTACAATATTAACAAGCTTCTGTATATGGACAAGTTATCCAAACATTTTACGAGAGCATCACTTTTGAGCTTGTTGTATTGATCCTTTTAATTTAAATTTT
This sequence comes from Alloteropsis semialata, assembly GCA_004135705.1. Classification (NCBI taxonomy): domain Eukaryota; kingdom Viridiplantae; phylum Streptophyta; class Magnoliopsida; order Poales; family Poaceae; genus Alloteropsis; species Alloteropsis semialata. The sequence goes on along the minus strand of CM014271.1, from coordinate 15,746,169 downwards.
ACCAAAAGCAGGTTCTCATGAGGATCAAAGTGAAAAGGCCACACAAAGGTTTAGATCTCGCAGCGATGAAGTAATGAAGAGGTTGGTTGATTGGCTTGCAAAACATCAAACTGCAGAAAACCCGTTGAAGTTCTCCCAATTTGAGTTTGATGAGAGTTATTGTTATGACCGGCGTTCGGTACGCCCGGAGGAGGCCCATTAGTGGCTAGGCGCAGGGAATTAGGGGCTTGGCCCAATATCTATTTATATTTATTTAGTTTCTATTATTAGCAAGAAGAGGGAGATATATAAACAGATGTAAGACACGTTGGGTTAATTAAGCAAAGAGCAAACAAGTTGCTCGGCTTCCTTTAGGGAGCCGGGAGTTCCCCTGAGCCCTAGCCGCCCCTTCTTCCTCCAGCACGCGACCACGGCGCCCGTTCGTCGTAGGGCGCCCAAGCCGCGGCCGCCTACTTCCTTCCCCTACCTCCTACGCAGCAGATCCCGAGCCCTAGTTCCTATCAATCTGGTATCAGAGATGCCAGGCGAGGACGACAAGAACAAGGCCCCGGCCTCCGCTCCGATCTACACCAACAAGCTCCTGACCGAGATGCTCGCCAAGCTGGAGAGCCTCACCACGCGTGTGGAGGCCATGGACCAGCGCCTTCCCCCCAGATGCCACCCGCCACCGACCCTGGCGCCGCCCTTGGGATGCCACCCCTGGGATCGGCCGCAACCTTGGCGGCGACCTCGGCGGCGACTTCGGCGGCGACCTCGGCAGCGACTTCGGCGGCAACCGCCGCCTCCATCCTGTCCACCATGGCGTCGGCGACATCGGGCGGCCTGCCCATCCATCGCATCAACTTTCCGCACTCGCCGTCGCCGATTCCGGGGAGTTTCGATCTCCCCCCGCCGGCCTCGTCCAGTGCACCGGGCGGCGCCGGCGCACATGGGGGACTCGGCGTACCACGTTTCAGCAAGCTGGAGTTCCCGTCGTACACCGACTTCGAAGATCCCCTGAACTGGCTCACCCAGTGCGAGCAGTTTTTTCGGGGCCAGCGTACGCTTACGTCGGATCGCGTCTGGCTCGCTTCGTACCATCTTTCGGGCGTGGGTCAGACGTGGTACTACGCTCTAGAACAGGATGAGGGCATGCCGTCCTGGGAGCACTTCAAGGACCTCTGCCATCAGCGCTTCGGGCCGGCCATCCGCACCAACCGGCTCGCCGAGCTGGCGCGCCTGCCGTTCAACGGGGGCGTCCAGGACTACCAGGAGCGTTTTAACGCCCTGGTCTGCCACACGCCGCAGCTCCTGCCTACTCAGAAGGCGGACCTCTTCGTGGGCGGACTCCCAGATCACATCCGCGTCGACGTCGAACTCCGCGAGCCGCAGAATCTGCAGACGGCGATGCACCTGGCGCGTGCCTATGAGCGCCGCGCCGCAGCGACCGCGCCGGCGCCCTCGCAGCCGTTGTTCCGGCCACCACAGCGGGCGGCACTGCCCTTGCCAGCGCCGCCGCGCTCACCTGTGCCGCCGGCCGCGTCACCGACGGCCCTACCAGCGCCGCCGCAGCAGCTGGCCCTCCCGGCCCCGCCCCGACCGTTTCGCCGTCTCACGCCAGCCGAGATGGCCGAACGTCGGCGCCAGGGCCTTTGCTACAACTGCGACGAGCCCTTCGTTCGCGGTCATCAGTGCAAGCTGCTGTTCCACCTGCTGATCACCGACGACCCTGAGGTCGGCGCCGACGACCCCGCGACTGAGGCGGCCCTGCACGCGGCACTCATGGCCGAGCAGCCCCTCCCGGAGCCGCCAGCGCAGCACGACGACGAGCAGCCGGTGGTGTCGCTGTACGCTCTCGCCGGCATCCGCACCAGGGACACCATGCAGGTGCCGGTCTACATCAACGGCCATCGCTTGGAGGCCCTCATCGACACCGGCTCCTCCCACACCTTTGTCGACGCGGCGGTCATGCGCCGCATACAGCTGGCGTCCGAGCCGGCCAACCTCCGGGTGACTGTCGCCAATGGCGACAAGGTGCCTTGTGCGGCGGTCGCGCGGAACATGCCCATGCTCGTGGGCAGAGAGGAGTTCTCCATCACCTGCTTCAGCATCCGCCTCGGTGGCTTCGACTTGGTGCTTGGTGCGGATTACCTGCGCACCCTTGGCACCATCCTACTGGACCTCGACAGTCTCCGCATGGCGTTCCAGTGGGGTGGTCGCCGTGTCTTCTGGCGGGGGCTGGGTGCGCCCTACACGGAGGACGCCGAGGCGCACGTCCACTCAGTCGCCGCTGACCCGGATCACCCCTTCATCGACGACCTTCTGCGCGAGTACGACGACGTCTTCGCCGAGCCTCATGGGTTGCCGCCGTACCGCCCCTACGACCACAGGATCCACCTCCTGCCGGGGACGGCGCCCGTGGCGGTCCGGCCGTACCGCTACCCCCAGCTACAGAAGGACGAGCTCCATGGCGCCTGCTTCTTCACCAAGCTGGACCTACGGTCGGGGTATCACCAGGTGCGCATGCACCCCGCCGATGTGGAGAAGACGGCGTTCCGGACGCATCATGGCCACTTCGAGTTCCTGGTGATGCCGTTCGGCCTCTCCAACGCGCCGGCAACCTTCCAGGCGCTCATGAACGACGCGCTCCAGCCCTTCCTCCAGGTGGTCGAGCGCATTGGCCCGGTGGCATATCACTTGGCGCTGCCGGCGGATGCCCGCTTTCATGATGTGTTCCATGTAGGCTTGCTCAAGCCTTTCCATGGCACGCCTCCAGCAGCGGTGCCGCCGCTGCCGGCCCTCGAGGATGGCCGTGCGCTTCCCACGCCGGCCCAGGTGCTTCACGCCCGCAAGGTACAAGACTCATGGAGCTGCGGGTGGTCTGGGAAGGAGTTCCAGCTGAGGAGGCCACTTGGGAGCCGCTCCAAGACTTCAAGACTCGCTTCCCCGATTTCCAGCTCGAGGACGAGCTGTTTGTCAAGGAGGGGAGAGATGTTATGACCGACGTTCGGTACGCCCAGAGGAGGCCCATTAGTGGCTAGGCGCAGGGAATTAGGGGCTTGGCCCAATATCTATTTATATTTATTTAGTTTCTATTATTAGCAAGAAGAGGGAGATATATAAACAGATGTAAGACACGTTGGGTTAATTAAGCAAAGAGCAAACAAGTTGCTCGGCTTCCTTTAGGGAGCCGGAAGTTCCCCTGAGCCCTAGCCGCCCTTTCTTCCTTCAGCACGCGACCACGGCGCCCGTTCGTCGTAGGGCGCCCAAGCCGCGGCCGCCTACTTCCTTCCCCTACCTCCTACGCAGCAGATCCTGAGCCCTAGTTCCTATCAGTTATTCTTGAGTTTGAGTAGTGTGCTGATTCAAGTATTTATGTTGCCAACGTTGTATGGAGCCATCCAATGAATCAGCCCTAAAAGGAAAATAGATTGAAATAAAAGCGCAAGTTATCTTACTAGTAGCAAGAAATTAAGAGCAACTCCAACAGATTGAGAAAACCAATCCACTTTCCTTTTATTTCTGGTTAAAGGAGGTTGAGATGTAAAAATCTACCCTCCAACAGATTTCCTTTTTAATTCCCTTTTCCTATAATTTTTTCTCAATCCCCTTGATCCTCTCCCCAAATCCCCTAAAGAAAGGGGAGCCCCCTCTCTCCCCTTTCCTGCTTCTCACGCGGGAGGCCCGCGCCGCTCCTCCGCCCCGCTAGCCTCGGCTTCCTCCGCCCCGGCGAGCTTGTGCCAGCCTCGGCTGCCACAGCCCCGGTCTTGCCTCGGCCAGCTCCCCTGCCCCCACCACCGGCGCTGCTGCCGGTCGCCGTAGCCTCTGGCATCAGACCGCCACCTGCCCACGACTCCCTATCTTCTTGCGCCGCCAGCCCTCCCCATCTTGCTGTGCCGCCGGGCATCCGCGACCCCACTGCCCCTAGCATGGGCGGCAGCTGCCCGAGCGCCGCCGCCGGCGCAGCTGGTCGGGCGTCGCTGCCCCCGCCGGTAGCTGGCTGAAGCGCCGACCGCCGCAGCCCCAGCCGCGGGCACGCGTGGGCCGAACGCCGCCGTCGTAGCCCCTGGCGCGGGCGCTGGCAGGCCACGCCGGCCGCCGCTGCCCAAGAGTCTGACCGCCGCGCTGCTGCCCGGCGCCGGACGACCGCTGCACCACCGCTCCCGCTCGCTGACGACGGTCGGCGGGGCGAGCCCGTTTGCCGATGAGACCGCGCCCGCTCGCCACTGAAGGCCGAGTGCTGCCGCCCCCCAGGCCCCGCTGCCATCGAGCTCCGTCCCCTCCGGCCGCCGCTTTTGAGCTCTGTCCACGCCGTCTACCCGAACTGATGTCCGAGCCGGCCACCATAGAGCGAGCAGGGGCGCTTCCGCCAGCCGTCGGACCGGTGCGCCGCAGGCAGGGGCGCTACCGCCCGCCGTCGTGCCCGCCTCCCATTCCGCAGCAGAGAAAGGAAGAGAAAGCAAAAAAAGAAAAAAGAATAAATAACTCATGGATAGGTGGGCCCCATATGGCAGATGAATGGAAAGGGAAAGGGGAAAGGAGATTTGCTGCAGCGTGTCTCCCCAATATCAGTGAATGGTGAAAGGGGATTCCCCTATAGCCAAAAAAAAAAGGAAAGAGGAAAGGAGATCTGTTGGAGATCCTCTAAGGTTTGAAGGTATTCACATATGGGCCCATTTGTGGGTCCTTAAACTTAGGTTCGTCCCCGCGGCTCCAGTGCCATTGCAATTTGCACATGCTGATTCCAGTTGCGCCTCGACGATGATATGAGGCAGAGGAGAGAAAACCCCCAAATCCACCCCACCACCATTTTAATGCACTGAACTTTCATTCCATAGATGTGTTGGGGAAGGAAAAGACTTAATGCCGCCGCTCCGATTGCACTACTGCTTGTTTCACTGGTGTGCAAGACAATTTTGACAAACAAAATGATTACGAAGTGCTAAAAAAAAAAGAACACGCACAACCCAGAACATGGTAATTAACTAGCAGCATCAGAAAATGAAGATGCAGAACCAGCAGGTCGATTAACGTTGCACGAGATTGGTTGAACCAGGTCGAGACACAAGAGTAAGCACATTGATCTGATCCGTACATCTATGTAAGCTAACTAGTCCCTGTGGATGCTAGCTCTCTTGCTGACCTCTGCAGCCACCACCTCGACAAGATCAACCACTCTCTCAGTGTCGTCCAACCCTACAGAACCCAGGTAATCTATAATCCCCATATCTTGCTCAAACAGGTGAGGCGTCTATCCAGAAGCTGCTGGCTCAGCTTAATCCACTTCTCCTCAGGTTCCTCCTGGCATGTCTCCTCGAACAGATCCAAGCAGATAGCGCAGACATGCTCCAGCGCCAAAGCATGCGCCTCGAGCATGGGGTACTGAATGCAGGTATGCGGCCTGCACTCAACAACACTATGTATATCGATTAGTAACTATAGCTAGTCTGTAGAGAGACGACAAAGGTGATTTGTACGAGATTGGGATGATTGCCAGTAATGTAGTCTGTACCTTCTGAACTTGGTGGACTCGATGATAGTGCTCAAGTCACAGAGAACCTTCAGTAACTGGCAACGACAAAAAGAACTCGTCAACGTTATTAGGCGGCTTTTCTTACTGCTGCTATTCTCGGACCCAATTGGCAAATGCACATATCATACCTGTTTGAGAAATATGGGGCATGAAGGCTGTGTTTAGTTGGAGGTTGAAAAATTTTTTGGAGTATTAAATGCAACTTTGACCATTAATTCGGGTATTAAATAAAGGCAGTTTACAAAACTACCTCCACGCCCCTAGGTAAATTTCGGAGAAGAATCTAATGAGGCCTTTGACCACACGATTAGAGGATGATTACTGTAGTATTACTGTAGCAAATCATGGATTAATTATGCTCATTAGATTCGTCGCGCAAAGTTGCACTCATCTGTAAAAAGGTTTTCAAATAGACTTCATTTAGTACTCCATGCATGTGAGATTCTCTGCATTTAATGCTGGGTGAAAAAATTTTCACCGCCATCTAAACACGGCCGAAGGGCAGAGGTGACAGTTTGGAACTTGCTGTAGCAGCCCATGCAGTTGTCACACCCGGTTTTAAGGACAAAACCGAATGACAATCATATGTGTGCCAGGATCAAGTTTCCACACATATGAGACTTCATCAGTGATAAACAATAGCAGTATCACGTAAAACAATACAAAAACTTACAACTAATCAGAGTTACAGCTTATCCTGGAAACGAAGGCTCCAACATTTCACAGGCAATCGACTGGGGGTTGCGTATGCCTAGCATCATCTTCAACATCTTCACATCACCTTTCTGAGCAGCAGTAAGCAAGGATGAGTACACTTATGGTTGGTACTCAGCAAGGCCACAAGAAATAACCAGAACAGCGATTTAATTCCATCTTCAAGTTTATTAATCATGTGAGGGTCCAGGCCGCTCTTGACCGTGAGCACGGCTGTTATAACAGTTTTTAACACTCTGCAGAGGTTGTACACTTTCACCACAAGACGCGTAAAAGTTCCGAAGAACTTTGAACCCAACCATGCTGTGCTAGCTAGGCACAATACCACACTTCCGAGGTGTGATTGCATAGGGACGCTACGAGGCCTTTACAAAGACACACAGGTAACTAGCAGCCCGCTAGAGTTTCGGCCGCGGTGAGGTCCATAACCCTCCCTAATGGGGCCGTACCTTAGCGAAGGCTACTCCTCCAAGAGGACCGGGCTATGACCCCTTCACCGTCCCCCTCCTTGCCCTTTCGGTAAGTGTCGGGGTTCTCTACCGCCGACAAGTAAATTTCCTACGATCGCGTGTCAGGGCCCGGATGGTGACTCAAGAGACAGGGGGTTTAGACTGGTTCGGGCCTCCGGAGAGTAATACCCTACGTCCAGTGTGAGCCGGTGTTCTCAAGTCCAAGTCTGTAGTAGGGGTGTACAAACTAGTCGGGAGAGGGAGAGGGTCCCAAGTCCCTGAGCGGTGCGAGTGAGTGTGTTGCGTGTGCTGTGACCGGGTGTTCAACTGATGTTCGACCGTCCCCCACTGATGTCCCCTTGTCCCCTTTTATAGCCTCAAGGAGAGAAGGGAGTGGGGGGTAAGAAAGGAAAAAATTACAAGGGGAGTTACTGCCCCCGAGAGCTTCAACCGGCGTCGCTCGCCGAGCCGTACCGGGAGCAGGTGTTGACGGAGTGGGCGCCCCGCCAGACCCGGGATCGTACATCCCGAGTGGTTGGAGTCGATGCCTTCCCGGGTAAGCTCCCGGGTAGTTTCCGGGTCGTGGTTGACTTGCTCGAGGTCCTCGGGCGCTCCAGGTGTCTTGCTCGGGCTCCAGGTGTCGTCCATGGGCGCCTTGGATCGTACTTGAGTGCCCGGTGTAGCGCATGCATTCCTTCTCCAGACTGTAGCGTCCCTGTTCGGATGAGACGGGCGCCACTGTGGCTGCCGTGGCGAAGGACGGACGCCCATCATGTTCTGACGCGGCAAGTACCAAGTGGGTACGGCGCCGGATGGGCCGGGGCGTGGCCGGGTAGTTTTGCCCGAGGAGCTGGAGACTACTCGGAAGCGGAGAACTCCTCGGGCGAACCGGGAGGCCACTCGGAGGCGGAGAACTCCTCGGGCGAACCGGGAGGCCACTCGGAGGCGGAGAACTCCTCGGGCGAATCGGAGACTCGTCGGGCGGCCTCCGAGGTGTCGTGGCATGATGATTCTGCTTTGGTTTGGGTCTTTAATTTTTGCTTTTTGAGGGGTGGATTATCGTGAGCTCCTGGATTAAGGGTTTGGTTGGGCACCCCTAATTCGGACCTTCGTCAGTAGCCCCCGAGCCTGGGGGGGAGATGGAGACTCGCGCCCAGGCTGGATGGCGGCGTGTATAGGGTAAGTTATGATCTTCCCGGTGGGGGCGCGCGAGCGCACCCGCCGGGTGTAGCCCCCGAGCCTTGAGAAGAGCTGGTGCTCTTGTTAAGGTTTTGCGCCCGGGTGGTTTTCCTTGGGTGTTGTCGGGATCGAAGAACTTGTCGGGGAGGGGAAGCTTGTCGGGGACGCCTCTTTGGTGGGCCGGACAACCGCCCGACCGTTTGACGGGCCGGGAACGGAAGCGTCGGCCCGGTCCCCCGCCGCGTGGGGAGGTGGGCGCGCCTTTTGAGGAGGTCAGGCGAAGCGACGTGCGCACGTCGCCGCGGCGCCAGTGGTGGGCCCGCGCAATTAAGGCAGCGGCCGTTTCGCCTCGCCCCTATTTATAGCCGCGTGCTGCGGCGGCCTCGGGTTTTACCCCGGCCCGTGCTTTCCAATTTTCCATTGCGCGCTTCGTCTCCTTCGTCGCCGCCGCTCATTTCCTCGCGTCTTCCGCCGCCGTCGCCTCGCCGTTCCGGGGAGCGAGTGACCAAGCCCCACATCCCGCCGGCGTTCTTCCTTCGGATTGCTTGAAGATGTCGACCTGGGAGCGCTCCCGCGTCTCGCTCCGGCAGCTGGAGGGTCTCGTGGCGGAAGGATTGCTTCCGCCGTTGACGGAGGCCGGGGAGTGGAAGGTGCCCGGCGTCGAGGACTACCCCCAGCCGCCGGAGGGGTACGTTGTTTCTTTCGTCGCCTTCCACGAGCGCGGGTTCTCCGTCCCCGCAGGAAGGTTCATCCGCGCCGTACTCAACGAGTACGGGCTGGAGCTCCACCACCTCAACCCGAACGGAGTCCAGCAGATGGCGGTGTTCGTCGCTCTCTGCGAGGGGTACCTGGGGATAGGGGCCCATTGGGACCTCTTCAGGTACTTCTTCAAGTTTTCGTTGCACTCCGCGGAGGGCGGAGCCCCCGCGACGATTGGCTGCGCCGTGCTGAAGGCGAAGCAGGGGCGGCTGAAGGCCTACATCTCGGGGACCTTGACCAGCTCGAACAAGGGCTGGCATCCGCTGTGGTTTTACTTGAAGAACGACAGCAGGAACCCCCTTCCGGCGTACACCGGAAAAACTTTTGAGAGGTTGCCCGAGGCATGGGCGTACGGGCCCGAGAAGGAGCGGCAAGAGAAGGTTCTCGGGGACATCTGGGAGGCCCTCGCCCGGCTCCGCGACGCGAGGGTGTCCACCGCAGAAGTCCTCGGCGGGTACCTCTCGAGAGGTATCGTGCCGCTGAGGCGGCGCACTCTCCAGATCTGGGAGATGGTCCCGAAGAATGCCCCCTTCGAGGGGACCGTGACGATGATCCCCCTGCCGTCGGGGGACGATGTGAAGCGTCGGGTGACGGCGGCGATGGGGAAGGGTCATGAAGCATATCCTCCCCCGGGCCTCCTCCCCATGCTCCCGCACAAGCGCACCAGGGACCTGGTAAGGTTTTCTTCGTGCACCTTGAATCCCCGATTGGTTTTTCAGTTGGTT
>CM014271.1:15697229-15735831 GCA_004135705.1 Alloteropsis semialata | reverse complement strand
GGATTTGAAGGGGATTGAAGGGGGTTGAGGGGAATTTTGACTTGTTGGGGATTTAATCCCTCCCAATCCCCCTCAATTTCCCTTCAACCGAACAAGCCCTTAGAGAGTTTGAGCCACGAGGGTTTCCATGTCCTCGTACAAGTTTCTTTTCCTTCGCTCCAAACCTAGCCAAAGTGTCAACAAGCTTGAGCCACCTCAAAGGCCTTGTGGTATACTATGATCACATCTTGATCCAATCACAGCTGGAAACACATTGCGACACTCACTCTGGGCCTAAAATAACTCTAATCTTGTGCTAAATGCATTGGATGACCACTTCATGTGCTTCATCGGTTGTTTTGTGGTATTGTCAAAGTATGTGTAGATTAGACTAGCAATCTCGAGTGATTGAGCGAGATGATATTTATCGGCTCAATTTCAAGCTAGATGATCCACCAACAATGAATTACTTTCGCAATGAACATTGGATTTGGATGATCGTATGATACCCTGCTTGCACGCACCACTAGACCGTCCCATGTCTAAAGGTTATTACCAAACTAGCTGTTGGCCAACTTCTTCTCACCGAATAGTTAATTCAGTGCTCTGCTTCGCTTCATCGCCACAACTTCAGGAGCACATATTTAAATTCCATCGTGCCAAACTAGCCATTGAAATTTTACTATTATTCATTATGCCAAGCCTCTAGTGATCACGAAACTATCCGATGAGTACAAAACACTGTCCAAAACACTGTCCTGATCAATTTTTCCTTTGCGTAATGCTCTCGTGATACTACGATGATGTATTGCTTGTTATCTAGTGGGGCACATTATGTGTGCAATCACGTCTACTTGAACTTGATCTTTACTAATCTAGCGTTCACTTTCTCTACTTCACTGGATCATCTGGAGCTTCAACTTGAACCTCTCAAACTAATGGTCGGGATAAGGATCTGGCGTACTCACACTTTTAATCATCAAAACATCATGTATATATTAATTTTCTTGTTTTTTCTGTAAATTTTGAAAAATCTGGTTTAATTTAAATAATTCATAACTAATTTATTTTAAATAAGAAAAAATGAAACTGATGCCCAAAAAATTCTAAAAATATAACCTATTTTGAATTAAAGTATTTATTTTCTTCACGTGGAGCACCAAATGCAATGCTCCAATGTGCTCGTCCTCTTATGGTGAGTGGCGACGATTCAGGAATTGGAATTGATCCTGAGACCTGGGCTCTAGTGACAGCTGAGAAAACACCGTAGGACTTTCAAGCTTTAGTACTCCTCCGAGTTTTGGTACTCACATGCCCACCAGGCCAACAAGGCTAATAGGAAATTTCCCGTATGTATTCCTTTAATTTGGTCCTTTCATCTAGTTCCTGAAGGTACTGCTCATGGTGCGCCTCGGCTTGCTCACAGCGTCATGCCAGCTCACCAGTAGCTGGGGCAGCCGCCCCATGCTGCCTACATGGTCGGTCCGGCCATGGCTTTCTAGCTTGCTAGCTATTACATCTAAGAGTATCGGTAATAATATAGCCAATTGTAGCTATATGTTGTTGCCTTGCATGTTATCTGCACCCAGTATAATAACTCGTGTTTTTCTTAAAAAATATCGCTCACAATATTTCCTTTCAGTCAGAAATAACCGCGGTTTTTTGATATTCACTTTGGAGTATAACATTGTGAACATGATGAGACAAATTGTAGGTTTGCCTAACGAAGTATCCTTTTGTCCACTAATACAGGTATGCGTTGCCAACATGCATAAACTACTATGGACTCCACGATGTTACGCCATCATATGCTTCCATCTTTCTGAATATAATTCCTCTCATCACCTTCATTCTATCAGTCACTTTGAGGTAAGAACTTGTTCCATTTATGTATCTGTCTGGACAATGGCAACGTACTTCAGATTTTACACGGTGTAACGAGAAACTTGCAAATATATTTGTGTTACTATCTGTTTCAATTGTTCTACCTAATATTAGAAATTCAACTTACCGAAACACACATTTGTGTCAAATGTTAGAATGGAGATATTGCGATTTGGGACAATGACAGGGTCACTGAAGATAACACTTTAGCCCAGGGCCCATCATCCCAGCATCGCCGCCAGGTTGTTGTTGGCTTGGTCGCTGCTTGCTGCTTGGGCCGTGTTTCTTGGACATCCTATAGGAAGTTTGGTTTTTTATGGTCGCTGCTTGCTGCTTGGGCCGTGTTTCTTGGACATCCTATAGGAAGTTTGGTTTTTTAGGTGGCAGTTTTTTTTAAAAAAAAACTAATTACGCTATTTGGACACGGTAGACTAAGTTTCTCCCAATCCATATTGTATTATTATAGAAATGTTCATTATCGTGCCTATCGAATCAAAAGATTCTTCAATTGACCACTCTAGTTCTACAATGAGCTAGGAGCATAGGATTAGGAGACCAGAGACCCCACGTCTAGCCTAGAACCGGAAGCGGCTGTTCCAAACCACAGGCGCATCCACCTCGGCATATTCTTCCTCGTATGCCGCCGTACAAATTGATTAAGCTCGTCGCCGAGCGCTTCTGGCAAGCCGACAGCGCGCGGTAACCCCGCGCCTAAACAAGGTTATCCTCTCCATTACCATCATGACTGCTTGCTTAGTTTAATCACCCTTATTATCATCTTCAGCGTGTAGCATTGTTTACTTCTGCTTCTAGTTTAGTTTATGACCTCCACAGCTATCAACGCTAATCCTTGCAGGCCAGCGGCATGCCTCCATAGCTAAGTCACAGTTGACAATATCATACACAACTCCTTCCTCTCGGTGACTCTTGGGTTTTCGAATTCAAGATAATAGAAGTGTTTGAACTGTATCCCGGCTTTCATCTCAGTTGGATCTGTTCTCCATATGTACAATCTCCAATCCAAGCTTTGGCTGCGATGCTAGGAGTAGTAGTATATTTAACTTAAACAAATCTCCCTGCTCAGAGAGCTTGGCAAACTTCAACTCTATGGGCACCAGATGTTTTCTGAGCTTTCGAAGTAGATGCTTTTATATCACATAATTCGAATCAAGATTTTTGTAGCCTCTGAAAATTGGAGGACCTAGTCTACTAAACGGGAGCATTTTTTATATATAGAAAGACATCCAAAGAGTGTCTTATATCTAATACATATTTATGGAGGGAAATAATAGTGTGCATAAAACAAGTACAACTTGACACAAAATAGCAACTAAAACTAGGATTACATTAAGAGATTTCTGGTCTTTTTTTTTTCTTTCGGTTGTTCATCATCCACCGAAGCTTGAAAAATGCACTAAAAAGACTGTAAGGAAAAAGACGCTTACAAACATCCTCACCACACAAAGCCTTGAAGAATGCAAACATATCATAAAACATATGTTTATGTTAATATATATTTTTTTATGTTAATCACACATTCTCGGAAAAATATGGAAAAATTACATATCATAAGGCATGGCTCCTACTCTTAGAAACACAAACATAATTTAATTGGGCAAATTTCTTAAGAGCCAGTTCACAATTTTTGTGTTTCTAAGGCGCAGAGCTGGGGCAAATCAATGTTAGATGATCGTTCGTGTGGATAAGATCACCACGAGTCTTCAGTACATCGCATAACATTATTTATAGCGTAGGTTGGTGCGACGATGTCCTGGTTGCTGTCCAGGTCCATGCTGAACCTGGCTGGAAAGGTATCCCGGACAGGATATTGCCGCAGTGGAACCTCACCTGCCGCTTCGGTCCAACGAAAAGACAAAGTAATAGATCTGTCCGTGCAAAGAGTATCTTCCAGAGGGCAAAATAAATCTTTCAATAATTGCTTTTAGGAGTTAAAATAAAAAATAACGCTCCAACAACCGAAGCAATCCGTGTTCCTTCCGCCAATTTTTTCCTTTTCGTCTCCGCTTCTCGTGTGAGAAGACATGGTATAAGAAAAGAAATAGGGAAAAATGATAGGTAGTTTTTGGCTTGCAAAAAATCAAGCGGTGGCCCCATAAAGTTTTTTTTGAAATTAATTATTGGGAGATGTGTTGGTGTACATGTTTTTTTTTTTTGCTCCCAATAGCTTTTGGCAAGCCTCCGAAACCAGTTTTTAGACTCTATTACTCAGGGTACTCTTGGATATGCTCTAATATATTTACACTTACACATTTTCCTTGGGTAGTAAAAACTATGAGTTCACTAGTGGTGGCGTTTTTGGCAATCATGATTGAAAAATGGAGTACAATGGTATTTTGATATATATTTAGTTTGTTTCTTTCATATAAGCCATAGCAAACCGAATTACAAAAATTGCATCTTCTCCTAAGGTTTACAGTCGTCTATAAATTTCCATATAGTACATAGTATAGTAGGAGCACTTTACCCTGTCTATCTACCCTCTATAGGTTTAAAGTCTCCTCCGAAAAGAAGATTACAAATAAATCATAAAATGGGGAATACTGTCAGTTATTATTATTGTATATACTACGAAACACAGACATTGACTCGCATCAAACATTCGGCTAGTGTCATTAAGTTGTGTAGTTATACTGACTTAACATTGATCCCATGTTATGAATTCTCTGTATTGACAAGTAGGATATAAACATCTATGTATAGGAAAGGAATTGTTCTTTTAGCACGAAGTTAGAATAAAGTTAGACAGGGACATGCCAGAGGCTCAGAGCACGTGTTGGCATTTTTGCGGATCCAACCTTAGAGAGTCACTAATTCATTATACCCCGTTTTTTAACTTTACTTCTTAGTATTAAATAGATAGGACTAATTCTGATGCATTTTCATCAAAAAAAAATTCTGATGCATCAGTGAAATGGTCCTTCTGGAATCTGGATGCATGCATTCTTTTGGCAATCATGTGTTTATAGCACTAGAGGACACGTCACCTCTTAAAACACAGTTACTTTATTTATAATAGGAATTGTGACACTGAGTAGTGGAGTCAAATTTTTCACGACTCTACCACCGGCAAATTGTGACACTCCTTTTCTCTTGTTATCATCTCAAAACTTGTGCAAAATTCGGCAAGGGAATGCCTGCGCGAAGCATGCTATATACAGTAGCAGAGCCTGTTGCTTCTCTTGTCTCTCGCCATGAGCTCCAGGCCGGCCTCCAAATGGAACATGATAGGGCTTGTACACAACACACTGCTACCAAGTGCCAGGAAAACAATCATAGAGTATGCTTCTACGAAGGAATATGCCTGAAGATGCCATGCAACCTCTAAGAAGTAGATGCCATGCGTTCGCCTAGAATACATCTGCCTTTATTTTGATGTAGTACTGCTAGTACTAGCACTACTACAAGTCTACAAGCTAGGAGTACAAGCTAATTCTGGTATATACTCCTACTTTCAGAATTTAGTGTGGAATTCCAAAGTATCAAACAACTGAACTGAGCTAGTTTAATTTGAGTATGCCCTGAATGTAGGGTAGTGTATGGTTCTACCCATCGAAACGTACTCTTTCTATGATTTGTCCTGAATCAACTATCTTTTTACTTTGACTTGCAATGTCTATACAAATATATTATACTTAAATAAAAAAGAGTTATGCATTATAAAAGTAGTTTTATTTCATAACTAACCTAATGATGTCAATATTATATCACCGTATTAGATAAATTCTTAGATGTTAATCATCAAAGTTGAAAAGTGAACTTAAGACAATTTTGGATGAACTCATATTTATGATTGGATGAAACTAGTGCTCCATTGCCTGCTACAAAGAAGCAGCATTTGAATCTAATGTAAGTAGGTTGAGGGAGCGAGATGATAGATAACTAATGAGAAAAATAGTGAGACTGAGACACATTGAACTTTATTTTGGACCTCACTTGGAATAGAGGAACAATACAAAACAAATAACCACTCCCGGGAAGAATAAACCTAGCATATCTCAAGCTTCCTCTACATCGCCGACGCTACTAGACTAGGAAGAGGTGAGAACTCCTTTGACTTAGGAGAAAAGACAGTGAGTGCAAACTAAGCATAGCTCATCTTGGGTTTTTTTATGAAGCCTATATGCTTAGACATTTGCTCCAGCTTCGTGTACGCGTTAGTTGAGCGTGGATGCGTGTGTGTGGACATCTGTGTGTTTCTTTCAAAAGTAAAAGAAAATGGGTATAAACTAAAATAAACCATAGGAAAAATAAGTCAGATTTTTGTTGAGGATTAAAACAAGTCGGGCATATGCCGTATCCGTATGGTTGGCTAACAACAATTTGGGGAAAGTCAGGGGCCGAAGTGCGAAACCGGCCGCCTCGAATCCTGGCCCAGGCGAGCAGCTTCCCGTCTCCCCGTCTCATGACTCAGCACCACCTGCCCTCCTCCTCCTCCTCTTCCTCTCTCCTCGTATAAAGCGCCGCGACCCACGACGGCGACGCCGCCCATGGGAGCACCACCGCCCGCCGCTGCCTCGGCTCCGCGCCGCGAACCTTAGCTGCCCGCCCCATGGCCGCAGAGTCCTGCGGCAGCCGCGGCGCCTCGCCCCCGCCGCCACCGTCCTCCGCTGGTGGCGGCGGCGCGGCCGGGAGGCGGCGGAAGGCGGAGGCCTACGCCGAGGTGCTCCGCCGCATCCGCGCCGGCGGCGGGCGCCCGGAGCTGGAGGACGAGCTCTGGGCCCACTTCCAAGGCCTACCTGCCAGGTCCCCGCCTCTCTCTCTCTCTCCTGCATGTAGGCTGTGGGTTGCTAGTTTGCTAGCACGTCTCTGCGAAATTTCGATGCGTCGCGCTTGATGCGTAGGGTGCTCTACTGTTGGATCACATGAGGAGTTGATCTATCTTGTCCTCGCTCGATTTTCTTCGTTTCGGCTGGGGCCCAGTGGATCGCTCAGGGAGCTGATCCACGCCGCAGCTGCTCGTCGCCGCTGTAGCTAA
This sequence comes from Alloteropsis semialata, assembly GCA_004135705.1. Classification (NCBI taxonomy): domain Eukaryota; kingdom Viridiplantae; phylum Streptophyta; class Magnoliopsida; order Poales; family Poaceae; genus Alloteropsis; species Alloteropsis semialata. Next base: position 15,728,972 of record CM014271.1, on the reverse strand, counting down.
AGCTATGGCTAGCGCCTTTTTGTCGCTGATAAGATTTGTGTTCGCGTTCGCCGGGGCGCTTGTCGTATGGTCCACGGTCCACCATGGGCCATGGCAACTTTCGTGATGCTACGTAAAGCTAGCCGTTTTATTTTTCTTGGTGATTAGTACAATAGTACATACTAATTGAATAGATTAACACGCAAGTTTAACTAGCCTAACGCTATTTTGGTAATTAGTACATACTAACACGCTAGCTTAACTAGCCTATCGCTTTCTTGGTAATAGTACATACTAATTAGTCGGCCAACACGCTGAACTAGCCTAATGCTTTGCAGGATCTAGATTAGCACTGCACTACTCACTCCATCACTTGTCTTGCGGGCAGTACATGCAGTACAACTCTCATAGTACAACAAGTTGCTGTTTATTTTCCCTCCACTTTAGTGAAGACTAGTTTTATAACGCCATGCCAGTCTGGTTGGATCGTCGGCACTGTTTAGAAATGGATGTTTTATCTCTCTTTGAAGTGTCACAAAAGTTTATACCGTTTGTTGCATTAATGACACTAGTAAATCTACTGAGTGGAGATTTCTCCTTCTCATCTGAATGAAAATTCTGAGCAAATGTTGTGCTTTTTCTTAAGGTTGGTCTGTGTTTATTCTCATCACACGGTCATTGCTTCGCCATTCCTTGTGATCATCACCATTTCATATTGGTGATACTATGTTTCTTGTTTTCTCATTACTTGTCACGATGCCGTCTGCTTCTTTAGAATGGCTCAACCTGTTTATCGGAGTATTCGTCACAGTCAAAACAGCAAGGTTGTTCAGAAGTGTACTGTAGCATTGTTATATGTGCACGTCTTATTGTAGCTCGCTGTGGCAAGAACCAGCTCTGATTTAAATAGTTGCATGTCACTGAAATCTTGTATCACGCTTGTGTGACTATGTCGATTGGACAGATACGCTTTGGATGTCAACGTAGAACGGGCTGAAGATGTCTTACTGCACAAGAAATTGCTTGAGCAAGCCCGTGAACCCATGAAGGGGCTGGTCTTTGATGTTCGTCTTTCGCAGGTGATTAGCTCATACAGCATATATCTACTTATTTATTCATACCTACTAGTCACCAGTTAGTGGCCATTATTCTCCCCATCTATTTCTAACCATAGACTCTTCTTTGAAAGAGTCTTAAACTACCTCCTATCTAGTTTAAGCTCTCAAACTCGCACAATTACATAATCAGTTTCCTTTCTATTTTCCTGCATTTTTTTGTTAATTAATATGTGACAGCATGCCATTGACAAACAAACTACATAAATGCTGCTTTCTACTTTATTCCATTGCCTGGGTACATTCTCAGGCCTTTGCTTTAATGTTGGTGACAGCTAGGTCTTTTCATTTTATGTGGAATAGCTGCTTTTCCGATAAAAGTTTGAACAGTTACGTTTAAGTATATCTTGTCTTGTATGATTATGCATGGAGGGTTGGGATGTTTGGTGCCCTAATCAGGTTTAGAAGAAAAAAGTTCAGTATGCATTTATTTCAAAGGATAACTCATATATTTCTTTTTGTATATTTTCTTTTGGCATTTGTTTTCTGATTTTGGTGCTCTCAAAGTAGATCACACACTCAGAGTTTGCTACATTTTCTTGCGTGTTTTTATCAAGAAACAGAGGGAGAGAACATACAAAAGTGCAGGCTTTTCTTGTACATAATTCTTACTGTACTAGTCGCTGTGTCTGCGGAGTACGTGTTGCCATAGCACTATAGAAGTACTATAGTTTGAAATTGTCTGTAGTATAGTTTAAAAGTAGTGGATATCAGTAATATTATATATAATAATTGATCAGGGATTTATTTAGATTTTACTGTGTTTAATGGCAATAGCATTTTCTTACAGTGGGAAGCAACTTTGAATTTGAGCTAATGAATCTTTTAGCTGGATGGTTGCAAATTTGTAATCCTTGAGATCTACAAAACCTGTCCCTTATAGTATAGACATTGATACTGTGCATTTTTAGCATATATATGCCCATTGACATGCTAATTAACTCAACTGAATAAACTGCACCTTTATGTTGACAATGATTTAGTTTTAGGTTGTTACTCTGGATGAAAGCGCTGGATTTGAGTCCTCAACTTCCTTTAAGCAAGAAGAACAAGACCCCCAGTGCTCAGCATTTCGATCAAGAGACCAAAGTCAAAGGTGATTTGGTCTAATCTTCTTTGATATTATGCAGTCCGCTTGTAAGTTTGTTTCCTTAGGGTTATTTTTTAATGAGTCTTATAGTATAGTTTAATTAGTATTTAAACACTTCTGCAATTTTTTATTTGCGTGTTTCACCTGCATTTCTCTCATTCTTATGGGGCTTCTTAGGACTTAGTATATTTTGGTATTGATAAGTCAAGGGCCAATATTTTCTGATACGTAACACCATTACAGGCCTTTGCATGAAATTATATTTGCATGTGACGATAAGCCAAAGCTTCTTAGTCAGGTAAATCATCAACTCTTGTCTGAACTGGAAACTATTATTTGCGTGGTAGTAGCATTTTGATTTGATTGCATCCTCTCTGTGGCCACTTGACATAAGTTATTATATGGCCTCAAAGTTTTGGAAACCGCAATCAGCATGGAGCTGTTAGCACGAGAGATGTTTTACGTAGTGTGTTTTATAGTGAGATATGCTGCATATGTAAGCTACAGCCAGCCTGTGGCCTGTCGATATGATGGTTTTCCTGTGATTCCTGCTCTTTTCTGTGTTACATATTCACCCAACCTCATTTCCTTTTTTTTCCTTAAATTATGCTTTGTCTACTTGTTTCAAATCTTGTTTTGCCTTGTATCTGTACCTTATTTTTGTTAGATAATTACCCCTCTCTTGCTTCTAATCAGCTGCTAGTAAATTACTTAGGATTGGTAAATGTCAAATTGGTATTGACTACCTTGAGGAGCATGCATGATCATTATAGTTGGATCATGATGCCTCTAGAATCCTAGGTATTACTTAGTTGAAAAGTTGTGGTTGTATAAGTAAATTAGGATTTTACTACTAGCTAATGTTGAGTTGTCATATTTCATATGACGGTTTGTAAGTCCTATAAAAGGACATGTACCCCTATGTGAGTTGCTTGTGCTATAGAAATAAATCAAGAAGCAGCCCCATCTTCTTCTCCACTGTGTGTGTGTGCTGCGGGTGTTGCAGCCATTTTTTCCAACAATTGGTATCAGAGCCAGGTTGGGTGATCTTGTGTGCCGGCGATGGCTGAGCAGCAAAGAGGAAGGGATGGGCGTGGGCGCGGCAGAGGCCGTCGCCAATCCACCGGTCGCCGGGGGGAGTCCATCTCACCACGTCGCGGGGCGACATATGTGGTGAAGAAGACCGTCCGGGACGTCGGAAGCGCCCAGTTCCCCGTCCTCACCCGCAGCAACTACGCCGAATGGGAGGTAGTCGTCAAAGTGATGCTGAAGGCCCGCGGACTTTGGAAGGCCGTGGACATCAGCACCGAGGACGAGGAAGATGACCAGATGGCCATGGAGGCCATCCTCAAGGCCGTACCGGCGGAGTACCGTGTCGCGCTGGGCTCCAAGGACACGGCGAAGGACGCGTGGGACGCGTTGAAGGTTATGCGGCTCGGCAACGAGCGCGCGCGGAAGGCGAAGGCGCAGCAGCTGCGCCGCGAGTACGAGGCACTCGAGTTCCGCGACGGCGAGGCCGTCGAGGACTTCGCCCTCCGCCTCACCGGCATCGTTACTCAGATGGGCGCGCTAGGCGAGCCCATCACTGAGGAAGCCGCGGTGCGCAAGTTCCTGCGCACGACGCCGGAACGTTTCGACCAGCTGGTGATGTCGATCGAGACATGCCTCGAGATGGAGGAGCTCACGATCGAGGACGTCACCGGTCGATTGAAGGTGGCGGAGGAACGTTTCGCCAGCAGGGCGGCGAAAGCTACCACCACGGCGAGTATTAGCACCAAGGTGCTTCTCACTCAGGAGGAGTGGGAAGTGCGCTCGAAGAAGATGGCAACAGGGGCGGGGTTCTCTGCTCCACCGCAAGGCGGTGGCGGCGGCGGAAAGCAGAAGGGGAAGATGAAGGAGAAGGGCGGCAAGGCAGCCCCTAAGGACATATGCCTCAACTGCGGCAAGGCCGGGCACTGGGCCCGCGACTGCAAGGAGCCGCGCCGGCAAGGCCGAGCGCACCTGGTGCAAGAAGATGTCGATGAGCCGGCGCTGCTGATGGCGGAGGTCTGCGCGCTTAGTGAAGGCATTCAGGAGGCGCCACGCACACGAGTAGTACTCGACGAGACGCGAGCCGTCGTCAACCTCGGGCGTGAGGGCATCGAGGATGCCGAGCGCTGGTACCTCGACACCGGTGCGAGCAATCACATGACAGGGAATCGCGAGGCGTTCTCCGAGCTCGACACCAGTATCACCGGCACCGTCAAGTTCGGTGACAACTCCGCCGTGCACATCCAGGGTCGTGGGACGATCCTATTTGCCTGTAAGACAGGCGAACACCGCGCGCTCACTGATGTCTATTACATTCCTAAGCTGCGCAGCAACATCGTCAGCCTCGGCCAGTTGGACGAGCGGGGCTGTGAGGTGTTGATCAAGAGCGGTATCCTCCGCATCCGCGACCGCGAGCAGAAACTACTAGCCAAGGTGGAGCGCGGCAAGAACCGGCTCTACATCTTGGAGCTGCGCGTCACCAGGCCGGTGTGCCTGGCAGCTAGGAAGGACGACGATGCGTGGCGGTGGCACGAGCGGTTCGGCCACCAGAGCTTCGACGCGCTGGCGAGCATGGCGCGCCACGACATGGTCCGAGGGCTGCCGCTGATCGAGCGGGTGGGGGAGCTGTGCGACAGCTGCCTCGCCGGCAAGCAGCGGCGCGCTTCGTTCCCAAAGAAGGCCAACTACCGAGCAGAGGAACTACTCGAGTTGGTGCACGGCGATTTGTGTGGACCAATCACGCCGGCAACGCACGGCGGACGACGCTTCTTCCTCCTCCTCGTGGATGACAGCAGTCGGTATATGTGGTTGACGCTGCTGTTGTCCAAGGCAGAGGCTGCGGAGGCGATCAAGAGCTTCAAGGCGCGCGTGGAGGCCGAGACGGGGAAGAAGCTCAAGGTGCTGCGCACGGATCGAGGTGGCGAATTCACTTCGGTGGAATTCGCCCAGTACTGCGTGGACGAGGGCGTTGGACGCCACCTCACTGCGCCATACTCGCCACAGCAGAATGGCGTAGTCGAGCGCCGGAACCAGACCATCGTGGGGATGGCCAGAAGCATGCTGAAGGCGAAGGGAATGCCGGCGACGTTTTGGGGAGAGGCGGTCACGACGGCCGTCTACATCCTGAACCGGTCGCCGACAAGAAGTCTGAAGGGCGTCACGCCGTATGAAGCTTGGCATGGGAAAAAGCCGGAACCAGACCATCGTGGGGATGGCCAGAAGCATGCTGAAGGCGAAGGGAATGCTGGCGACGTTTTGGGGAGAGGCGGTCACGACGGCCGTCTACATCCTGAACCGGTCGCCGACAAGAAGTCTGAAGGGCGTCACGCCGTATGAAGCTTGGCATGGGAAAAAGCCGGATGTCTCGTTCCTGAGGACATTCGGCTGTGTTGGGCACGTCAAGGTGACGAAGCCCAACCTGGCAAAGCTCGAAGACAGGAGTGTGCCCATGGTGTTCCTGCGGTACGAGGCCGAGAGCAAGGCGTACCGGCTCTATGATCCAGAGACACAGCGCGTGGTGATCTCGCACGATGTGGTGTTTGATGAAGGCGCGCGCTGGAAGTGGGAGGAGTCTGGCGACGGGGAAGACGAAGGCGGCGGTGTCAGCAGCAGCTTCTCCGTCGAGTACTCGGAGTACTACGTCACGCTGAACGACACTGCAGAGTCGGCGCAACAAGATGGTGCGGGCGGTTCCTCTGTTTCGGAAACAGGGGAAGCCTCCTCTGCTCCAGGAACAGGAGGGGCAACTCCGCCGGCGGCTACATCACCACCATCCCCGGCGGCAACACCACCAGGATCTCCTGCTAGGCAGGGGACACCAGCATCAGCGGCGTCAAGCTCCAGCTCGTCGATTCGCTTCGTCACGCCCCCACCAAACGCGTCGCCGCACGTCGACGCCGAACACGAGGGGGAGCCACTCCGATTCCGGGCGATCAGGGATCTCGTCGGGGACGAGAGCCCGCCTGGGCACGCGGAGCGCGTGTTGGATGATCAGGAGCTCCACCTGGGCACGGCTGAGGAGCCAGCCACGTTCGAAGCGGCGGAACGTGAAGATTGCTGGCGCGCCGCGATGCTGGAGGAGATGGCGGCGATCCAGGAGAACCACACCTGGGAGCTCGTGGATCCACCGATTGGCAGCAGGCCGATCGGATTGAAGTGGGAGCACAAGGTGTTCCGCCTGCGCAAGGCGCTGTACGGGCTCCGGCAGGCGCCAAGGGCGTGGAACGTGAAGCTCGACAGCACGATGAACTCGCTCGGCTTCACCAGATGCAACACCGAGCACGCTCTGTACACCCGGCGGTCAAGGCGGGGCCTTCTGATCGTCGGGGTGTACGTGGATGATTTGATCGTCACCGGGGAGAGCGAAGACGACGCGGCGGAGTTCAAGCGTGAGATGATGAGGAAGTTTAAGATGAGCGACCTCGGCTTGCTCACCTACTACCTGGGCGTAGAGGTGGAGCAGCGCAAGGATGTCATCACGCTGAAGCAGAGCTCCTACGCGCGGAAGCTGGTGGAGAGGGGAGGACTGAGCGGCTGCAAGCCGTGTCAGACGCCCATGGAGGAGAAGTTGAAACTCTCCAAGGAGAGCACGGCGGCGAAGGTGGACGCGACCGAGTACCGGAGCATCATCGGGGGATTGCGCTACCTCACGCACACGAGGCCGGACATCGGGTTCGCGGTCGGCTATCTGAGCCGATTCATGGCAGATCCTAGGGAGGATCACGCCGTCGCCGTAAAGAGACTACTCCGCTACGTGGCTGGGACGATTGATCATGGGATCATCTACCCGAGGCGGAAGGGGAAGGCGCTGGAGCTGACCGGGTTCAGCGACAGCGACATGGCTGGAGATGTGGACGGGCGGAAGAGTACGACGGGCGTCTTGTTCGTCCTCAATTCGTGTCCCATCACCTGGCAGTCCCAGAAGCAAAGAGTCGTCGCCCTCTCGACATCCGAGGCAGAGTACATTGCGGCGGCGACTGCGTGCTGTCAGGGACTCTGGCTGAGATGGCTGGTGGAAGAGCTGACCGAGGAGACGCTCACCACGCCGGCCTTGATGGTGGACAACAAGTCTACCGTTTCCTTAGCAAAGAACCCAGTTCTCCATGATCGCAGTAAGCACATCGATGTAAGGTTCCACTTCATCCGTGACTGCGTCGAGGAAGGGCTGGTCAAGCTCGAGTACGTTGAGACAGCTCAACAACTCGGGGACATCCTCACCAAGCCATTGGGTCGTCTTCGCCACCGGGAGTTGATGATCAAGGTTGGAGTTGAGGAGATCAAGCAAGAGAAGTGCAATTAGGGGAAGAATTGTTAGATAATTACCCCTCTCTTGCTTCTAATCAGCTGCTAGTAAATTACTTAGGATTGGTAAATGTCAAATTGGTATTGACTACCTTGAGGAGCATGCATGATCATTATAGTTGGATCATGATGCTTCTAGAATCCTAGGTATTACTTAGTTGGAAAGTTGTGGTTGTATAAGTAAATTAGGATTTTACTACTAGCTAATGTTGAGTTGTCATATGACGGTTTGTAAGTCCTATAAAAGGACATGTACCCCTCCTATGTGAGTTGCTTGTGCTATAGAAATAAATCAAGAAGCAGCCCCATCTTCTTCTCCACTGTGTGTGTGTGCGCTGCGGGTGTTGCAGCCATTTTTTCCAACAATTTTTTGGATGCTGTGGATCCTTTACTACTAGCTTGTACTTATTGTCAGCTAGAAAGTTCCAGTAGGATGCTACCCTCCTCTTTCCATAAAAACTGTTTATACACTAAAATTATATGCTCGATAAGTTGGTTCTGTTTTCTTATTCTTCATGATTCTACTTTGCTGTACTCTTGGTTGGTTTCTTGTTTGGGGACATATATTAAATGTATACATCTTTTGCTTTGTCCAGTTAACCTGTCTTCTTGGGGAGCTTGGTCTTAATATCCAAGAAGCTCATGCATATTCGACGAGTGATGGCTACTCCTTGGACATCTTTGTTGCTGATGGCTGGGAGTATGAGGTAACTCAACTTACTGGGGAAAAAAACAACCGACAAAGCCCATGCATACCTACTGTAAAGCTATCCTTTAAGACGAGGCCATATAAGCTGAGGTCGCAATGCTTAGTAGATATAATGTCCAATGAGTTGTAGGCTTGTAGCTTCTGAATTTGTTCTTTGTGTAACGATATAAACTTCTGGTATTGTTTATTCCAGAGTACATTTGGGCTCAGAATCAGATAGAATGTTGTATGCTAACCTACTATTTCACCAATCTTGCAAATTCCAAAAGTAGTGTACTTATAGTTCATTAGTTTGACATCTCATAAATGTGATGACGACACGTCGAACAGTGACACTAAAAAGTATAAAAGTTCACCTTATCTACTAATTAAACTTAGATTCAAAGTTTGAAATGATGATAGTATTTGGTCTGCAGTATCTTTTCTTGCCTCATTCAAGTGCCCTCTTTTTATTCTTCCAAAAGTGCCACCGCCAGATTCCTGTCATAGTTTGTGTGAGAGCATGGTAAAGGCACAATGGAAGCTATTCAGTATCTTTTCTTGCCTCATTCAAGTGCCCTCTTTTTATTCTTCCAAAAGTGCCACCGCCAGATTCCTGTCATAGTTTGTGTGAGAGCATGGTAAAGGCACAATGGAAGCTATTCAGTTACCTTTAATGCTTTTAGGCCCTTTAGTTTATTTTGACAAATCAACATTTCCTTTTGCCTGTCGTAATTTGTCATGGTTGTTATCAATAGTTACAGGGTAACGTGGATTAAGGTGGGTTTTACAAACCGGATCTTGTCTGTTGTTATGGTTGTCATCTTCATTGGCTTTCCTTATCCTTTTAAAACTAAAGCCATTAATCCTTTTGGTTAGCGAAGAGACGAGGAATAAAAGAAACAACACAGGAGTACTGGCATGAAGTGGGAAGAACTTTCCACTTCACCCTTCTACCAAACACTCTTCTTGAGAGCCGTCCATTCTTGTTTTATTGATACAATTCAATGTTGTTTCTTGATGACTTAATCTCTTAATTCTCGACAATGTAATGATTATACATTTTAGGGGGGCAACCATTTCCAGAATTTGATTTAAAACCACATGATTTGAAACAGTTTATTTTCAGATCTGTTGGTAGCTACGAGAAATCACTGGATGTCACACACCAGTGGCTACCAATATTGATGGTAGACCTATGCTGGAAACTTGTATGTTGGTTGTGACATGTTAGAAACGAAGAAGTTTCAGAGTTGTAGCAAACTTGTAGTGGCCACTTGACATCTGAAAATGCATGTTTGCCCTTTTAATGTTAACCTTCTGTTTCATCCTCTTTTCCAACAATGTTCAGATTGACATTCTCCGAAGTGCATTGAAGAAAGGCATTGATAAAATAAAGGCAAGATTACAGACCAATGCTTAACTAGAATATGATTGATGTCAGATTTCTATCTATATCATATGACAAATCTCATGTTAGTTGCTTCTCTGTACTACAAAATTAATGTATAGTTGATACAACTTCAGGTTTAGAATTTGTTACTTTTCTCTTACTATTTTAATACTATATTGTCGGTGAAAATTAGTGGTTCCACTGGATTTTATTGTTTCTAAACAGAAAGAATTCGTTTATCAAAATTAACAATAAATTGTAAAATTTAGTGCCATATAACCGTGAAGATCAACTTGAATAAGACAATACCAGCATCGCTGGACCTGGTGCTGCTCATGCGATTTATCATCCAAAGACTTTCTGTGCATTATGATCACCTTCTTTTCCTTTTTTCTAAACACTAATGCAGTACAGAGCATGGCCGTTGGTCCAGTCGATGTCTGCTAGGATGGGCCACCAGCCATTGGAGGTTTCTCCTTCATCCGACTTCGTCCAGATACCAGCTGATGCAGCTGATGTTTGGGAAGTTGATCCCAGGCTTCTCAAATTCGAACAAAAAATAGCATCTGGATCATTTGGTGATCTGTATGTTCAAGAAGTAAATTGAAGTATTGAACTCTTATTTATATGTAACTGACTTATTTGGTGTGCCATCAGATACCATGGGACGTACTGTAGTCAAGATGTAGCTATCAAAGTACTCAAGCCTGAAAGGGTTAGCGTTGATATGCTGCGTGAGTTTGCACAGGAAGTATATATAATGAAGTGAGTGATGAGCTTTTCTTGGACTGAGAAAGTGGTGTAACTCCAGTCTCTACAAAATAAAACATTTTGGAATGATGTTACACTATTTCTTTATGACTGCTCAGGCGAATTGAATTCACTATAATGCTTTTTATGTAAGAAGTAATGTGGTGCTAATTTAAGATTTTCTTTTTCATATTTCTGCAATTTGGGGTTTACTGACCTTGGATTTTTGCTTGACATCATCTTCTCAATTAAGCTTAATAATATAATATATAAAAAACATAGAAGAGAATTACCCTTTTTGTTTTAATCTTGATGATTGGAAACCTACTGCTCTTGACATAATCATTACGCTCTGTCTCTCTTGATTTTTCTTTTCAAAAGTGATCTGGCATGCTGTCATTCTCATTGATATATTCTATCCCTTCTCCAATCATGGTTAATCTTATTCCACAGAAAGGTTCGTCACAAGAATGTTGTCCAATTTATTGGTGCATGCACGAAACCTCCTATTTTGTGTATAGTTACAGGTATACAGGCCTAACTCCGCATAATACCTCCTGTGTTACAGTGCTGCTGCTTAGATTCTCTTGCGTTTCTACTCAATTTATTCTTTTCGTTTTGTTGTTCCAGAATTCATGCATGGAGGGAGTATTTTCGACTTCCTTTACAATAGGCGAGGATATTTTCAGCTTCCAGATGTGATAAGAATTGCATCTGACGTGTCCAAGGGAATGAATTACTTGCATCAGATTAATATTGTTCACAGGGACTTGAAGACTGCAAATCTTCTTATGGATGATCAGGTACTTTACTGCTCATCATATTATTAACCTTTGTCACAACACATCCACGTTAGGAAAATAGAAGTCTGCTACAACATTCACTTCTCAGCATAGTGGAATCTTAGCCTTGTCAGCAAAGGTTATTTTGGTTCTGATATCCTGACATCGTGAAGATACTTCTGCACTTACACTTCTGTGAAATTGAATAAAATATTGTCAAGCTCCATGCTGTAATTACATATGGTAGCACAGATCAAGAAACCATCTACCTCAGCTATCCTATTTTTCTGCATATCGGTCTGTCAACTTGTACCACAAATACTTCGCTGTATGATTAATACATTGGTGTGCATGTGTGGGCAAAACTGACACCTATAACCCATAAGTAAAGATCGAACCAGGTTACCTACCCTGAAAGCAATTTGCGGACCCGATCTGTGAACCATGGCATTTGCTTTTGGGATTGTGTCATGATCATGTTGACCTGGTGATGTTTTCTCGCCCTTGGCACTATCTATGCTTCAAAATATCATGTGTTACCTCAAATTTCTGTGCCACTTCAATGATATAGTCGGTGTTCCTTGGACTTCCAATTTTATTACATACAACACTTACTTTGCAGGTTGTCAAGGTTGCAGACTTTGGGGTTGCAAGGGTCAAAGACCAGTCAGGAGTTATGACTGCAGAAACCGGAACCTACAGATGGATGGCCCCTGAGGTTGATTTTGCCAAATTGCCTGTTATTACATTGACAAGCTCTTAGCATTAAAGAATCTTCTAGGAATTCGTTTTCAGTCTAAACTGTGGTTTTGTATCAAGCGGATTACAAAGTGCGCAAAATGTGAGAACTCATTCTCCCTTGACCACCTGCTTAGAGTTCTTCTTGAAGCAGCAAATTTGCTGAGGCCTTGTAGTGTTGTACTTAAAACCTTATTTAGTTCCCTATGCCATTTTATTAAAAAATCAAATTAAAATTTTCTTTGAGCAGCTTGCGATACCTGAGCCATTGCAACATAATTTGTTCTTTTTTGTTATTCTGCTTGATGTCCAAGAATGCTGCTTCACCAAGCCACTAGCATGCCTGAATATGATTTGCTTATTTGGTCTGCAGTAGGTATTACTGTTCCTGTATTATACCTTAATTATTATAAAAGCAAATCCTCATTATTATCATAAAGTACCTTGAAAAAAGAAATCCAAAATCCTTTTGTGGGATTAAACTGCTGGTCTCAGCTAGAGTAAAATAGCGACCTCTCAAACTGAAGGCAATCCAGCAAATTCTTATCAACTTTTTTTCAAGCTATTGGTTCCTTAGGTGTTGGGACTTATGAGTTCCTTGGGAGTTGTCATATGAATGTGCCATCTTCACTCTGTCCTTGAGCTTTATGCCACTTAAAGAGTTAAGACCAGCTTGTAGCACCTTTTTTACTAGAAACAAAAATTTGCAGGTCATTGAGCACTTGCCATACGATCATAGGGCGGATGTTTTCAGTTTCGGGATAGTTCTTTGGGAGCTGCTGACTGGAAAGGTTCTTTACTCTCACCAGCCTTTTGTTTCAGGCATAATGGTAGTCAGAATTATGGTTTTGCTGATTGTGGAGTTGGCCTTTTCCTTTCCAGCTTCCATACGAAGACATGACCCCTCTCCAGGCAGCAGTTTCTGTTGTTCAAAAGGTATCATAACTTAACACCCCAGTTACTGTGGTTTGTCAGAAAATAAGAACAGCATGTCTTGGTGTGATCATGCTACAGTTCAATTAACTGAAAGGGACTACAAAAAAGGCAGATGTTGATTTGTAGACCCGTTTGGGGTGCTGGAATCTTTTCCAGTGCTTGCTGGATTTGAACTGCTTGTGAAATTGCTGCAAAATTCCTGCTTGGAGTACTAATATGGTAGGCCTAATATCACTGCTTGCAGGATCTGAGACCTACCATTTCTGCTGATACTCATCCTATGCTTGCGGATCTGCTTCAGCGCTGCTGGCAGAAAGATCCGGCTCTAAGACCAACCTTTGCAGAGATTTTGGATATACTGAACTCCATAAAAGAGGTTTGTTTCACACAAAGATCTACATGACTTCTGATCGTTTATTCACATAAGATACCAGTGAACCTGATATGCTTACCTTGCCCTGATCGATCCTCAGGCTTAGGAAGCGCCATAAGAACCATGCGTTGCTTCCATTTTATTCTTATTTTTTTAATTCTTTTATTGCCAGGTGGTTCAGAGTACTGGGCATCACAAGAGGCATTCAGGCCGATCTCACTTCGGGAGGATACGAGAATGTTAATGCGGCAGTTTTGTTTAGTGTTCCACGCCTTTGTTTTGTCGCCCTTTTCTCATTTTCATGTTTTATAGCAGTTATTTTTAGGCCTTATTTTTTTCCCCAAATTTTTTCTTTCTTTGGTTGTAGTTCAGTGATAGCTTCAGAACATGATCATATGAGTTTGTTGTGCCCATTTCAAAGGGTTTGTTACAATTTTGTACTTTTAAATGTTGCAATAGAAGTTAAACTTTTTAAAGGTTGAGGGGGCATATCAACAGAAGTTCGCCTCGACTGTGGTTTGCATCGTGTGTGGGTGGATGGATTGTCTCTGTGACTGACGGCAGCATGGTTGTGGGTTTAGTTATAGTGGTTTCCTTCTTTTCTGCAGCATATATTTGCTTCAGTACCTACTTTATTTAAGAACGAACGGAGGCAGTATCTTGCAAAAAATCCTCATTAGTCCGAAAAATCATATAATGCTGTATGCATTCATTTTTCTTCATAAAATCCGCATCATTCTTTTTTTTTTATCAAACACTATCGTTATTGACTGAACTTTTTATATGTGTCAGGATAGATGAGCCCAATAATGTGCGGGCCAGAGTTCTCTCAATTTCTCTCACTCCGATGATTGTGAGCCTGGAAGGAATCAGCTAGGCAATAAGCCCATAACCAACCCCCCAGGCGCAAGAGGTAACAAGGCCCAGCCCACCGGTACCCTCCCCGCATTCCAGCAAAGCCGAAAAGAGGACAGAGGCGGGGGAAAACCTAGCTTCCGTTGTCTCTCGCGCAGACTACGCGGCGCCGCCCCGCCCTCCCCCTGCTCCACTCACTCCGGCCGCCACGCGCGCCGGCGCCGTCTCCTCCGCCCTCGTCCCGGGAGCCGCCGTCTCCCTCCCCGTCCGAGGTAATATCGCGCCCTCGCCCCCCTTTTCCACCTCCCTTTCACCTCGATAGCCGCCCATGGGTTTCTCGAAAGGGGTGGTAGCTCAGTTTGCCCGGTCGGCAGGCAGGTCCCTTCGTGGATTAAGTCTGGGTGAAAGGATGGTTCTGGTTTCGAGGCGTCTGTGCGTCGCAACGAGCGTTAGGGTTTTTTTTCCTGAACTGCTAGGGCTGTAATTTCGCCTCGACTGTGATTTGCATCGTGTGTGGGTGGATGGATTGTGTATGTGTGACTGACGGCGGCTTGGTTATGGGTTTAGTACAGTGGTTTCCTTCTTTCTGCAGCATATGTTTGATTCAGTAACTGCTTTGATATCTAAAGGCACGGTGTTTCTCTGATGCTTAATTAGGCTCAGTTTGAGAACCTGCGTTTCTCTGATGTGTATTTTTGGCTTGTGCTTGTTTGAATTTCTTGTGTAGATTAGTGTCGTTGTTATATCCATCAGATTGCTTGTTGAACCTTCTGGAGATGAATATGTAATTTTTTTAGTTGGTTTATTTATCTCACCTTATCTGATATATACCTGAAGAATTTAGACTGGACTGCAAATGCTACTCAAATGCTTGTCATACTTGCAACAACATTCTAGGCAAGGATGCACATTTACTTACCTTTTTATGTCTCTCATGACACTTTTCCCCCCAAAATGTTCGTTCCAGTTTAGCTGTAGTTTTGGATTGTGTTCCTGATGAATTAGGTATTTGTGCTGTACTTTTGTCATGTTTCATCATGAGTAGCACCCAGTACTAGTCTCAGCATTGCAACTTAATTTTGGCGTTTTGTGGAGTACATTTGTCAAGTTTGATCATGAGTAGGATCCCATATTGGTTTCAGTAGTGCAAATTAAAGTTGGAGTTTTGTGGAATTTGAATTCCACCACTCCGTTTGATATTCTTTTAACTGTCGTTCTATTTGTGCAATTTTGTTCGACTGATTAATATTATCTTCTTTTCTTTGCTTCAGTAAAAATGGTGAGAGCAAAGGAAGAAGCCCTGGTTCATGATGAAGCCATCATGGATGATGTTGATTCTGATGTGGAAGAATCAGACTCAGAAGATGATTCAGGGGAAGAAGCTCAGGCTAAGCCTTCAGACAAAGCTATATACAACAAGGAGGCCATTCTTGAGAAGCTTGAAGACATAGCCTGGCCCAAGAATGTGGACTGGATGCACAAGCTCACCATTGAGCTTGATCAGGGGGAGAAAGTTGATGTGAATGATGATCTTGCCCGTGAACTTGCGTTTTACACCCAAGCTTTGGATGGCACAAGGCATGCCTTTGAGAAGCTGCAGTCAATGAAGGTTCGGTTCCTCAGACCAGCAGATTACTATGCTGAGATGGTCAAGACTGACGCACACATGCACAAGATCAAGGGGAGATTGTTGTCAGAGAAGAGGAGGATTGAGGAGGCTGAGGAGAGGAAGAAGGCTAGGGAGGCCAAGAAGATAGCAAAGGAGGTGCAGGCAGAGAAGAACAAACAGCGGGCTAAGGAGAAGAAGGAGCAGATTGAGTCAGTCAAGAAGTGGAGGAAGCAGAGGCAACAGGGGGGATTTGCCAAGGGAAATGATGATATGCCAGACCTGAACTTTGAGGGAGAAGAAGGATTTAAACAATCAAAGAAAAAGAGGCCTGGTGTCTCTCCTAGTGATAGGTCTGGCGGTCTTGCTAAGCGAGGTAAAGAAGGAAAGAACAGGAGGTCGAGAGATTCCAAGTTCGGGCATGGTGGTCGTAAAGGGCTGAAGAAGCAAAACACTGCTGAGACCACGAATGATTTCAGAGGATTTAACCAGGGGGGCGAGTCCCAAAACAAGAAGAGAAAGAGATTTTAATGCGATATTGTAAGATTTTGTGCTCAGTTCCTTTTGCCGTCATTACTATTCTTGTTGCAACATTACTTTGCTACGGTGTGTTGTTACCAGAAGCAAAAAATAGCTGAATGACTAGTCTAGGGAAGCAGTCCAAACACAAGACTTGATGTTTTAATTTATCTGGTGATGGTCTACTTTTATTGTGGAACGCAGATGAATCTTACCAATGCTGCAATTGTCTTAATAGCGTACGAGTTTCTGCTGTTCTTCCTGTTGTTTATTCGTACTATAACTTTGCAGCTAGAATTAAAGGGGGCGACAAACTGATAATTGTTCTTATCAGCCTGTCACATCTCCCTTTCTCAGTTTTGATGATATACAGTTCCTGACTGCACTCACCGATTGTGATGCAACATAGGAATGCTTTCTCACTGCATTTGATTGTGATGGAATTTATAAAATGTTTATCCTGATTGTCATGGGCCCACATGCAGCTCAAAGCCTCAAACGTATTATATCTATAGAGGTTGGGCATGTGGGATTACTTGTGCATTACAGTTACAACATACTTTGTTCAGTTCTAATGAGCATATACTGTTTGCCATAAAAGCACATGCCTGTATTTTGCAAATTGCTCCTTGTCTGGTGATAATTGTCTAGTAGTGTCACACCGTTGAGAATAAGAGGTTGCTGTAGTTCCTTGTAGAATCATAGAATTCCAAAATCCTTCTCCCAAACCAACACAAACATTACTTTAAGAGTCCTTAAATTGCCTTCTGACATTGCTCCAAGAAGTAAAAACGGTGGTGTGCTGCTCCTTTTAGAAATGATTTTAGGTCTTAGTATTCTCTGACTAGGATTATAGTTGTGGTTCTGCAGAAATTCTGCAAAGAAAAGATCTTGTTATCTTAGACAGTTTCCGATATAAGCCATACAAAATATTGCTTTTTAGTGTGTTTGTGAATCAACCATACCTTTTGTTGTTATTCACAATCTGTTAGTATACAAGATCAAATGATATTGATTTGCATCAGAATCATATCGTTTGAAGATGTATCTATTCCTACTGCACAGCCTGCATATCATTTTAGCTTGCATGCCATATAAGTGGAGCGAAAAGAAGTCTATCAGTCATTAGAAATAACGGCGTTTTGATGATGATCTAATTGTCAGGATTCAGGAAGATGCAATTCATGCCTGATCCTGCATTCTGTACGATAAGATCACTGGCTTATCTGGATTAACACTCTGAAATAGATTAACACTCTGAAATAGATTAACACTCTGAAATAGTGAAATACATGACTCGATCTGTATGCTTTTTCTGAAATGTAGCTGTCAACTGCCACCAAGCAGATGGAGCCAGTTCTCTGTTCCTTGTCCTCATTCACTTCAATTTGTGATTTTGTTTTCTTTATGATCCCAATAGTACATGATCGAACACAATGCTCTTAAAAATCTAGTATGTATGGGGTTGCATTGCTTGGATGTTTTTTTGCCATCTAGTACGTCCAGCATTCCAGCAAGTGTAGATAGGTCATCTGTTCATATGCACAGCTAAGCTGATAGACCATCTTTGTTACTTCCTCTGTTCTTTTTTATTTGACGCTGATTAGCTTAAATTTGAGTTAGCCAACGTCAAATAAATATGAACGGAGGGAGTAGATACCATNGATTTGAACTGTATTCCTTGTTGATTTGAAACTCAGTTACTTGGGACTCTTTTCTAGGACTGTTGCCTGGAATCTGTGATCCACCATGGTAGATGGGCAGTCACTATGGATTACATGGCCTGCCAGGATCATATGATACTGTTTTGTCATATAAAAAAAATACATATCTTAATGTGATCATTCCAGAGCTGTTGCAAATGCTAAATTTGGACATTCAAAAGTTTCTGGGGAAAAATGATGTGGCGCTTAAAAACCTCAAAGTGTTATCTGTTCATTATGCATGCTTAGTGAGGTTCATTTCTTTTTAATTTCTTCAGTATCAGATATTTGAGATGTCGCAGAAAAGATGTGAGGTTAATTGACACACACCTTTCATGGAGCTTGGCTTCAGCCTTCTGAGAGCTCAAGAACTACCCTTTCCAACAATATGAAAACTGAAAATTCGATCCCAAAATGGATACTCGATTTCATTTCTTAGACAACGTCAACAAATTATAAATTGATAAACAAATGTGTAAATATCTTACTTCAATGTACAGAGAAGGGCTGGTTGTAGCTTTGCCTTATGGACTTGTGAGATTGGGGAATGGAGGAATGCTGACTGCATAATCAGTATAACAGCTACAAAATGCAAATGGTATTTATTTGAACAAGTGAACTGAATAGTCTTGAGTCTTGACAAAACAATGTACAAAGATTTAGGTATAGAGCATGATTCTTCAATAAAACAAGATCAGAGCTTAGCGATAACTATATGTTCATTAAAAATAAACTAATAACCCTGATGATTGATTTATCTAAGAACTGAACAGCAGGTATGTTCTAAATTCCATATGGAAATATGAAATGAGCATATTTTAGATGTGCATGAATATTATCCATGCTATGCTACCATGGACAGTTTAGCTAAAGCTTGCACCACTGCCAAGTGTGAGTATTTAGCTATTTAAAGGAGTGTCACATAAAATGGTTCAGTCAGTGTTGACCCCCAAAATCACACTAGAACAATAACCACACGTACAAAGGTTAATGGAAATTAACATGTGATGTCCGATGTCTTTTAAAACAGAAATTGCACTGGTTGGCATTGCTTCGTCAGCCTTGTGTGTCGGCGGATCACATATGTCGTTAAACTACTTAATGAAGGTTTAGACTTGGATGGAACTGTGACCAGGTGACTTCTCTATACCCCGGCTTTCCATCTGCTCTCTTATTAGCTGTACATCATCCCATCGACCAGCTTCAGCATGTAAGTTTGAGAGCAGCACATGTGTCCCCACATCATTAGGGGCTAACTTAATTATGTGTTGCCTGACTCTCCTCACTAAGTCTATTTTGTCATGAAATCTACAAGCTGAAAGAAGTGATCCCCAAATTACAGGATTAGGGTCTATTGGCATCTTCTTGATGAACTCAAATGCATCTTCTAGTAGCCCAGCTCTACTTAGGAGGTCCACTATGCAACCATAGTGCTCAATATCAGGGGCAATACCAAAGCTAGACATGGAGTGGAAGTAACAGAGTCCCTCAGTAACCATTCCCACATGAGCACAGGCACCAAGGGCTGTCTTGAAAGTAATACCATCAGGTTCGGGATCTCCAGACTTCAACATTTGGTCAAAGAGTTGGATCGCTTCTTTCCCATGCCCATTACTTGCAAGACCTCCGACCATAGAATTCCATGTGAGGGTTTGCTTATGCTGCATTTTGCTAAATATTTCAGCAGCCATGTCAATGCAGCCACATTTTGCATACATATCCACCAGGGCACTTTCTAAAAATACATCTCCTTTTATGTTATTTTCTTCTATATAAGTGTGTATCTCCCTTCCTTTATCAAGTGCTCCAAGCTGTGAGCAAGCAGAAAGTAGACTAACCAGTGCCATTTCAGTCGCTAAAATTCCTGCAACCTTCATCTCTTCGAAAAAGATGAAGGCCGCTCTAAATTGCCGCCCCTGCACATAACTGCAAACCATAGTTGTCCATGAAACAACATCCTTCTGTTTCATAGTTTGGAAAACCACTTCTGCTGCTGCCATATCGCCACATTTGGCATACATGTTGATCAAAACATTTGTAAGGATGGCGTCACAACAGATCCCATGATTTCTTATGTAACTGTGGAGATTCCTCCCTTGCTGAAGATCACCAAGCTGAGTGCAGGCTGACAAAACACTTACAAGTGCTACGGCATCCGGATTAAAGTCATTGGATAACATCTCTTCAAACATTGCCAGCGCTTCTTTATACTTCTGACTTTGCACAAACCCATCAATCAGCATGTTCCATGATTTAGTATTTCTTGCAGGCATGGCCTCAAATGCTTCCAAAGCATCAGACATGCACCCGCATTTCGCATACATGCTTACGAGTGCATTTCCTATGTCCACATCAACCTCAATTCCATACTCACTAAGCTGACCATACACCCACCGTCCTCTGTCAACGGCCTGCCCATGCCCACAAGCAGACAGCAAGCTTATAATCGTGACTTTGTTAGGAGCAATCCCCTCCGACCGCATCTCAGCAAGAAACCTCAACACATCATCCCACATGCCACGCTGCGCAAAGGCTGCGATCACTGACGTCCAAGACACCACATCCCTCTCCTGCATCTCCCCAAAAATCTTCCTCGCATCCTCAGCGCTTCTAAAAGTGCCGTACAGATTAACAAGGGCCGACATGACGAACAGATCCGCCGCGCACCCAACCTTCCGGACCACCGCGTGGACAGCGTCACCGGTCGCCCTCCACTCCCACGCGCAGCCGTCACCAGCAGCGCTCGCGGACACCGCCGCGGCCATGGGCCCTGAACGTCGCCAGCGCGTCCCCGGGCGCGCCGCGGGCGGTGTACCCTCTGATCATGCAGTTCCACACGGGGCGCGGTCGGCTGGGACATGCCGTCGAACACCCTGCGCGCGTAGCGCATGTCGTGACATGCCGCGTGAGACGCGAGGAGGGTGACGAGCCGGCCGGCCACGGCGGGGTCGGGGGCGAGGTGGGCGCGGATGAGGTGGCCGTGGAGCTCGGCGACGTGGGCCCGCGAGGCGCAGGCGTCGAGGTGGGCGAGGAGGGGGTGGCGGTGGGGGCGGGCATGGCCTGCGCTGGGGCGGAAGTTGAGGTAGCGCATGGCCGCATCGGGCGACGGGCGTCGCCGAAGGATCAACGGTTGGTTCGCGCGGCTAGCGGTTGGGATTTGGACGCGACCTCAAACAGTCATGGACCGGAGTGGAAGAGAGCAAGTGTTCGGTTCGGCGGGACAAAAAAAAAATTGTCTCGGATTACTGTCGCATGCATGGAATCCTAAATGAAGTTTATTTACAAAATCTTTTCACAGATGAGTGCAACTTTGCGCGACGAATCTACTGCACCTAATTAATTCATGATTTGCTACAGTGATGCTACAGTAATCATCCTCTAATCGTGCGGTCAAAGGCCTCATTAGATTCGTCTCGCGAATTTGACAGGGGTTGTGGAGGTAGTTTTGTAAACTGACTTTATTTAATATCTTTAATTAATGGTCAAAGATGCATTTAATGAGGGATCAATTTTTTGATCCCAAACGAACACGGCCAAGTGTGCCAGGGGTCGAGAGTTTGGCCGGGTGGCCTGGCTTGAGTTCTCGAAAAGAGTTGGTGAAAACTAGGATATAGATTAAAACGAAAGAAAGGCCAGCGACAAGGGCAGACCCAACGTTTCACAGTGCCCGGTAGCCTCAGGGGCTGTTTGGAGGCAGTGCTAATGCTAATGCTAATTACTATTTATAACTTTGACCACTAATAGAGGTATTAAATAAAAGCAGTTTATAAAATCAGCTCCACAGCCCCTGCGCTAATTCGCGAGACGAATCTAATGAGGCCTTTGACCGTATGAACAGAAGATGGTTACTGTAGCATCACTGTAGCTAATCATGGATTAATTAGGGTCATTAGATTCGTCTCGAAAAGTTACACCCATCTGTGAAGAGGTTGTTGCAAATAGACTTTATTTAGTACTCCATGCATACAAGATTTCCTTTAATGCTAGTGCTAGTGCTAGGAATCCAAACAACCACTTAACCACCCCATCTGCACGTGTTCATGTCACACCAAACAGTAGTCTCGCGACATGTCAGAACTACCTACAGAAAAAGCAACCTGCTGTGTTTAGATTGAGGCTGAAAAAATTTTGCAGGGTATTAAATGCATCTTTGACCACTAATTAGGGGTATTAAATAATGTCAGTTTACAAAACTACCTCCACAACCTCTAGTAAATTTCCGAGACGAATCTAATGAGGCCTTTGACCGCATGATTAGAAGATGGTTACTGTAGCATCACTGTAGCAAATCATGGATTAATTAGGCTCATTAGATTCGTCTCGGAAAGTTACGCTCATCCGTGGCTGGGTTTTGCAAATAGACTTCATTTAGTACTCCATGCAAAAAAGATTCCCTTTTGCAAAATTTTCCAGGAGGAACTAAACAAGCCTGCTCCCGTAACTCTCCCAGCAACAGAACTCAAAAGAAAAGGCTGTTCTTTGCCCTCAAAAAGAATTCTTTGCCCTGGCCTTCTTCGCCTATGCAGCCTTTTGACGTTTGCTTTTCATTGGAGCAGCGCTAGGGATGGCAATTCAACCCGCGGGTGCGGGTACCCGCGGGTTTTGGACCCGACGGGTGTGGGTGCGGGTTCAAAATTTCACCCGCGGGTGCACCCGCACCCGAACCCGAGATTCGCGGGTGCGGGTGCGGGTCTGAAATTTCACCCGCGGGTACACCCACACCCGCCTGCATATACTGTAAAAAGCACTACAGATTATTGATTGTGGTTGCATCTAAATACAAATGGAAGCAATATAAGATCTCTCATACATTAATTTGAATGTTAGTTGTAATAGTTTATCTATTTGATTATTTGTTGATTTGGAGACCATGTTGTTGTCCTCCCTATTGACTGCATTGTAAAACTTAAATGTATCGTTGTCTGTGAATTTTTATTTGTTGATTTGGAGACCTCTATTTGATTATATGTTTTTTAGGAGACTACGGAAATTAGAATTTTTATACTACTAGATAGCTGAAAATTATATGTGTAAAAATAAAACTATGAAATCACTTAAACCATGTTCAAATTCATCATTTGTGCATGTGATGCTCCCAGACCCGCGGGCACCTGAAACCCACCCGAAACCCGACGGGTGCGGGTGCGGGTGTACAAATCCACCCGCGGGTTTCTCATGGGCGGGTTTTTTTCTATCCCGTGGGTTTGGCTGCGGGCGGGTTTTCACTAAACCCGCACCCGAATCCGCGGGTGCCATCCCTAAGTAGCGCGGTGCTCGCTTAATTACTTATCTACTGTAACGACCCGGAAAAAAATCAAAACTTAAATCACGAGTTTTAAAAATCTTGATCGATGAGTTCCTCTGTTCCTAAATCCAAATCCAAGCTCCTGATCTTTCCTTGATCCCAAATCCCAAAGACAGATCTCCAGAAAATCATCTACTCTTCCGAAGCAACCCTAACCCCGCTTTCTCTTTTTCTCGATCCGCGCGTCGCGCCGACCGGCCGACCGCCCGCGTGCGTCCGACGCCGCGATTCCCGCCGTCGCCCCCTTTTCCCTTTTTCCTCCTTTTCCTAATTTCTTAATCCTTTTCCTAATTTTCCTTATTTTCTTTTTCCCTTTTCCTCTTTTCTTTTTCCTTTTTCGCAAATTAAAGTTGGAGTTTTGTGGAATTTGAATTCCACCACCCCGTTTGATATTCTTTTAACTGTCGTTCTATTTGTGCAATTTTGTTCGACTTGATTAATATTATCTTCTTTTCTTTGCTTCAGTAAAAATGGTGAGAGCAAAGGAAGAAGCCCTGGTTCATGATGAAGCCATCATGGATGATATTGATTCTGATGTGGAAGAATCAGACTCAGAAGATGATTCAGGGGAAGAAGCTCAGGCTAAGCCTTCAGACAAAGCTATATACAACAAGGAGGCCATTCTTGAGAAGCTTGAAGACATAGCCTGGCCCAAGAATGTGGACTGGATGCACAAGCTCACCATTGAGCTTGATCAGGGGGAGAAAGTTGATGTGAATGATGATCTTGCCCGTGAACTTGCGTTTTACACCCAAGCTTTGGATGGCACAAGGCATGCCTTTGAGAAGCTGCAGTCAATGAAGGTTCGGTTCCTCAGACCAGCAGATTACTATGCTGAGATGGTCAAGACTGACGCACACATGCACAAGATCAAGGGGAGATTATTGTCAGAGAAGAGGAGGATTGAGGAGGCTGAGGAGAGGAAGAAGGCTAGGGAGGCCAAGAAGATAGCAAAGGAGGTGCAGGCAGAGAAGAACAAACAGCGGGCTAAGGAGAAGAAGGAGCAGATTGAGTCAGTCAAGAAGTGGAGGAAGCAAAGGCAACAGGGGGGATTTGCAAAGGGAAATGATGATATGCCAGACCTGAACTTTGAGGGAGAAGAAGGATTTAAACAATCAAAGAAAAAGAGGCCTGGTGTCTCTCCTAGTGATAGGTCTGGCGGTCTTGCTAAGCGAGGTAAAGAAGGAAAGAACAGGAGGTCGAGAGATTCCAAGTTCGGGCATGGTGGTCGTAAAGGGCTGAAGAAGCAACAGGAGGTCGAGAGATTCCAAGTTCGGGCATGGTGGTCGTAAAGGGCTGAAGAAGCAAAACACTGCTGAGACCACGAATGATTTCAGAGGATTTAACCAGGGGGGCGAGTCCCAAAACAAGAAGAGAAAGAGATTTTAATGCGATATTGTAAGATTTTGTGCTCAGTTCCTTTTGCCGTCATTACTATTCTTGTTGCAACATTACTTTGCTACGGTGTGTTGTTACCAGAAGCAAAAAATAGCTGAATGACTAGTCTAGGGAAGCAGTCCAAACACAAGACTTGGTGTTTTAATTTATCTGGTGATGGTCTACTTTTATTGTGGAACGCAGATGAATCTTACCAACGCTGCACTTGTCTACGAGTTTCTGCTGTTCTTCCTGTTGTTTATTGGTACTATAACTTTGCAGCCAGAATTAAAGGGAGCGGCAAACTGATAATTGTTCATATCAGCCTGTCACATCTCCCTTCGTCAGTTTTGATGATATACAGTTCCTGACTGCACTCACCGATTGTGATGCAACATAGGAATGCTTTCTCACTGCATTTGATTGTGATGGAATTTATAAAATGTTTATCCTGATTGTCATGGGCCCACATGCAACTCAAAGCCTCAA
Organism: Alloteropsis semialata; assembly: GCA_004135705.1. NCBI lineage: Eukaryota > Viridiplantae > Streptophyta > Magnoliopsida > Poales > Poaceae > Alloteropsis > Alloteropsis semialata. Next base: position 15,703,943 of record CM014271.1, on the reverse strand, counting down.
ACATATTATATCTATAGAGGTTGGGCATGTGGGATTACTTGTGCATTAGTTACAACATACTTTGTTCAGTTCTAATGAGCTATATACTGTTTGCCATAAAAGCACATGCCTGTATTTTGCAAATTGCTCCTTGTCTGGTGATAATTGTCTAGTAGTGTCACACCGTTGAGAATAAGAGGTTGCTGTAGTTCCTTTTAGAATCATAGAATTCCAAAATCCTCCTCCCAAACCAACGCAGACATTACTTTACGAGTCCTTAAATTGCCTTCTGACATTGCTTCAAGAAGTAAAAACAGTGGTGTGCTGCTCCTTTAAGAAATGATTTTAGGTCTTAGTATTCTCTAACTAGGATTATAGTTGTGGTTCTGCAGAAATTCTGCAAAGAAAAGATCTTGTTATCTTAGACAGTATCCGATGTAAGCCATACAAAATATTGGTTTTTAGTGTGTTTGTGAATCAACCATACCTTTTGTTGTTATTCACAATCTGTTAGTATACAAGATCAAATGATATTAATTTGCATCAGAATCATATCGTTTGAAGATGTATCTATTCCTACTGCACAGCCTGCATATCATTTTAGCTTGCATGCCATATAAGTGGAGCATAAACAAGTCTATCAGTCATTAGAAATAACGGCGTTTTGATGATGATCTAATTGTCAGGATTCAGGAAGATGCAATTCATGCCTGATCCTGCATTCTGTACGATAAGATCACTGGCTTATCTGGATTAACACTCTGAAATAGATTAACACTCTGAAATGGATTAACACTCTGAAATAGTGAAATACATGACTCGATCTGTATGCTTTTTCTGAAATGTAGCTGTCAACTGCCACCAAGCAGATGGAGCCAGTTCTCTGTTCCTTGTCCTCATTCACTTCAATTTGTGATTTTGTTTTCTTCATGATCCCAATAGTACATGATCGAACACAATGCTCTTAAAAATCTAGTATGAATGGGGTTGCATTGCTTGGATGTTTTTTTGCCATCTAGTACGTCCAGCATTCCAGTAAGTGTAGATAGGTCATCTGTTCATATGCACAGCTAAGCTGATAGGCCATCTTTGTTAGATACCATGAATCATGTAAATGTTTCTGTGAGGCTGGCATGCATGTCCGCATCAGGAGAATCATTCCTGCTTATTTGCTTCATATTTCTACATCAGCATTTCATTCTTGTTTCCTGGAGATGGAACTGAAATTGTGTCGTCTTGTGTGGACAGAAATTGTTTCTTGGTTTGCAGTGATGTGGTGCAATGATTGTTAATGATTAAGAGGAATTGACGGAGCGAAAGCAACTTCCACCCCTATGCTTTGGGAGTATTTAGTTGCTGATATTGTAACAGGTTTGATTTTTGTTGATCTTGCTGATCTTATGTAGTAACTTGTAATCATCTGAATGGAAGGGATTTTTGTTCGAGAGCTGGCTGCGAAGGGTGGATTTCAAATTTGCGGTCGTAGTCAGTTAGGCCTTGATTTCTACAGAAATGAAATGGTATTTGCTGCTTGATGGCTTAGATTCTCTAAACTGTATCTATAAGCTGCTCTTGGACCGGAAGCGTCTTGTTCCAATGTATTGGGACCTGATGGCTGCCTGTACCAAATACACAGAATTTGTCCTTGAATCCGTCTAGGCACAAAGTTTTCCACATTCACTACAATATACATCTCCAGACTAAACACAACGTTCTCTGAGAAGAAATAGCATGTACTTGATGACTAAAAACAGAACACATTACGGCTCTGGTTACTGATGCACCAGCAAGTTGCAGACTCAGAAGGAAGATCAAGAAGAACTGTGGAGAGATCTCCTCCAACAGAACCTTAGCCACACCACCATAAAAAAGGATATGTGCTACTGATTCCTGTTCTGCACATTCACAAAAGCATGCAAAACTGGTCCTCCACATGCATGCCTATCTCTTGTCACCAGCTTATTATCAACGCAAAGGGGCAAAAAGGGGTGCAAGATCGAATTCTATGATGTTCCACATTCGAGGAACATAAACTAGACAAATTAACTTCTCTAAAGCCAATAATCACCGTATAATTAAGCTACCACTGAACTGAATGATCTGTACTGGCTTTAATTAATAATGACAACTGAATGAGTAACATCTATAGCAGTGACGCTATATTTGTATGGATGGCTTTGCGTGGCACGTCGAGAGTCGAGACAGAGGGCGAGCACATGCGGCGCCTTGCAGCCATTGCCACTGCTCTCTCGTCGTCCCCACCCAACACGCAGCTGCCTGCCGCCGATCGAAACGTAAGCATTGCCACCACCTCCCCTTAGCACCCATCACTTTCTCCTTTAAGTTTCCAGTCCAAAAACGACCAAGGACAATGTGTCACCTTTCATGGCCACTCATGGTATGTATATATATGATATATCTACATATATGCAAATCCTAATTCCCAAATTGTAATTCCGTACTTGCACACTGATGGTTTGTATTTGGTCCAGTGGCGTCGTCTATACAACTGAAGATGCGAGCTGACAAAAGGCTACATATGGTCTGCAATGTTAGAAGGCAACAGTTATATATAACCCTTCACAAAAGGCAACTGTTTATATATGTGTTATATATAAACAGTTATATATAACACTTATCATCCCTTCTTTGACGAGAAGTGGGCTCCGGGCAGAGAAGGGCGCGATGTTAACAATTTTACTTACCATAAGCAGAACAGTCACACCAGCAACTACCTAGGCCTCTTTGCTTTCCGTTGCAGTGTATCTCTTGCTTGATACCTCACTCTCAACACATTCCTGTCCAAGCAGCCAAGCCCCATGAGCAACCCCAGCCAACCATCCAATTGCAAGCCCCAAAAGCTTGCACACCTCTTCTACTTAGGACAGCGACATATCATGGAGAATACAACTTCATTGGATTTGTCCATATATAACTAAATATATGTATCTATTTTTTAAAAATAAAACACACCAGATACTTAAATTGCCACAAGATCAAACGGTTCCTCTTGATTGAAATATACTAAGTACTAGAACATCTAACATGATAGTCACTAGAATGATGTGCCGTCACCTCAAATCACTTAAGAGTCGCGCAGCCATACGTCAGTTTTTCTTTTTTGACCTTGATGCGCGCATGGGTTAGTTGTTGAGCTATCTTAGATAGAGAAGCAGCTCCCATGTGCCTTGTTCCACCATGAAGGCAATGCTTCACCTGAACCCAATTGACGTCTATCCACTTTCAATTTCATCATTTTTACATATTATTATCTTGCATTGTATATGCGTGTACACAAGTATTTCAGTATTTTTATAATTGGTAGTTCAGATACCTACACGTGCTTAGCCTCATAGGCAACATTCTGTTCCATAGATTTCGTGATATATTTTTGCCCTATATATATATATATATATATATATATATATAATATCAAAGCAGCATGATATATTCATGCTACAGTGATATACCATTAATGTATAGCATGGGTATCAATAATGGGCCTCATTCTTTGTTTTCTATACAACCTTTTAGTGTTTCTTTGAAACGGAAACCCCCTTCAAAGTTTGTTCTAGGATCCAGATTCCTGAATATGTTGATGATATGTATTATCTCAATGGTATTAATGCCATTATACTAGGCTCTTGCATATATATCCTGGATAATTGTGGTAGCATGACTCTGTAAAACAAGACTGAAATCCTGGTGCTCACATTTTAAAGATACAAAATAATGACTGTGCATACTTAGTTAATGCATAAACCGGAGATTTTCTCCATTATATTAAAAACAATCTTGCAAAAACCAGAATTACAACTAAGCTCAACATATAGTTGTGAGCTAATAATAGCATATATATAAAATCTAGTCTCACGGCAGTATCCAAATTAATTCATTTTCCACTGAAAATGTTAATTCTTTTAGAAAATTGCACCCAACAAACTACGCACTGATGTTACAATGCACGTACTTAAAATCGACCATCCAACAACTCGTGATTTGTTGCACAATTTAACCAAAGCAATAACCAACAACACATAGTTGTCATTTTTTTTCGAGAATAACACATATTTGTCATGATTCATGACCACGAAAAAAGAAGGAATTCTCGAAGAAGAGAAAAAATTAGGGAAAACCAACAAATGAAATAAGTACGGAGATGTTACATCATGGCAAGTTGGCCATAGTAGTGCCAGACAGCTGGTCTCCTGAAAACATGCAGCACATTGGCATGTAGACCCGGAGAGCAGCAAAAAAACATCAACGAAACAGATCGATCACAACACCTAAGATTGATCAGCAGTTCAGTAGTGCCAATGAATCAATGGATCGAATTAATAAGCTAATGATCTCGCAGTCATCCAGGCTAATCGATCGATCAGCCTGGCATGCAGCTGCAGGCAGCGATATGCATGTGTTCTGCAATGCCTGCCCCTGCTACCAGATCTTGCCGATCCTGCCGACAGCGGCGCCGGCGCACTTCTTCTTGGAGCCGCCGCGGAAGGCGTGGAGGATCTGGTCGAGGCGGTCGGCGGAGCACGGCAGCACGATGGGGCGGCCGCCGGGGGCGCCGAACTCCTCCTCGGCCATGTTGAGCAGCTCCCGGAAGGTGTCGCTGCCGAGGTAGGCGATGGGGATGAAGAAGCGGCGGCCGTCCCGGGTGTAGGCCGCGAAGTGGCCCCGCGGGCACGGCGCCGCGCTCGGCGAGGTGACCTTGCCGCCGCCGCCGCCCAGCTTCTTGGAGACGATCTCCGTCAGCCTGAGTGAGCCCGTCATGATCGGAATGCAGAGACGTGCTTGCGTTGGTGGCCACCTCCTAGCTTGCGTGTGCACATATAGATGCTGGTGCTAGCTGTGCTGTGCAACAAGCTTGTGTTTGTGGCTGGTGAGATGTGTGTGTGTGAGTAGGGGGAGGGGGTATAAATAGGTGTTTGGGGGGTGGTTAGGGCTGTCAACGAGCCGAGCTCGAGCGAGCCTACTGCCTCAAGCTCGAGCTTGGTTTCCTCTCGAGCCGAGCTTGAGCGAGCCTGATATACCGGTCGAGCCTAGAGTGAGGCTCGAGCTCGGCTCGATTGAAGCTCGAGCTCGGTTCGAGGAAGCTCGACAAGGCTCGTTTATATTAATGGCCCAGTTTTTTACCACAGAAAAAAGTAAAATATATGATTACAAGCTACTTAAAGTGTGGTCACGAGTTGGTAGGCCTCGTAAGCATCCATATGGGTATGGGTCATGTCAAATTAAGATCTCATGGCCTTATATCTTTGGAGTTTGAAGCTAGCCACAAGGTTATTAGCAGTCTAACACGCATATGTATATAAAAGGCATTAAATAAAAAGCTCGTCGAAGGCTCGAGCTCGGCTCGCCAAAGCTCGCGAGCTCGCGAGTAGGCTCCAGCTCGACTCGTTTTGCAATCAACCGATCTCGAATCAAGCCTTTAGCGAGCCGAGTTCGAGTAGCTCGCGATCCTCGAGCTTTTTTGACAGCCCTAGGGGTGGTTCTCTGTTCTGTGGCAATCAGCACAGTGGGGTTGTGCTTGTGCATGCATATGTGGGGTTGCTGTGCATGGAGAGGATGGGGATTGATATCAATAGAGGTTTGTGTTACTTATTACTTCCTCCGTCCTAAATTACTGTTCATTGTGACTTTTCTAGGTTACTTTGTTTTGCTATATATTAAGATATATACCATATCTAGATGAATAGCGAAAGTAATGAATCTAGAAAACCAAAATGAATAGTAATTTGGGACGGAGTGAGTACTTTTTTAATTAGTATTAACTATAAGTGTCAAGCTTATTTTAGCTAGACAAGTGGCACTGTTAATAGATGTTAGCCTTGCAGTCATGAGGAATGGTTGTACTTCCATTCATAAAATATAAATGCACTTTATGAATTTATCTGTGACGACTGATCTCGTAGCAAAAGGAAGTATACGACAAGGAAGCATCCAGTAACACTAGCTTGTGCACAAATTTGTGAAAAATTGACAGTGTAGTTAGGTGATCTATATATGCATACAAGGATAGTTGACCATTATCTTGGAAAGATCTAGTTGGCCATGGGAGAGAGATAGCTGCCAAGATCCAATGATTCGTGAGAAAGCAGCTGGTTCAAAACACGAACAAAATGTTAGAACTGTCATGAGACATGACATGTTTTTTGCTTTCACTACATTTTTGCGACAACAAACAAACTTCAGCTACAGGAAGCTTGAGGCTCAATGAAATCCATACAAATAAAATATTACAAAAATATTTATTATATATTTTATTGGTTAAGCCGAAAATATGGTATTTGTACTATTTGTCGTACCAGTTTCAATATCTTTTCCTCTTTTTCCATTGGTCACATGCATGGGTAGCTACCATACTCTTAGACGCATATATGAATGTATATATGAAGGCTGCATAATGCATAGGAAGCATTATTGTACCAATGTATAAGAGCTGAAGTTAGACCATATATTATATGTAAAATGTAAATGAAACTTGCCCATCAGACTATATATATGTTGGAGCACTGCATTCTGATGGGTTGAAAAAATAGTATTTTACTACGGGAAATCCCAAGTTTGCTGAGTGTTTTTTTTCGGGCACACGGCAAACAACTTGTTTGCCGAGTGCATTTTAAAAAACACTCGGCAAAAATGGGATTTGCCGAGTGTTTTTTAGAAAACACTCGGCAAAGATATTCTTTGCCGAGTGTCAAAAAAAACACTCGGCAAAGTATGCCGAGT
>CM014271.1:15677102-15696229 GCA_004135705.1 Alloteropsis semialata | reverse complement strand
CGGCCCCAGGCTTTGCCCCGGCCAGCCAAGCCGCCCCCAGGCCGGCCGCCGGCCATTGCCGTGCTGTGCTGTGCTCTGTACGTGAGGAAGAAGAAGAAGGACTTGAATGGTAAGGGAATAGAAGTATAGGGGGTTATGGAGAAATCTATAGGGGCTCTTTTGCAAGAAATCCAAAGATCAGGGGCCTAGCTGCGAATATGTTTTGATGTTTTTCTTTTTCTTTGATTAAATCGGCTGGTAACTAATAAATAGGTATAAAATCACAGAAAAATCGTAAAATCACAAAGTTAAACTTTCTGGAATCCTTGTAAAATTATCTTTCTAGTGATGTATCATATGCATATGTAAACTGTGTAATTCCTAATGTATTGCTATATATATGAATAAGTGCTTGAGAGATTGTTTATTGCTTTATAAATCATATACATGAGGTAAAAATGCAAAACCACCTTTGAGGGGTCTGTTCTGTTTAGTAGAGTAGATTTGAGCCTTTGTTGGTCAGGGCCTCTGCATGGTTTTGATAGATATAGGTTTAGTTGAGTTAATGGAGTGAAAAATAAAATAAATAGTTAAATTGCTCAATAAAACTTGATAATTTTTATTAGTACTACTCTGGAGCATAGGAACCTTCACAAAAAGATTTAGCTCCAGAAAGTGTGTAGTTTTAAAGTTATGATTTAAGTTTGCTTCTAGCTAGTTAAAGGTAGTTAAATCACTAAATATTCTGTATGAATTAGAAAAATGTGAAAAATTCACAGTAGAGTCCTCTGATATGGGTTAGCTCCAGTAAAAATCTCAGCCCAAGAAAGTGTCTTTAGATTTACTTATGATTTTCTAACTGTTAGCAAATAGTGGCTGTTAGAAGAAATAGAAAACAAATAGGTAAAATGCTGGAAAATTTCTGAAAAATAGGTTTGACTGTCAGAAACACAGAAACATGTTTATCTTAATTTTTGTTTATGTAAATACATTTTCTAGGCTTTATTTGGTAAAAACTAGCTAGGAAATGCTTAATTAATAAATAGTTTTCTTACTGTAAAATTAATTCTAAAAACATGTATCGCAACCTGGAGTACTGAATGTTGAGATTCAACAATAGAAACCCCATTGTACTACTAGTAGACATTTCTAGATGTTTTATTCAAATTGTGTAATAGTTTAAGTTGTTTTTAGCATATTAAAAGGTTTAATAAAACTTCTTTATATTTTACTTCAAATCTGAACTAAGTTTAATCAGCAACTAAAAGCAGCCCCACCCAGCTTTCTTTGTGAGCTTCTTAGTTGTTTATACTCCATAAATGATTGTTCAGTGATGTATTAGTGAGTTGTTGCAGTTATTCCTGTGATGGATTGCTCGTGCATTACTGCATCTCATGCATCCGCATTTTATGTAGATAATCCCATTGTTGACGGAGTGTACAAGATCGATGTCGAGCACGAGGGAGATCCCATTGCTGCTGAGCTGAACTATACTGCGAAACAAGACCCGGGCCAAAGTCCGGAAGGGCCCAAGGCCGTTGCTGATCAGGAAGGCAAGCCCCGGAGCATGAACCCTCTGTTAAAACTAACCCTCCTTACTTTATGCTTTGCTTTATGCATTTAAATTTTGAGGAGTTGAATGAAACCTTAGTTGCATGATCCCTAGGTACCTATGTCCTAATACTAGTATGTGTAGGTCGTATAGAATGCCATGCTAAGGCATTGATTGTGCGGCCTTGTTGGTCAAGTTTTTGAAGGTACTAATCGTATGCCGGAAAATGTGGTAAACTGGTAAACCTAGCACTTGATTCAAACTGACGTCTGACGGGTCTTCCTACTCCATTGGGCGAGGGGTTGATGGCGGTCCTAATTAAGCATGGCATTCTATACGACCTACACATACTAGTATTAGGACATAGGTACCTAGGGATCATGCAACTAAGGTTTCATTCAACTTCTCAAAACTTAAATGCACAAAGCAAAGCATAAAGTAAGGAGGGTTAGTTTTAACAGAGGGTTCATGCTCCAGGGCTTGCCTTCCTGATCAGCAACGGCCTTGGGCCCTTTCGGACTTTGGCCCGGGTCTTGTTCAGCAGTATAGTTTAGCTCAGCAGTAACGGGATCACCCTCGGGCTCGACCTCGATCTCGTACACTCTGTCAATAATGGGATTATCTACATGAAATGCGGATGCATGAGATGCAGTAATGCACAAGAAATCAATCACAGAATAACTGCAACAACTCACTAATACACATCACTGGGCAATCATTTACAGAGTATAAACAACTAAAAAGCTCACAAAGAAAGCTGGGTGGGGCTGCTTTTAGTTGCTGATTAAACTTAGTTCAGATCTGAAGTAAAATATAAAGAAGTTTTATTAAACCTTTTAATATGCTAAAAACAACTTAAACTATTACACAATTTGAATAAAACATCTAGAAATGTCTACTAGTAGTACAATGGAGTTTTTATGGTTGAATCTGAACATTCAGTACTCCAGGTTGCTATACATGTTTTTAGAATTAATTTTTACAGCAAGGAAATTATTTATTAATTAAGTATTTCCTAGCTATTTTTACCAAATAAAGCCTAAAAAATATATTTACATAAACAAAAATTAAAGTAAACATTTTTATATGTTCCTGACAGCCAAACATATTTTTCAAAAATTTTCCAGCATTTTATCTGTTTGTTTTTTATTTCTTTTAACAGCCACTATTTGCCAACAGTTAGAAAATCATAAGTAAATACACAGACAGTTTCTGGAGATAAAATTTTTACTAAAGCTATATTTACACCAGAGATATTTTATATGAATTTTTCAGATTTTTCTAACATGCACAGAATATTTGAGGATTTATCTATTCTTAATTAGCTAGAAAACAATTTAAATCATAACTTAAAAAGTACACACTTTCTGGAGCTGATTCTTTTTGTGAGGGTTACTAAGCTCCAGGGCAGCTCTAACAAAAATTTCCAAGTTTTATTGAGTAGTTTATATATTTATTACTTTTTCTACTCCATTAACTTAACTAATTCCAAATCTACCAAAATCATGAATAAACTTTGGCCATCAGATACTCAACTCAACTCTACTAATCATAATACAACCATCAAAGGTGGTTTTGCATTTTTAGCACATTCATGTGATTTATAAGGCAGTAAACAATCTCTCAAGCACTTATTCATACATACAGCAATACATTAGGAATTACATAGTTTTCATATGCATATGATATATCACTGGAAAGATTATTTCACAAGAATTCCAAAAAGTCCAAATTTGAGATTTTATGATTTTTCTATGATTTTTAATAATTTACCAAATTTCAGCTGAATTCAAAAGAAAAGTGCACATCAATAGGAAAAACATTTTTACAACGGGGCCCTGCGAAAATAAAAGTAATTGCAGCAGGGTCCTTTCTTCGCGAAGAGGTCCTCAGAAACTTGCAACCAGGCCCCTGCAAGATCCCACCTTAACACATAAGTCCATGATTTTTATGGATAACCCCCTAGCTTTTATATCTTCTTACCCTTAACTCCCCTTCTTCTTCCTCGGTTCAGCTCGAGCAGAGCTCGGTCCGGCACCGGCCGGTCGGCCAATGACAGCTCCGGCCCTCCCCTTGGCCGGGCGACGGTCGGGGAAGCAGCCGTGGGGGCCGGCCGTGGCCTGGCCGGGGTCGGCNGGCGCCACCGCCGACCGTCGCCATCCAGCCACCGCCGACCAGCCACCTCGAACGCTTATACCACCCCTAGTCCAACCACCACTTCGGGCCCCTTCTGCATCCTCGCATGGCGGACCCGATTCCGGCCATGGAGGCCGGCCGGCGGGGTGCACGCCCATCCCCGGCAAGCTGCGGTCCGGATGACCGTCGTACCAGCCGGGACGCGGCGAATCCGCCCCCCACCAGCCGTTCGGGCGCCCTCAGTGGCGGGCGGCCGCCTCCTCCTGCGATGGAGGAGAGACGAAGCCGGCGCCGAGCGCACTCCCGTGCGGAAGATTAACCAGGCGTGGTCGATTGGCCGTCACCGCGGCGTAGGAGTGGCGCTGGGGCAGTGGAGGCGTGGACGGCAGTACGACGTCGAGGTCGTAGGCGAAACCCGGCGGCCAAGGATCCATTCCGGCGTTGATGTTAGGATCCAGGGATGCGCCTCGGCGTCCACCTCTGTTCCAGGGCGCAGCAACGGCGGGTGGTACTGGTGGTGGCAGCATCAACGACGGCGACGGCCTCGGCAGTGCAGACGGGTGAGGGGTTGGGGGCCTCGGCAGCAACTCCGGCGGTTGCCCCAGGCGACGCACGATCAAGGCGGCGCCAGGGGCACTCCGGAGCGTCGGCGTGCGCGGCGATGAACGACGACCACCGGCCGCTGTGTGAATGCCGTTGGAGCGGCGCAGCGGTGTACGGCGGTCGTTGATGTCGCGCAGCGCTCGGCGGACAGCGCTCTGGAGCATGAAACGGCGGACGCCGCCGGTCTCGTTACCACGGACGAGGACCATCTCGACCGCGTCAGTGATGGTGTCCACCATCGCGTTCATGGAGGGGGCAGGAGGAATGGACGACATTTTCTACCTTGGGCGGCCGGCGAAGTTCCGGTGATCTCTCTGCCTTGGGCGGCCGGCGAAGTTTGGGCGGTCTCTGCCTACAGCGTCAGTGGATTAACGTTGCTGATAACGTGTTGATTGAAAAAGTGAAATGGGAAAACTGATTCTCTCTTTATCATTGTGTACAGTAATGTGTATATATATATACAATGTGAACAGGCATGTGCCTATAGACCGAAAGGGTGTCTTGGCCTAATGACGGTTACTATAATTAGCAGTTACTAATGACGATAATTATCCTAATTGATCACTAATTAATTAATACTAATTAATCCTAACACTAAAAACATGTATCGCAACCTGGAGTACTGAATGTTGAGATTCAACAATAGAAACCCCATTGTACTACTAGTAGACATTTCTAGATGTTTTATTCAAATTGTGTAATAGTTTAAGTTGTTTTTAGCATATTAAAAGGTTTAATAAAACTTCTTTATATTTTACTTCAAATCTGAACTAAGTTTAATCAGCAACTAAAAGCAGCCCCACCCAGCTTTCTTTGTGAGCTTCTTAGTTGTTTATACTCCATAAATGATTGTTCAGTGATGTATTAGTGAGTTGTTGCAGTTATTCCTGTGATGGATTGCTCGTGCATTACTGCATCTCATGCATCCGCATTTTATGTAGATAATCCCATTGTTGACGGAGTGTACAAGATCGATGTCGAGCACGAGGGAGATCCCATTGCTGCTGAGCTGAACTATACTGCGAAACAAGACCCGGGCCAAAGTCCGGAAGGGCCCAAGGCCGTTGCTGATCAGGAAGGCAAGCCCCGGAGCATGAACCCTCTGTTAAAACTAACCCTCCTTACTTTATGCTTTGCTTTATGCATTTAAATTTTGAGGAGTTGAATGAAACCTTAGTTGCATGATCCCTAGGTACCTATGTCCTAATACTAGTATGTGTAGGTCGTATAGAATGCCATGCTAAGGCATTGATTGTGCGGCCTTGTTGGTCAAGTTTTTGAAGGTACTAATCGTATGCCGGAAAATGTGGTAAACTGGTAAACCTAGCACTTGATTCAAACTGACGTCTGACGGGTCTTCCTACTCCATTGGGCGAGGGGTTGATGGCGGTCCTAATTAAGCATGGCATTCTATACGACCTACACATACTAGTATTAGGACATAGGTACCTAGGGATCATGCAACTAAGGTTTCATTCAACTCCTCAAAACTTAAATGCACAAAGCAAAGCATAAAGTAAGGAGGGTTAGTTTTAACAGAGGGTTCATGCTCCAGGGCTTGCCTTCCTGATCAGCAACGGCCTTGGGCCCTTTCGGACTTTGGCCCGGGTCTTGTTCAGCAGTATAGTTTAGCTCAGCAGTAACGGGATCACCCTCGGGCTCGACCTCGATCTCGTACACTCCGTCAACAATGGGATTATCTACATGAAATGCGGATGCATGAGATGCAGTAATGCACAAGAAATCAATCACAGAATAACTGCAACAACTCACTAATACACATCACTGGGCAATCATTTACGGAGTATAAACAACTAAAAAGCTCACAAAGAAAGCTGGGTGGGGCTGCTTTTAGTTGCTGATTAAACTTAGTTCAGATCTGAAGTAAAATATAAAGAAGTTTTATTAAACCTTTTAATACGCTAAAAACAACTTAAACTATTACACAATTTGAATAAAACACTAGAAATGTCTACTAGTAGTACAATGGAGTTTTTATGGTTGAATCTGAACATTCAGTACTCTAGGTTGCTATACATGTTTTTAGAATTAATTTTTACAGCAAGGAAATTATTTATTAATTAAGTATTTCCTAGCTATTTTTACCAAATAAAGCCTAAAAAATATATTTACATAAACAAAAATTAAAGTAAACATTTTTATATGTTCCTGACAGCCAAACATATTTTTCAAAAATTTTCCAGCATTTTATCTGTTTGTTTTTTATTTCTTTTAACAGCCACTATTTGCCAACAGTTAGAAAATCATAAGTAAATACACAGACAGTTTCTGGAGATAAAATTTTTACTGAAGCTATATTTACACCAAAGATATTTTATATGAATTTTTCAGATTTTTCTAACATGCACAGAATATTTGAGGATTTATCTATTCTTAATTAGTTAGAAAACAATTTAAATCATAACTTAAAAAGTACACACTTTCTGGAGCTGATTCTTTTTGTGAGGGTTACTAAGCTCTAGGGCAGCTCTAACAAAAATTTCCAAGTTTTATTGAGTAGTTTATATATTTATTACTTTTTCTACTCCATTAACTTAACTAATTCCAAATCTACCAAAATCATGAATAAACTTTGGCCATGAGATACTCAACTCAACTCTACTAATCATAATACAACCATCAAAGGTGGTTTTGCATTTTTAGCACATTCATGTGATTTATAAGGCAGTAAACAATCTCTCAAGCACTTATTCATACATACAGCAATACATTAGGAATTACATAGTTTTCATATGCATATGATATATCACTGGAAAGATTATTTCACATGAATTCCAAAAAGTCCAAATTTGAAATTTTATGATTTTTCTATGATTTTTAATGATTTACCAAATTTCAGCTGAATTCAAAAGAAAAGTGCACATCAACAGGAAAAACATTTTTACAACGGGGCCCTGCGAAAATAAAAGTAATTGCAGCAGGGTCCTTTCTTCGCGAAGAGGTCCTCAGAAACTTGCAACTAGGCCCCTGCAAGATCCCACCTTAACACATAAGTCCATGATTTTTATGGATAACCCCCTAGCTTTTATATCTTCTTACCCTTAACTCCCCTTCTTCTTCCTCGGTTCAGCTCGAGCAGAGCTCGGTCCGGCACCGGCCGGTCGGCCAATGACAGCTCCGGCCCTCCCCTTGGCCGGGCGACGGTCGGGGAAGCAGCCGTGGGGGCCGGCCGTGGCCTGGCCGGGGTGGCTCCGGCCCTCCCCTTGGCGGCGTCCGCCCCCGCGCGGCCTGGCGGCGGCGTTCTGCCGGCGGCGGGACGGCACACTGGTGAGGGAAGAAGGAGGGCGAAGTGGTCGGGGAGGATCAACGAACTATGGGGATTCCATTTTGAGGCTTGGTTTGGGTGGAGGAGGAGCGAGGAGTTACGTCCACGGCAATGGTGGAGTTCGGCCCGAGCTATGGCAATGGCGGTCGAATTTCTCCAAATTCGCCGAGTCTGGGCTATGGCGGAGAGAGCAAGGGGGTGGAGGGCGGAGAAGGCGAGGTGGAGAAGCTATGGTGGCAGTGAATTGAGGAATGGCCGGGTGGAGGATAGTTAATTTGGCCGGTGAATCCTCCGGTCTTTTACTGTCTTGGGCGACGAGCGTCCTCATCCTGGCCAGCGCGACGGACAGCTCAGCCCTCTTGCTTGGCACGGCCAGGGGGCGCGAGGAAACAACGACGTGTGGCTGGACAGCTGGAGGCTGATTCATTCCTGTGGCTGAATTCCCTTCGATTTTTCTCACAATTTCGTGTAGAAACTTAGGGAGCGACCAATACAAAAGTTGTAGATGATAGTTCAGGCTACAACTCTTACAAAGAAACTTATGTCATTTGCTCAATGGTTTGAAAGTTGCAAGGCTCTAAAGTTCGGCAAAAACTGGAATTTCAGGACTTAGAAGGATTCAGTTAAATGCTGAATTTTCAGCATTTTGACTCGAATTTGACCAAGAATTTGATTGACCAAACCAAGTTTTGCTCGATCCACACCACCACCATTGTAAAGAGGGTACTTTGTACTTCAACTTTTATATTGGTGGAATTTCAAGTATTTAGGCAAAATCTAAAGATATTAGCCTCTCGAGAAGGGTAAAAAGTAAAACTCGCAACACATGAAATGACGGTCAAATGAGTTCAAAATTGAATTTTGAATTTTTGTTTGAACTTTCCATACCCATTTAAGTTCATAAACATGTAGTTGACATTATTTGTGTCATTTTGGTATAATTTTTGTATTTTGACTATTTTGATTATTTTGGTTGACTAAGTCAACACATACACACAAATGCACAAACAATATGATCATGAAATGATGCATGTCATTATTGGTTTAATTAAGTTCATTAAGGATCTTAAGTACACTAGTGACACCAGGGGTGTCACAGCCCTCCCCCCTTAAAAGAATCTCGCCCCGAGATTCTGGTGCAAAAATTTAGTGCGTAAATGAAATTACCTGGAATAGAGCTCATAAAATCCGGATATTTAGATTTAAGATATGATTCCTCTTCCCAAGTAGCTTCATCTTCAGTATAATTACTCCACTGAACTTTATAGAATTTTATAACCTTTCTCCTTGTGGTTCTATCCTTTTGATCAATAATCTTGATAGGATGAACCTCATAGGTTAAATCGGGTTCAATGGGAATTTCTTTATACGAGATAGATTCTTCCGGCACTCGAAGACACTTTTTGAGTTGTGAGACATGAAATACATTGTGTATGGCTGAGAGATTATTTGGAAGCTGAACCTTATATGCCACGGGTCCACAAATTTCCAAGATTGGAAAAGGTCCAATATAGCGAGGAGATAATTTTCCCTTTACACCAAATCTTTGAACGCCTTTTGTTGGTGAAACCCGAATATAAACATGTTCACCTACTTCAAAGGCTAAAGGATTTCTTTTTTTGTCATAATAACTCTTTTGGCGAGATTGTGTAGCCTGAAGATTTTTCTGAATTACTTTCACCATATCTTCAGCCTCTTGGACTAAATCTGGTCCAAAGAAATTCCGTTCACCGGGTTCGGACAAATTCAAAGGGGTTCGACACCGTCGCCCATACAAGGCTTCAAATGGTGCCATTTTTAGGCTTGCTTGATAGCTATTGTTGTATGAAAATTCAGCCAAAGACAAGCATTGATCCCAAGTTTTGTCATAATGTATGACACAAGCTCTAAGCATATCCTACAATATTTGATTCACCCTTTCAGTTTGCCCATCAGTTTGAGGATGATAAGCGGAGCTACAGATCACTTTGGTGCCTAGAGAAGCATGCAATTGTTCCCAAAAGCGAGCAACAAATTGGGTGTCTCGATCAAAAATAATTGTTCTTGGAATCCCATGAAGGCAAACAATCCGTCGATATAAATTTCAGCATATCTTTTGGTAGAATATCTTGTGTTGACCGGAATAAAATGAGCAGTTTTTGAGAGCCTATCAACAATCACCCAAATAGAATCATGTCTATGAGAGGTGTTGGGCAAACCCACAATAAAATCCATAGCTATGTCATCCCATTTTCAGGATGGAATAGGAAGAGGTTGCAATGTTCCAGCTACCTTGAGATGGCTTGCTTTCACCCTTTGACATGTATCACATTCGGACACATATTTAGAAATCTCTCTTTTCATTCTTGTCCACCAAAAATTCTCCTTCAAATCTTGGTACATTTTATTGCTACCTGGATGAATAGAAAATTTTGATAAGTGGGCCACATCAAGAATTTGTTTTCTTAGCCCATGGACTTTAGGTACCACAAGCCGTTGTTCAAACAAAAGAATACCCTTCCAATCTTGCCGGAAGCATTTATATTTGGGCAACCCTTGAGCTAGCCCTTGCTTTAAATGAGCAATGCCTCTATCTTTTGATTGTGCCATAATAATTCTTTCCCTCAATGTGGACTCTACCACCATATGGCTTAATGAACCTTGAGGAACAATTTTCAAATTCAACTTGGACATCTCATGGCAAAGAGTGTCATTAAAAGATGTTGTGGTGAGACAATTGCATTGAGCCTTGCGGCTTAAGGCATCAGCCACCACGTTAGTTTTTCCTGGGTGGTAATGCACATCAAGATTATAATCCTTGATTAGCTCTAACCATCTTCTTTGGCGCATATTAAGATCAGCTTGGGTGAAGATATATTTGAGGCTCTTATGGTCAATGTAAATATTGTAATGAGTGCCCATAAGATAATGCCTCCAAATTTTTAAGGCATGAACCACAGCAGCTAATTCCAAATCATGAGTGGGATAATTTACTTCATGAGGCCTAAGAGCTCGAGAAGCATAAACAATGACTTTATCTTCTTGCATAAGCACACACCCAAGACCAGTACCCGATGCATCACAATAAACATCGAAAGGCTTGGATGTGTCCGGTTGAGCTAGAACCGGTGCTGAGGTTAGAAGCTTCCTCAAGGTGTGGAAGGCTTGCTCACATTTTTCACTCCACACAAATTTCTCACCTTTATTGAGAAGCTCAGTCATAGGCTTGGCAATTTTAGAGAAATCCGGAATAAAGCGACGATAATATCCCGCTAAACCCAGAAAACTCTGAATTTGGTGGACTGATTTAGGATGCTTCCAATCCAGTACTTCTTGCACTTTTCCTGGATCTATAGCAATTCCCTCGGCTGAAATTGTGTGCTCCAAAAATTTTACACTTGACAGCCAGAAATCACATTTGCTGAATTTTGCATAAAGTTGATGATCTCTAAGGTGTTGGAGAACAATGCGGAGGTGCTGAGCATTTTCTTCCGCAGTTTTGGAGTATATCAAGATTCATCAATGAACACGACCACAAACTTATCGAGCTCGGGCATAAAGACCGAATTCATGAGATACATGATGTATGCCGGAGCATTTGTGAGACCGAAAGACATCATTAAGTACTCATAGAGCCCATAGCGAGTTGAAAAAGCCGTCTTCGGTATATCACTTGGCCGAATTTTTATTTGATGATATCCGGAGCGAAGATCAACCTTCGAGAATACCTTTGCTCCAGATAACTGATCAAAGAGGGCATCAATGCGGGGGAGCGGATATTTATTTTTGATAGTCACCGCATTGAGAGGTCGATAATCAACACATAACCTCAAAGTTTTATCCTTCTTCTTCACAAATAGAGCGGGACAGCCCCATGGTGAAGAACTAGGACGGATATATCCTTTATCTAGCACCTCTTGAAGTTGAACTTTTAGTTCAGCTAATTTTTTGGGTGCCATTTTATAAGACCTTTTGGAGATGTGAGTTGTACCGGGCTGTAATTCAATCATAAATTCAATGTCCCGGTCAGGTGGCATTCCTAATAAATCATCAGGAAATACATCCGGATATTCACATACAAACGAAATCTTCTCCAAAGGGGTTTCGATTGCAGAGAATGCACAAGAATTGCTGAGTTCTTTGCGAGGTAGATATAATGTTGAAGCACCAAGAGTGGGAGAATTGATTTCCACACAACGGGAAGGAATATCTAAATTGACCCCATGATTTTCCATCAAATTCATACCCAAAATAATATCTATCCCTTGATTCTCCAAGAGAATGAAATTAGTCTCATAAACTTTACTACCCAACTTGAGAGGTACATTCCTCACAATTTGGTGAGACCCTATTCTACCACTAGGTGTAGATATGACATATTGTTGAGTAGTATGCACAAAAGTAAAATTATGTTTGGCAGCAAGTTTATTACTCATGAAACTATGTGAGGCTCCAGAATCAAATAGAACATATGTAGGCATATGGCGGATAGAGAAAATACCCGACATCACTGGAGCACCAGCAGAGAGTTCATCCATAGTAGTGAAATTCAGCCTGCCCTACCTGACAACTGCCACTCGTTTCTTGCCTGGATTATTTGCTTGCCTTTGGACATTATTCCCACCTGGCTTGGGCAACTTGCAATCTCTAGCAAAGTGGCCTGGCCTACCACAGTCGTAACAAGGAGCATTACTGGGACGAGGCGGCTGTTGTCCCTGAGCTGGAGCACGATAACCCTGATTTTGCTGCTATGGAGGCCTGATAACCCATGATCCTGGCTGAGGGGCCCTCTGAAAAGACTGAGCAGGACTCTTCTGCACTAAGCGTAACTTGGGCGGTGGAGAGCTAGATTGGCCAACTGGGGCCTTCCTCTTCTTCTCAGCCTTATGAGCATTAATACTATCTTCGTTGGTAATAGCCATGTTCACCAAATCATTATAGTTGTCCGTCTTGATAAGAGAAAGCTTATCCCTCAGCTTTGAGCTAAGGCCCCGGCAAAAGCGATCTTGCTTCTTAGCATCAGTGTCAACGTGATAGCCCGTATACCGTGCCAGCTGATTGAAAGCCTGGTCATACTACAGCACATTGCGGCTCCCCTGAGTAAGAGCTAGAAATTCATTCAACTTACGGTCCATGAGACCAGCAGGAATATGGTTAGCACGAAAAGCCGTCTTGAATTCATTCCAAGTAACAATGTGATCGGCAGGGAGCATGCCATTATGTGTGTCCCACCATAAGCGCGCAGAGCCACGTAACTGCTGAGCGGCAAAGCGGGCCTTGTTGGCATCCGAGCAAGGAGACACCAACAGGGAGAACTTGGACTCAATAATACTGAGCCAGGCGTCAGCGTCCAGAGGATCCTTAGTCTTGGTGAACAGAGGTGGCTGAGTACTAGTGAAATCCGAGTACGTCGCCTCCTGAGGATGCTGATTGTGATGTCCGCCATTTGGCTGCGGATTCAATTGCCCTTCGGTCAAGCGCCGAAGAAGATCCATCTGCAGAGCCAGTACCTCAGCGAGGTTGGTGGGCACAGGTGGTGGAAGAGGTGGACCACCCTGGAGTTTTCGACATCTGCATTATTTCAAAACTCTCAATTAGTCATGCAATTCTTAGAATTACAAAAACAAAAAGGATGATAAAAATTACTAACAACCATAAGAATGATTCTTTGCAAGGTTAGTATAAATCATCATCCATTATGTTGGTACTCGCATCACTAACTTGCTAAAGGGTAATGAGGAAGCTACCAAATATTGGATTCATTGCTAAAGTCAAATCTGGGGTGCTAACAGTTTTCAGCAATGAACATAAAAATTCATAGCTACAGTTCTGTCAACCCAAAAATTCTCATCTTTTGCCAGAGGAGAGCTTATATAATTGTCTAAATCTTTTGTATTTGGTGGTCAGACTGTTTCCAATTGGAAGAATGTGAAATGTGCAATTTTCTAGCTGTCTGTCATTCTGGATTTTCAGCAAGCTAAGCCATGGTATTTCGGCCATAACTTTTGTTGCCCTACTCCAAAGGAGCTGAATTTTTGATACTAGCTAGATCATAAAATTTTGCACAAGTTTGGTATTCATGCCAACATTATTTACTAGAAGTAAAACTGAGGATAAGCTTGTTGCAACAAAGCTGAAAACAGCACATACACATAGATTGTTCTTCCCTACTAGTGGCATATCTTACAAAATCCATAAAATAACATACATCATCCTTTCGACAGATCAAAAGTCTACCATAAGTTCAAGGATTGCATTCATGGATACAAAAGAGTCACTTCCTAACAACATCATCTAGGAGGAGTCAACAGGATAAAGCATCTCCGGGTCTTCCTCATCATCGGACCCATCATTTCCACCATTAGGAGATGGTGCCTGGTTTGCTGAGCCTTCCCCATCTGACATGGCTAGATCATTAAGCTCAACCGGCTGCCCTGAAACGGTATCCAGGCCTGAATCACCCTGCACGGGCAACTCTGGAGCCACAGGCGCTGGCGGAGAATGCTGCTACTCTACAATCACTTCCTAAGCTTCATTAAGGTCATCCTCCAAGTGGGCCACTAACCCGTGCTGCTCAACTAGCTCTTCGTTGAGATGGTGGAATTGGTGATCCAAGCCCCTTACTTGATCAGCTAGAGCCTGAGCTGCTGCTGCCACTTAACGGTTCTAGTGGGTGAGTGTTTCTATGAGATCGTCAGATGCCATCACATAGTCAATCAGAGATATCATGGTAGGGTCCTGAACTCGAGCCCTCCTATCCCTCCACAATATGGCATTTTCAGGCCGTGGTGGGAACAAGGCTGCAGGAGTGTGGTGAAGCTGCATCTGATGTTGCTGCCCAAATAGCAGCAAAGCATGTTGTGCCGCAAGTTCACAACTGGACAAGAAAGTATGGCCTCGTGTAGCCACCACCAAGTCTTCCTGCCTCACTCCGGGTGGGCTCGGAATGGTAACAGTGACCTCAAACTGTATCACATTCCATTCAAGGCGATGCACCCCAACGTAGCGCGGCGGCTCTGTGTAACCGCAGCGCTGCACGGTTTCCCACAGAAGCGTGGGAAAACTCCCCAAGTGGAGGCAAGTGGAGTGGTAATGCTCCTGGTCATCAATGTACATGGTACGGTTGCTAGGGCCAGCCATCTGAAAGAAATTAATCAAGATAAAGTTCAGTCGAAACTGGACAGATTCTGAACTGAATTTCAAAAATTCATAACTCAAAAATGAGCAATCCAAAAATCACCAAATTTCACCAGAATATCTAGGACATATTTCTCTACAACTTTGGTATTGAGTGCCAATGCTAAATATAGCTGCAAATCATCCAACTCCTTATGGACAAAAACTGATGTATGCAGGAAATATACAGCAGACAGAGAGGTATTAAAAAGACTATAACTCCATTTCTGCTGGGCCAATAGACCTGAATTTTTGACAGTGGATAGATACATAAATTTGAAACAACTTTTCTATTCACGAGTTTCAGAGAAAAGATCAATAAGGCAGGTCAATCTCGGCCTTGAGCAGAGTGGTTCAGATTTGGGCAGAAACCAACCTAATGGTAAAACAATCATAACTCTCAATTGGCTGGGCCAAAATTGTCAAAATTTTTACAATAGCTGAATAAGGAAATTTGGAACAACTTTTCCAATTTGAGATTTTGCAGCTGAGGTAGTTTTGCTGGTCGAAAAATTACAACCATCAGATAGGATCGAAAAGATTTTAGATTATCCTTAGGTGCTTGACAAGAACTCCCATGGTGGTCAACTTTTAAAAGTTTCTTAGTGGCTTCTCAACCCACATCTTATTTGTTTCATGATTTACATGCCATTCATGATATAATGTATGCATGAAGCGACCTATTCGTCCTCACCAAAGGAAACAATTGCCAAGTAATCTTGGACTTGCGGAGTTAGTCATCGGTGGCACATATATACGTCTCTCCTTATAATAATTAGTCGAATTTCTAGCGAGCACACAACCTATGGCCTCGTGGTTAGCATATCTGCAGAAAATAATCATCACTGAACCGTTTGTGCCAGCACTCATAAACAGTTCCCATGTACATCACGCCACATGGGTGACGCATATGCGGTTACCCACATATGATGACCATACCCTGTTTCTCACTATAGAAGCAATAGGTCAACTAGTAAAGTAAAAGCACTACAGTCATTATAACACCGTGAAGATGTTATATTGACTGCACCCCAAGTAGGCCACTGCTTGGGGAGCAGCGTCCAGTAGTCACACCCTCTGGCAATGGGCGACCATTACTCACCTGGCGTCTGTTTGCGTCATTATAGAGTTTAAATTGCAGAAAGTAAATATGCTGAAAGTCAGTCATATATATACTATGTAAGCCACCTGAAGACTACCCACTTAAACCCTAGGGCTCACGTTCTATTCTTTTCAACCCTAGCGCAACCAACGAATTCCTAAGTCAATATTAAGTTTTGCAATTCAAGAAAACATTTTTAAGACTTGTCATAACACCCGCTGCCTATTTTTCGGCTCTGATACCAGCTGTGGCAGACCGCCCCAATTAATCCGGCTTAAATGCATGGGACCACTTCCACAGCGGTGCTCCACACACTTAAACCGAGCTAATCGTGCAATCCGTCGGATACCTTCCCGATTAAACCACTATTTCTCATGACCGAAACGACAGCAAGTCCCACTCGAAGATGGGCTCAGGCAGTACAACTCATCACATATTTTACAGCACAAGGTTTACACGGATAACTATACAAAGCAGTGCATAAGTTTTAGTTATTACAAGCCAGAGTATACTACAGCGGAAGTCTAAACGTCGGGACAAAAGATATTATGCGGAGCCCTCGCACAACATCTAGTCACCGCGGCCTGAGTCGGACTCAGACGGCACCCGCTCCACGGTCCAACCATCGGGCAACATACAAGGCCAAGTCAAAGCAGCAATAGGATCATAGCCATCACCATTATCTGAAAAAAAAGCCACAAGCAAGGCTGAGTATACTAATACTCCGCAAGACTTACCCGACAAAGTTAAAATCTAGACATGCAAGGCTTTATGGCTGAGGGGTTTATTTTGCCAAAAAACATCTACAAGTTGATCCCTATTTTCAATATTTTAGCCAAGTTAAAGTGAGACTAATTATGACTAGATTTGCCAAACTATCCAACAACAATCAGTGTCGAATAAAATTGATTAACCATTTATCAATACTACTCAACTAACAACATTCCTAACCATGGCCCAAGCACACTGATGTGCAACGAGATATCAAGCAGCTTCATGTAACTGCGAAGGACGGACAACTCAAGTTGATTTTAACCATATATGGGACAACCTAATCTTACGACCCGTGAGAGGCACCCAGGACCTCACGAGGCAACCGTTCCCATCTCTCTCTGCCATCTGCCATCAGGGCCCACTCCACCCGAGTGCACGCCCCAACGAACCCCAGGTGCCCCAGGCAAACCTGTGCCGCGGCCACTGCTACACTCGCCATCAACCCCTCACCCAATGGAGTAGGAAGACCCGTCAGACGTCAGTTTGAATCAAGTACTAGGTTTACCAGTTTACCACATTTTCCGGCATACGATTAGTACCTTCAAAAACTTGACTAACAAGGCCGCACAATCAATGCCTTAGCCACCACCCATCTGTGCAAACGGGGCACTCAATCAAACAGGAATATCGCAAAGGCCCCGCCTGCTGAAATTCATAAACTGATATAAAGTAAAAACCTATATCTCGCGAGTGACAAGGCAATCACTCGACTTCTACCGGTCCTAATTAAGCATGACATTCTATACGACCTACACATACTAGTATTAGGACATAGGTACCTAAGAATCATGCAACTAGGGTTTCATTCAACTCCTCAAAACTTAAATGCACAAGGTAAAGCATAAAGTAAGGAGTGTTAGTTTGAACAGAGGGTTCATGCTCCGGGGCTTGCCTTCCTGATTACTGGCCTTGGGCCCTTCTGGACTTTGGCCCGGGTCTTGTTCAGCAGTATAGTTCAACTCCGAAGCAACGGGATCACCCTCGGGCTCGACCTCGATCTCTTATACTCCGTCAACAATGGGATTATCTACATAAAATGCGGATGCATGAGATGCAGTAATGAACAAGAAATCAATCACAGAATAACTGCAACAACTCACTAATACACATCACTGGCCAATCATTTACGGAGTATAAACAACTAAGAAGCTCACAAAGAAAGCTGGGTGGGGCTGCTTTTAGTTGCTGATTAAACTTAGTTCAGATCTGAAGTAAAATATAAAGAAGTTTTATTAAACCTTTTAATATGCTAAAAACAACTTAAACTATTACACAATTTGAATAAAACATCTAGAAATGTCTACTAGTAGTACAATAGGGTTTTTATGGATGAATCTGAACATTCAGTACTCCAGGTTGCTATACATATTTTTAGAATTAATTTTTACAGCAAGAAAATTATTTATTAATGAGGCATTTTCTAGCTAGTTTTTACCAAATAAAGCCTAGAAAATATATTTACATAAACAAAAACTAAGGTAAACATGTTTCTATATTCCTGACAGCCAAACATATTTTTCAGAAATTTTCAGCATTTTATCTATTTTTTTCTATTTCTTTTAACAGCCACTAATTGCCAACAGTTAGAAAATAATAAGTAAATACACAGATAGTTTCTGGAGATGAAATTTTTATTGAAGCTATATTTACACCAGAGATATTTTATATGATTTTTTCAGATTTTTATAACATGCACAGAATATTTGAGGATTTATCTATACTTAATTAGCTAGAAAACAATTTAAATCATAACTTAAAAAGTACATACTTTCTGGAGCTGATTCTTTTTGTGAGGGTTCCTAAGATCCAAGGGAGCTCAAACAAAAAATTTCAAGTTTTATTGAGTAGTTGATATATTTATTACTTTTTCTACTACATTAACTTAACTAATTCCAAATCTACCAAAATCATGAATAAACTTTGGCCATTAGATACTCAACTCAACTCTAATAATCATAACAGAACTATCAGAGATGGTTTTGCATTTTTAGCACATGCATGTGATTTATAAGGCAGTAAACAATCTCTCAAGCACTTATTCATACATACAGCAATACATTAGGAATTACACAGTTTTCATATGCGTATCATACATCATTAGAAAGATAATTTTACAAGGATTCCAGAAAGTCCAAATTTGTGATTTTCTGATTTATTTGTGATTTTTAATGATTTACCAAAGTTCAGCCGAATTCAAAAGAAAAAAGCACATCAACAGGAAAAACATTTTTACATCGGGGCCCTGCGAAAATAAAAGTAATTGTAGCAGGGTCCTTTCTTCGCGAAGAGGTCCTCAAAAACTTGCAACCAGGCCCCTGCAAAATCCCACCTTAACACATAAGTCCATAATTTTTATGGATAACCCCCTAGCTTTTCTATCTTCTTACCCTTAACTCCCCTTCTTCTTCCTCGGTTCAGCTCGAGCAGAGCTCGGTCCGGCACCGGCCGGTCGGCCAATGACCGGCTCCGGCCCTCCCCTTGGCCGGGCGGCGGTCGGGGAAGCAGCCGTGGGGGCCGGCCGTGGCCTGGCCGGGGTCAGC
>CM014271.1:15624463-15675844 GCA_004135705.1 Alloteropsis semialata | reverse complement strand
AACAGTTTCAGCTCCTCCTAATAATGCACTGTTCACACCATGTACTATTCACTAAAGCTGTTTTTCTCTCTCCTCTCTCCTCCTCTCACAGAGCTAGGTGAAGACACTATTTTTTGATTCATCAGCTCCAGCTCCTTGTGCATTGTAGCAGAGAGCTGAAGCCATAAGAAGCTCTACCAAAGAGGGCTGTTGTCTCACCATGCGAGTGCCGGTCCAGGGACTGGTGGTGGCAGAACGGCTCCGGCCGAGGCCCCTGGCGGCGGACTGTGCAGCTCTTGGCCGCGGTGGTGGCCGCCGTGGCAGCTCCTTGCCATGGCCCCTAGCGGCCGGTGCGGCTCTCTGTCGTGGCTCCCGCCGAGAAAGAGAATCTTCGGTTTTATAATAATAATGTTAAACCAAATCAGTTTCGTGCTCTTATTTTTAATTGATCTAAATACTTTCACCATTTTTATTGATATTGATTTTCTAGAATGATTTTTTTATTTCATAATAAATGACAAAAAAATAAGAAGAAAAGGACATTAGCGAGATAGGGCCCAGGCTGGCCCAATATGGCATTTTAAGCCAGGCCTCGAGATCCAGACTGATTCGACACGGCCCAATATATGCTATGGACTACATTCCTGAAGATAATCGAACATTTTTGCTGGCCCGGACGTACTGACTTTGTGCACATGGCCGTGTTTCGCCGGTACGCCCAGATGGTGGTCGTTTGCAGTTGCAAAGAGTCTGGTTTGACATGGACGCAGTAGTAGTTTGGGATATGATTCTCATCAACATCTCTATTGTATTTACGATTTCGAGGTAATTGTGTCCTTGCTATGATTTCTTACGATAGACACTGTTACTGAACAATTTCTTGTATGAATTAACCGAATAATTTCAGGCATTAAAGCTTGGCGAACTCTAAACTTCTACTCATATATCAACTCTCTTTTTTTTACACACACTTATTATGTGTAATTAGGGATGGTAATTCATCATGGCCCTTATGCCTTCTTCACAATCTAACTTGGCCCTAATTAATTTTAGTTCAAAAATATATAGTATTTTAGCCCGGCCCTTATCCTTGAAACTAGTAGGCTAAATTTTTAGGCCCTTTACCACCCCTATGTGTAATATGAAATCAACCAGTACTTTGTGATGTAAATGGAAGTGTTTTGTTACAAATATAGATAACTATAATAATGCCATGGTATGACAAGAAAGTTACTTCTCTAGTACTCTACTGCACTGCAATGGTTTTTGCCATTTTCAATGGAACAAGATGCAAGAAAAAAAATTAATGATCTGCCAAAAAGTTCCAACCCACATGATCTCCATGACCGGCAAAATAGTCTAATGTTAAAATCAGGGCCATCCAGACAACAGGACATATGATCATATCATTACTCCACGCATGTATGCTTCATTTTCTTCCTTCAACTCCCAAGACGAGAGAATCCACAAACTGACCATGTTGATTATTCCAAAGTTTTCAATCTCTATAAAATAGACAAAGCTAATGCAAGAGACAAAGATCCTACTATTTAATACCTTAGTCTTTTTTTCTGATAATGCAAGAGACAATTTAGGGTTCAGGCTCTTTGCCACACCATCCAAGAACCACGGTTGGTGGGACGCTGTTCATCGGTCCCCAAAAAGATCTCGGATCAGGCAGCCATCCTAATAAAATTCTTATATTTTTAACAACTAATCCATCAGCCAGTCACTGATGAGCAGGTCTAAACTAAATGGAATTAATAATTCCTTTCTTAAGAATATCGCCTCTGAAATCCAATGTCGAGAGTTCAGAAACATTTTCTGCAGAAGTGCAGAACGGTTTCATCTATGAAACCTACTACCCTAGCATCATTTTGTATGTGGTTGCTGATGTACAGGTAAGTCGTTGTGGGTACCTCAAAAAGAGGAGAGAATTTTCTGGCAAGTATGATGCATTTCCGGCTTGTGCCTGGTTGTTGGATGTCACACCGGCACCTGGATGTCCATAGGCATCTAGCGCCCGTGTTATATTTTGTCTGGTTTGCAATCTGAAGTCAAACTTGTACGATGTGAATGGTCAGCTTAATATTTCTTTTTCAAAAAAAGAGGAGAAGATCGATAAGTTTTTTTATTGTTGTACCAACAAGCATCCATTTTCTCTAGTCATTTGGCTCTTTTTGCAACAAGTGTAGCAGCCTTGCTTGCTATCAGAAGGCCTTCCACAGAGGTGCTCTTCTTCCATGTGTCCCTCTACGGCTATGTTTACAAACCTACTCTAATTTTTATATCTGAAGAAATGCTTAATCAAAGGAACTGGCTTGCACGTCACCTAGTTTTCACACGACAAGGGTTGCCATGCAAGAGAATTATTGGCAGTTTGTCGAGAATATTTAAATCTATGGCACAATGCGAGAAATACTGTTATAAACATATTGAAAAGGAAAGAGTTTACATGTCCTGAAAATGACTCCAAAACTCTATTTTGTATATCGAACTCATGGCACTGCATGTGCCACCGGCACAGGCTTCAGAATTGTCAAAGAACAAGACACAAAATGGCGCTAAAAGTTCCAAACCCACATGATCTGCAAGACTGACGACCATCACTCCATAACATGCATGCTTCTTCTTTTCTTTCCTCGACTCCCAAGATGGGAGAATGCCGCAAAGCTTCCTGGCCAAACTCCTCAATCTGGAACATGTTTATAGTACTAATTTAACTATCTTCTGATCAGGTCATGTCGTATGCATCCAGGAAACAATACTACTTAAAATCTGACACAGAACGAATAGACAAAGATGATCCAGGAAATTTTCAGAATTCGTGCTCATTGCCGCAGCATACCAAAAGCACTGGTTTCCCAGCAACTCCATCGCGCTATGCGTGTTGAGGTGCATCCATGCGCGACAGCCGACAGCCACGGTTGGTGGGGGCACTGTTCATGGATTACCCTCTTACTATGCTCTGCAGAATGACTACCTACCTCTCCACTGGACTAAACTTGATGTTTGAAACAAGAAAAAATAGTATGTTTGCAATAACAACATAATGACATTATATTCATATTCGCAAATACTTATGATTATATTTTTATATCACAGAGCACTTAATTTCTGATGGAGGGAGAGAGAGCCTGGTTTACTTCCATTTGGCTTTCTTGCAACAGGTCCAGTGTAGCAATCTTTCACCCTTCAAGCACAAGACCACACGCGAACGGGATGATGATGCTTGTCTTCCATGTGGCCCTTTATGACTCCATTTCCAAGCCTATACCGCCCTTTAATGCTAATATTTCATTGCATTCTCGAAGATATGTTAAAATAACTCGCTTGCACGTCATCAGGACCCCGAGAACAAGGTTAAATATGAACAATTTGGTTCGTCCACATTTATGCTCGCGTTTATCCAAATTCTGAATATGCTCATCGTGCGGGAAATTCAGGTGAAAGTTTCTGAAAAATCTCTTGTGCAAATTTGTAGTGTAACCGTGAAAGTCTGTAGATCTTGTGAAAATGTTGAGACTGATGCATAAGTGTAGTTTCCGGACGGACAACTAATTCAGACTCCATGTTGTCGAAGCGAAATCTATTAGACAGTTCCTCTGCACATTGATAGCGATTCGAGGAAACATTTTACTAGGGCTGAAGTTGCTGTTCTGCCACAACTTTTGATCGCTTTCAAAATTGCAATTGGAAGAAGAAGCGATACAAGACATATAGCATCTACTGCACGCCTGCCTAATTTGTAGGGAAACGAGAGTGTGTACTCTCTGATTGAACAACTGTAGTGTATCTGCTTCGTGCTCACGTGAGAAAATGACATTGGAATTTTGAAGGGAAAAAAAATCCCTTGTGCAAGTGTATCGAGTGTAAACTTTTCAAATTCTTTTATATCTGAATCCGAACAGTTGCCCAGACATGTATATTTTTTCTAAATCAAATATGCATTTTGAACAAAAACAAAATCATTGACTAAGTCCACTAATACACACTCCTACGAATAAATTCGGACCAACGAATAAGTGCTTGTACCTTACACTAGATGCGAGCTTCCCAGCTTACTAGCGGTACAGGTACCTTAATTACACAGATGTACTGTCCAAACAAACAACTAACTCGCACTAAATGTTTTGAGAGAATTTGACTTCGCCTTGTCGGTGGAGGGAAAGATATATACCACACAGCTTGAGGATTACAATTTGACAGCAAGTGTCTTATTTTTCAAGTGGCGATTTGGAGCAACAATTTCACCGCACCGATATTATGTAGACTTACCTTATTCAGAGGGAAAAGAGAGCTTGTTTCCTGGATTGTAGTAGGCATCCTTGTCTGTGTATGAAGCATACAAATCGAACAAAGTTTTGTTGTGAAAAAAATTGGATTGGGCAAACTTGGAGCAAAAGTTTCAACAAATTTCGCCTCTAAAATGAACAAGTATGCTAATGGCATGATTTCCCATTTAAGAGTTTAGTAACAAATCAAATGATAACAGAGCAGAGGGCAAAGCTAGAAAATTTTGATAAAGGGTTAGATAGCAATAGACAAATTATTAGGGGGGGTAGTTTAAATGCATGATCATACATACATTCATTTTTTTTTTATAAAAGTACATAACTAGGGCATTCTCTGTCCAACTATACAAATTACAAATCTTTCACACAAACATCATTCTGTTTGAACAATGCAAGATCAAAGCTTCACTTTCAATAACCTCTAACAAGATACATATATATGATGACATTGCTTTGTGAAGTAGTGTTGATCTCAACGGAAGTTGGTGTTAGATATAGCAATAGTAATGATAACAGAGCCATAGTGATGTTGTGGTAACAATGGAGCAAGGTCCAAGTTACCACAAACCATGGGCCATCAATGTCCAAAGAGAAGGGGCACTTTTTTTTTACATATAGTTATAGATGGTGTCGATCGATGGCGTGGCAACGGTAATGAACTCATAAAGGGCGGGGGAGGGCAGCGATCCAGTGCCCCCGTTCCCCCAACACACACAAAAGTTCTACATGGATAAAGGAGAATAAAAAATGGAGAGGAATAAGGAGGGGCGCTAGAAAGAGAGAGGTGGATTAACTCTTCTATTCGGCTACTCATGGACGAATGGGATAGTAGATGGTGAGGAGGAACCTACCAAACAATGTGTATCAGAATTCAGAATTGGCCTTCAGTAGCAGCAATAGGTGTCAACAATAGCACCATAAAAACTTTATGTCACTATTTATATCGGAGAGTATCGAGTAATGTGGGGCTTTTATTTATCATCATGCATCCAATAGCAGTAGTGGAAATGGCGGAGCCACAATGATCCGTGGCGAGTTGTGCACAACCATAAAACATGGAGACCATATCTGAAGGTTCGAAAAACTTCTCTTTTAGATACCCACAAGTCATCATGGAGTTGACGGCAGCGGTGGTGACGAAGAACTAAGAAGGTTGCAGACATAGCCATAGTGATGATGGCTATGGTACAACGACGCTAGCGGCAATCCCAGAGATCGCAGACGTGAAGTGATACGATATATCTACGACCTTATCTGCAAAGATAGTGGCTATCATGAACAAAATGGATATCGGAGGTACATGAAAATAAAAACAATGCGTATCCGACAAGGTTGTTATGGTAAGAACCCGACGCATGAGGAGGTTTTTGGACCAAGGAATAACGCCATTCTTCCTAAAAATGTTCAGGCGTATAGACAGAAGTGCACTGTTGGACGAAGGTATTAGCGTTACACAATTATTACTTCACTCCTGTAAAATTATAGAGGTTTATGATAAAAAGCGCACCAGTTAAACCCGGCACATGAGGAGGTTTTTGGACCAAGGAATAACGCCATTCTTCCTAAAAATGAATTTATGCACAAAAATAGATATTCAGGCGCATAGACAGAAGTGCACTGTTGGACGAAGGTATTAGCGTTACACAATTATTACTTCACTCCTGTAAAATTATAGAGGTTTATGATAAAAAGCGCACCAGTTAAAATTGCCCTCACAATCATAACCAACGTGCTCAAGTGAGGTAAAATTATCATCGCGAGAGCCCGGAGGAGTAAACTACACTCCGCAGGGTCTGAGATCACGGGTCTTGCTCTTGCCTGCGCAGAGCCAGCCGGGCGTGGTGGTCTCCATGATGCGCTTTGACTGTTTCCTCGGACGGGTGTGGCCCCCACACATTTTACTTTTCCCTCCCCATGCCTACACTTTTCTCAGCACAAAGCCACACTCCCTCCAAAAAAAAGTGCTAAAAAGTCCTCAAAAGGGCCAAAATGCATGACCCACAACACAATCCTTGCCTCACAGGATCTTATCAGGAGAGCAGGAACTGACAAGCGGGTCCGCGAGAGGTGCGGGCACAGGCTGGGGCCCGCAGGCAGAGAGACATTAGCTCTGCCGTTGCAGGCCTATCGCGGCCCGTGCCGCGCGTGCTCCTCGCACTGGCAGGTGGGCCCGGCCCCGGGGAGCACGCACACG
Organism: Alloteropsis semialata; assembly: GCA_004135705.1. Lineage (NCBI taxonomy): Eukaryota > Viridiplantae > Streptophyta > Magnoliopsida > Poales > Poaceae > Alloteropsis > Alloteropsis semialata. The sequence goes on along the minus strand of CM014271.1, from coordinate 15,669,376 downwards.
AGCTCTTCTCCCTCCTCTGGCTTTTGCTTGCGGGTTATTTAACACAGTTGCCTAAGCAGCGGCATGTGCTAGCCAGAGGCAAGTCACAGTCTCCTCCTTGCAGGCTTGCCGCTCCCTCTCTCTCGCTACTGTTCGACGCCATCGCCATGGCCGTCTTCGTCTGCTGCCTCCTGGTGCTTCTCGTCTCCTGCTCGGCCGCCGGTGGCGCGTCCGCCGGCGCCGAGCGGTGCGTGCGGCAGGGCAAGGCCGCGTACGCGCCCTCGCTGCCCCTGCTCCCTCAAGGTAGATGCTCCTACGGATCGACGGCTGCCGGCCGATTTCTCTTCGAGCCACGAGCATAGATTTTTCCACCCGCCAAGTTTCTGATGACGATTCTCGGTTCTTGGTCGGTTGGTGACCAGCAGCCGGCGGAGTCTGCGGGTACGGCGCCATGGCCGCGGAGATCAATGGGGGCTTCCTCGCCGCCGGAGGGCCCAGGCAGCACCGCGGAGGGCTCGGCTGCGGGAGGTGCTTCCAGGTATTACAAATCGATTCAACCGGATCAACTGGGGATCGTTTGTTGGTTCCAGAATTTACAGTCTATTTTTTTGTTCGTCTTTCTTTCTTTCTTTTTTGTTCTTGTGCGATTCGGTTGGCAAGACGCCTCTTTCTTGATTCTTCTTCACCGGGCTCAAATATTGATTGTTCACGAGTGTGGTTGTCGGTTTCGTTTCTGAATTCCGTCTCCGTGGAAGGTGGGCTGCTCTAGCTGTACTCTCTCATGGTGATGCTTCCGGGATTTGACTTTCTCCTTGCGTTGGTGTCTTGAGCCACCAAGAAAAGCAATCTGCAAATCCTCCGAGAATCTGTGTTTTTTTTTTCTCTTATTACCNTAGCCAGCTCTGCTGCCCCGGCACGCCAGCAGCACGCAACCGTAGCTCGCCGTCGGCGCTGCGCTGAGAACGAATTCACCTTGCACTTGCAGTTGCGCCGTGGACTTTATGCCTGCTACGTTCGTATAGACGGGTCTCGCAGCGCAAACGCACTTGACAAAAAAATTGCCTCGCTGGTGGCTGGCTCGCTGCCATTCACGCACTTGCCTCTGTTCGTCGTCCCGTCCAAGCCCTGCGTCCAGCGCGATGGATGCAGCCTGCTGCTTCATGTGCTAATGCAAACATTGGATGTGTTTGTAATCGTGTGTACTTCGTAGTCAGGCTGTAAACTAGTTGCATATGTAAACATAAAAATTTTGTGTCAAATAGACTATACGTGCTCACTATATTCTGTAGTGTATATAGGTATATCTTAGTCTCCTGGCCCCCTTGGAATATTTCCTGGTTCCGCCGCTGGGCTCAACCCAAATCAAGAAAACCAAATTTGGAGTAACTTCCTGCTCATAGTTCTGCCAAATGTAGCTCTGTCAAAAATGTCCACAAAATCCAAAGAGTATCTATTTTGTTTGTACTCAGAGGTGCCAAATGTATATGCCCTGCTCAGTGGTTTTGTGCTTTGGCCTTTTGCGAACATTTTCTTTGGCTTCTCGGAAGAATCAACCGTGCTGGTGAACATGCCGTTCACCTTAATTGGACTTTTGATTTCAGTTTCATTTGTTCTGAACTTTTTTGTTACTTTTGGATTTGGGAACAGGTGAGATGCAGAGACGCAAAGCTGTGCAGCAGCCGGGGAGTGCGGGTGGTGCTCACCGACTTCCACAGGAGCAACCGGACCGACTTCCTGCTCGGCGGGCCCGCCTTCGCGGGCCTGGCCAAGCCCGGCATGGCCTACGAGTTGAAGAGGCTGGATTCTCTCCCCGTAGAGTACAAGAGGTAAACAGCTACAAATTTGTATTAAAAAAATGTGCAGATGAACAACTAGCAACATTGCAATTCTAACTTGAGTGCTGTAAATTATCGAAATACTTGACATGGGAGTAACCAAAGGTATATTTCAGAATTTGTGAAGTTAGTTTGAGAAAATTTGTTGTTTGAATCCTTCATAATGCTGCATCCAAAGACACTGAATATGTATCCATATCATGGCATGGATCTTTTTTTGGGGTGTTTAGATGGAGTGTTATGTATAGTGTTTTTGTGTTAGATATAGTATTTACAGAGGAGAAAAAAATGTATTGGAAAACATGCGTTATACAAAATGTTATGTATAGTGCGTGAACTAAACAGCGCCTTTGTTGGCTTGCAGGATTCCGTGCGAGTACAAGGACAAGAACCTGTCCATACTGGTGGAAGAGGAGAGCAGGCCTCCAAGCAACCTTGTGGTAAAGTTCCTGTACCAGGGCGGGCAGACCGACATCCTGGCGGTGGACGTGGCGGCGGTGGGGTCGTCGGAGTGGCGGTTCATGGCGCGGGTCCGCGGGCCGGTGTGGCGCACGGACCGGGCCCCCGCCGGCCCGCTGCAGTTCCGCGCGGTGGTGACGGGCGGGTACGACGGCAAGTGGGTGTGGGCCGAGCGGGAGGTGCTCCCGGCCCACTGGCGGCCCGGCCAGATCTACGACACCGGCGTCCTGATCGCCGACGTGGCCCGCGACGGCTGCCGGGGCTGCGCCGCCGCCGCCGCCGCCGCGGTGGACTGGAAGTAAAGGGCGGCTGTCGGCCGCGTAGACGTAGATCAATCATAGTACATACTAACAAGCACCGAGAGGAGAGCGAGAGGACAGCAATGGCGCTGGTGGAAAAATGGCACCGTACCGCAGCTGGGCTTGTCGGGAGGAGGAAGAACCGAAGAAGAGGACTTGGGTGGCTAGGCCTGGCTGTGATCTCTTTGGTTTTGGTCTCTGCTCTTGCTGCAGAATGTACATTGAACCATGGCTTGCCTGCGCTGCTGGTGCATGTGTTTGCAGGATCGGAGGAGATGCAAACAAATGTGGGTAGCTACCCTCGGCTGAATGCTAATGGTTAGAATAATCAATGAGCACACAGTACTGCTACTGCACTGGCCATGTTTTTCCTTCCTTGAACCTGGACTGTGTCATGGCGGTCGTTCAAAGTTCACATGCGCACCTACCCTAGCTAGGTATTTTGGTGGCAAGTGAGTGAGAGAGGTGTATACAGAGCATTTGGGAGACGTACACGTACTCATGGGATCCATCATCGCTTGTTGTGCTGCTTTTCATCCAAACAGAAGTGTATGGGCACATGATGATGGAAGAGGAGAGCAGGTGTGGACTTGTAGGTAGCAAGTGTTCCTCTGCGAAATGCAGTAGGAGAAACAGATTAAAATGGGTCCGTGCAAAGGGTGACGTGCAGTGCACACGAGTTGATCCCACGCACGGCGGGCCAACGATACTTGGACGCATTGATGATCCATCAAACCAAACACCACGCCGTGGGGGTGTGTCTTCAGATACACGTACAGTACAGCCTTACAGGCTAGCTCCTAGTGGTGTCTCGTGTATATGCAAACAAGTCATTTTTTTTTTTGCGAGGCAGTACATATATACTCAAATGCGTCCAAATTCATTCCGACCAAAAAAAAGAATGCGTCAAAATTTGTGGCGAATTTGGAACCAAGTTGACAGGGTCTAGGTAGCTACATGAGCGAGCTCCGGAGTGTTGAGCATGGCAGTGGGTTGCTTTCACAGCCACAGGACAAACTGGGAGGATGACAAAATGGCCCTGCCTCGTCCGGTTCCACACACACCCCGAAGGGCCCCACAGGCCTCACGGGCCGGGCATGTTCGACATCGACGTCCCGTTCTTTTGTCGTGGAAACCGACATCCACATTTGGCAGGGAACTAGCTGGTTGCAGCTTGACGGAATGATCCCCCCCCCTTCATTTCTCACGGCGGCCGTGGGCCGGCCGGCCGGACAAAGGACTACTCTGTGATTGAGAGAGATGGAAACAGAGGACTAGCAATAGATACTGCTGTGGCAAGACCAACATATATTATATAGGTATTGGGATACGTATAATAATTTATCTGCGTACAAAAAGACACACCACTTTGAGTTTGATCCCCTATATGCCTTGGTGATAGATCGCTTAGAGCATCTCCAGCAGTCTCTCATTCCCCAATTCAACTATCATATTGGGAGAGTTATTGAAAAAATAGTGCTCCATCGGATCCCCTTTATCCTTCCCTTTTCCCAAAAATTATTGGGACAAACCAATAATCCACCCCAACTCTCCCTCTATAAACTGATGGAAAGGCACTCTCCCAATATGGTAGTTAGATTGGGACAAGATTATTGAGAGACTGTAAAATTAACTCTCTCAATAATCATGAAAGAGTTACTGGGACAACCCCATTAACTGGTTGTTGGGAAATGTTTATTGGGAACTGCTGGAGATGCTACAAATTAATTAATAAAGAGCCCAAAATCCTGTTTGAAGTACATCCGTTTCACAATAGTCGAACATTTTCTTTTCTTTGATCATCAGGTTTTAAAAAATTGTATAGTTTAATATCGTAAGATGTATATGTTTCTAGACTCGCCATGACAAATACTTCAGTAATATATAATTGGTACATGTTGTTGAACTATACGGAATTTTTAGAATTGATGGTCAAAGATAGAAATGTTTGACTTAGAATAAAGTTAAACTAAGCAGATGGAGTACGTAAAAGTTTTACATGAAAATATCCTTCATCGAATTACTAATAAAGCCGCGTAGAGACTAAGATCAAACCTACGTTTATCTTTCCCTGTTCCATTCCCCGTATGGTATTTACAGATATGCATCTTCCATGCACGAACACAGCTAGCTGACAGCTACCTCACTGCTGTTGCATGTGGGTTGCGGCCCTGTTTAATTCAGTAAGATAAGTTTAGAAAATTTACTGTAGCAAAACTAAATCGAAGATTAGAAAGGCTAAACATGATCTAATTATAAAACTAATTATACGGATGGACGGGAAATCGCGAGACGAATCTATTAAGCCTAATTAATTCATCATTAATCCACATTTAATACCTTTAATTAGTGTCCTAATATTTGATGTGACGGAATGAATAGAAAAAACTTATGAAATTAAACATGGCCGCAGTGTTGGCTTGGTCCAAATCCAAAACAAGGAACACGTCAAAGGAGAGAGTACATGCATGGAACGAGTAGGTATCACATCACTTCGTTCCATCGTTCATAGATAGTATTATGATAGATCCATCAACAATTAACCCTTGTGTCAATGTATATGCTGCCAAATCATTTTTAGGATATACCATCTCTTCCTATAGCTCTGGCCTGCAGTTTCCACACGCCAGGACAGACGTACCACGCCACGTGACACGAGAAAAACTGCACGCGGACAAACGTATCTACAAATCCAAACCCATTCGGGAAACTTTCAAACGCAGGATTCTCAAAACTTAAGAATATATAGGGATGAGAAATCGTACAAATTACTCACACAAAGTGTTTGGATGCTTCACAGCACAAAAGCAAGGGGACAAATTTTAGAGTAGATGTTTTCATTAAGAGAGAAGTTTAGTTTTACCTATTCCCATGTTTTGATAATCTGGTTCCAAAGAGGCCCTCAAATGAAAGGAATTTTTTTAGGGCCAAATTAAAGGAATCGGGGAACATGAGAGACTTATTGCTAGAGGGTTCCTCCAAATGGTGAAAAATTTCATATCCTATGAAATTCATTTGCATTGAGCTTACTATTAACATTAAAGGGCAGAAACTTTATTCTTTTGACTGGATTCCTCTATTTTAAATCAAGAAAAACGTGCACGTCGCAAGTCACATAAATTTTCACGCGAAAATACGCGCGTATGGCGCACGGCATTCGAACTCACGACCTTTTGCTTCGCGCGTTGCTTCCTTATCATCTCACCTACACACCACAACTAGCCAAGTCTCAGATGCTTTCCTTTTGAATTAACCCGTGGATGACCCTTTGGTACCGGTTTGTAATATGGCCGTGTACTAAAAGTCATTTCAAGGGGGTGCAACACTTCTCAGTAATATTGGTATGTTAGTACTTTAGTAATGTAATATTAGTATTGTAATTATTAATATTACTGCATTAGTAATGTAATACGTTTTTCTAGTAGTGTCTCCACCGCCAAAAGGGCACGCCCGCAACAGGAGACTGCACTGCACAAAGACAAACAAACGTATGCAGGAATTCAAGACTCGAACATTCGGGACGGAAAACTAGCTTTGGTCCCATGAAGAACAGGATTTCGATTTATTATTTTAAAAACTAAACACTAAATAAGATTGTATACATGTTTACCTTGCAGCAAGCAAACCAACCTAGCTAGGTCCAGAAGCCGTGAATATGCTTGATTTACCAGCTAGCTAGGCTGGTTGCAAAAAGTTGAAAGAGATTGTAGCGGATATAGTTGTGCCTAGATCGCACCTCTCCATGCAGAAATGATAGACGTATTTTGACATGAAAAATCATTCAAAGTAAATATTGATTTTTAATTACTCTTAGTCTACAATGTCAATTACGAAAGGCCCAATATCATCTCAAAACCTTATCGAATACAAATATTGATATGAAATTTTATAAAAATATAACTCAACTGATCATTGGTTAAAGTTTGTAAAATTTAGCTTTTTTCTAATCAAAATACGCCTGTTATTTTCGGACCGAGAGAGTAGTACTAGTTTGAAGTTGACAACTCAAAATAGAAGCTGTACGTAGCATTTAGTTTGCTCTGTATATGGTCAATTGCTGAACCCTTGGGATAAGGGCATTGAAAAATGAGGCAGCGCTGCCGACATGCGCCAAGTTCACTTGAGGTCCTGCAACTTTTTTTTGAGGGGGGCAACGGGGAGATGATCATCCCCACCTGATTTCATTTACCATGAGGTCCTGCAACTTGAGAAGCTCGATTACTAGCCACCGTTAGTTGGTGGTTCCATGTTTATTGTCCCGTACGTCCTTGATTTTTGTTAACTCGCCAATGGTGGCCAAGTAAAACCACAGCATATCGAACTGGGATAGACGAGGGATTTCTGATTTAGACATGTGTTTTGCCGGTGGGAAAGACGAGACATTTTTTTTAACCCGAGCCTAATATTCGCTCCCACAAAGAGTCGAATCCAGGACTTAAAGAGTGCTATTAGAGCCATCTAACCAACTCAGTTAGAGGACCCTTAACAAAATCAGACTTATGCCGTGTTCGGCTGGGGAGGACAAAAAATTGTCCCCAAATACTGTCGCATGCATGGAGCCCTAAATGAAGTTTATTTACAAAACCTTTTCACAGATGAGTGCAACTTTGCGCGACGAATCTAATGAGCCTAATTAATCCATGATTTGCTACAGTAATGCTACAGTAATCATCCTCTAATCGTGCGGCCAAAGGCCTCATTAGATCCGTCTCACGAATTTGCCAGGAGGTTGTGGAGATAGTTTTGTAAACTGACTTTATTTAATACCCCTAATTAGTGGTCAAAGTAGCATTTAATGGAGGGACAAAAAATTTGTCCCTCCAACCGAGGGGATGGACGACTTTTCCTCTGGAAGGGAGCGCTCCCTCTCCTGTACTTCTTCCTCCAGCCAGTCACCCGGGCTGAGCCCGTTCACGCACAAGAGACTTGGGACCCTCTCCTTCTCCCGACTAGTTTGTACCCCCTACTACAGACTTGGACTTGAGAACATTGGCACTCACTGGACGTAGGGTATTACTCTCCGGAGGCCCGACCGGATTGAGCCCGTTCACGCACCAGAGACTTGGGAAGCTCTCCCTCTCTCGCCTGTTTGTACCCCCTACTACAAACCAGCGCAAATAACACGAGCAGCACGAACTGGACGTAGGGTGTTACTCTCCGGAGGCCCGAACCAGTATAAATCCTTGTGTCCCCCTTTTGCGCAACCGTCCGAGGCCCGACACGCACTCCATGATTTTATTACTTGCCGGACGTACCATCCATCCTACCCGCTCCCTCACCTGTAATTCCCACCCTTGGATTAAAAATAAGAAAAAACATTATGTCTATAATGGTCCGGCGGCCAAAACTCAGCGGCATGCCGGTACGTAGCCCTATACTTCCCACGGCAGCCGGCGGCGGCGGCGGCGTTACAGACAGAGGAATGGTCAGAAATGTTCTTTGCTAGCTCTCCTACCAGCTAGTACTACCACTTATATCTGACTTCATGCAGACTCACTTGCCATCGTCGGTTGCCGCAATATATTAATCATTCATGTGTGAAACTAAGTGTAGTTTAGTTGGTTAAATTTTTTGTGGTGAAACCTAGGGTTCGAGTCTCCGACTCGGCACTGGTGTTACATTTTTCTAAATTTATTTCAGGATTTAAACGGTACTATTCTTTCAGTGATAGGTGACGTACCTATCAATAATGAGACGTCTGTGGTGATTTCGTCAATCTCAACATCGGAACAGATGGCCCAGTCTCTCAGAGGTGCTCATAGGAGTAGGATTTGTGTGTGTATTCATAGGGATGAGTCTGCGTAAGTAGGATCTGTGTGTGTATTCATAGAAATAAGTGTGCGTGCGTGTGAGTGTCTGCGTCTGTACTAATCTTTCGCAATAAATAAAAATTAATCATTCATGTGACGAATAAAGCCATCGCTAGATTCGCTCGCCTCTCACCACGCTTGCCCTAACAGAAAATATATAATGCAGTCGAGTGATTAGGTGACCGTGTTTGGTCTTAACAGTTGCTAATTAAGAATCGTAGCTCCCTGGTTTCCAGGCTCCAGGACAAAGATCACAAGCTAGCGAGGCTACCAACAGCGCGGGTGCCCATGCGTGTGTACACGCGCATGTGACTATCTGTTGTTTGGAAGATTCTCTCTAGAACATCATCTGGCTAGTTCAATGCATATATCACACGGCGTATATGATAAACATAGCATCAATTATTTGCAAGATTGGTTGGTCCTTGTTGAGCACGTACGGCCATCATAAACCATGACGAGCTAGCCAGAGGACAAGGGAAGCAACGACACAAGGCAAGATCGGATCGGCGACAAGAGCGACAGCGACGCGTGTCTCACGATTCCTCCGGCGTGATTGCAACCTCTGTAGAGTTCCATGCGTCCAAGGGCACCGAGACCCTGATTTCGGGTGGTGTCAGTGCATGCACGGCTGCTCTCTGCCAAGTTTCCACGCAGTTCTTCTTCTTCGTACATGTCCCACGGGATCGCTGTTCACGCCGACCGACCAGCTGTAGCTATCTCTGGGATAGCGGTGGCCAGAAAGAAAAGAATGCGTGGCATCTAGCTATAAAGTCAGGTTTGGTATTTCATTAAAAAAATATATACAAGCTGATTTTGTCCACAATAAGCTACGACTGGTAACATATTATCTTCATTTTATAAATACACGATCCTAATTTTATAAATATTTAAAGTTTCTTAAGTCAATTTTAACAAAACACATTGGTTACCAATTTTTTTTTAAAAAAAGAAAACTATCACAAAGCAACAATTTCATGTAACCACACTTTTGACGGCATTCGTTATTGTGAAAAGATACATTTTTATGTGCAAAGTTGTGTTCATAGCATGGTTTTATATTAGATCTGATCATAGGCGATGAGATCCGACAAATCTGTCCCAACCTGTTTAAAAATAGCCGACCCGACCATGCAACGGGTCGGGCATTGGACAAAAAAAAATCCAACGGTGGTTGGCTCGGGCCGGGCATGGGCCAAAAAACTTTTACTCGAAAAACTCGTCCCAAACCGAAAATTACATATAAAAACACCTGATTGACCTGACCTAGCCTGACCATGCCATGGGTCGGACACGAGCCAAAAAAATCCAACCGATGGTTGATTGGGCCGGGCACGATTTTTGACCCAAAAATCCGAAATGATCCAACCCGAACCCGGCAAAATGATCAGGTCTTTTATATAATAAGTCGTTTCAAAAAAAAAAAATTGTAGGCTTCTTCTAATACTTATATCAATAGTATCATCACTATGCTTGCGTTGAGGTGAAGAGAAGTTGTGAAGGAGTTGATACTTTTGATGTTTGGAGGAAACATTGGATTGTCTTACCCCTGGAGAGGATTTAGGTTGTGTGTTTCATGTAATGGCATTTTGATCATTTGCCAGATGTATATATATTTTCGGAGTGATTGTTGGGGGCAAGCATGTCTTTGTGAAGAGGTCTCTCATCTGTGTGCGACATGGTTTGTTAGGATTAGAGAGAGCAAGAGGGTAGATGCTCTTTCATTTGAGCGTTTTGACATGCTAGCTTGGATTGTGCCTAGGCATGGCTTGTAATCTTCTATCCTTGAGTAATACAATGATCAATTTTCTACAAGCTTGTTTCATCCTCTCCAAATCTGAAATTCATCTTTTTCTGGATTTTCGGAGTTATTATTAGGGATTTTTGGTTCTTCGCATTTGGCTGTGATTTTGTTGGAATTTCTTTGAAAATTTAGTGTTAGAAAATGTATGATAAGACTAGAATGAAGTGACGGAACTCGAAGTCTGATCAAGAGGGGGACATTAGCACAAAACTTTGCTTAATGTGCATATTTATTAATTCTGATAAGCATTAGTTAGTAGTCGGTTAATGATTTTTTTTTTTTTGCATTGGTAGGGGGGCATGGCCCCCTATGGCCAACATGTAGCACCGAGAGTGCTAGAGCGATTCCCTATAAAATCTCTCACTTGAGCATCTTGGATTTGTGGTTTCCCAAATTTCTCTCTCCGCTGCCGCGGGTACGTGATTAGTTACAATCAACGGAAAGACTTACTGAAATAAGAGGGGACTTCCTCATCTAGTCTACTCCTAGGACTACATCATATGCTTTCTCCAGATTAATGATATTGGTGAGGAAATTTCAGTGTACTTGGATGTTTCCGGTAAAATTAGAATAGATTGCTCGTGATATAGTAAAGCTGTGGATTGAATTTGGTATCAATCGGAGGTGATTTGAAATGGTTTGGAAAATTTTGTACGAGCTTAACGGCTGGGCAATTGCTCTGTTCAACAACAGATGGGATCGCGAGATTCAGTTCTGACTGCAAGCAGGAGTATATACTCTTACTATCTTCTATTAAGTCTACAACAAGATTTTACTTTAACCTCCCACCACCATGCATGCACCCCAATGAACCAATGGTTTCGGATGGCTATGATAGGCTGCCGTTGTCGCTCTAAATATAGCTGCCATTTTCTCCTCGATCCGATATGGACAGTTCTTCGGAACTGTGAGAGGTCATGGATAATTGATGATGTGCGCCGACTTCTAGATTAGTTCGAGCATGACAAGACGCTGTATATATGTACCATTTAATTTCCTCTAAATTGTCAATTATCGTGCCCTTATGACAAGGTCATTGACAAGGAAGTACAGCCGACATGCTGTAGTGCAGCTTGAGTTGAAGCTAGCTAGCTTAGAGGTTCTGCTTTGCATTTTTGCAACTAGCTAGGTTTGGTTCGACCGATAGCGATGCCTCTATGTAGCGTGGCTCGCTAGTCGCTAGACGATTAGGCCGGTGTGACTCTAAACTTTCCACGAGGTCCAAAGGCGCAGAGAAGGGTTTTTTTTTTTTTAATCGGCAGCAGAGAGATGTTGATGTCGGGACTTCGTGAGGTAAGAGGTGTATGCATGGTGGTTAAGAAGCAACGTAGGGGTATTTTGGGCTGACGGAGACCTAGAATGCTTCATTTTTGGGCCGGGCACTTTTTCCTGGCAAAAACAACATGTGTCTCGTCACAATTAAAGCCCAGCATGAGTTTCTCTGCCTTTAAGCCCGCGTTAGATTCCATGGGTCTGGTTCTGGCAGGTAAATTATTTTTGAGAATCAAGCCACTTTATTTTTTTGAAAAAAAAAGAGAATTACACTCTGAACTCTGATGGCTTCCTGCGAAATCTATCAGTTTGCTCTCATAATTTCGTTCAGAATCAGATTACAATGAGATTGAGTTTATTATAGAAGATAAAACAGGGAGAGCTTACAAAATCATACCAAGATGGACCTTAGATTGCAGTCCAAACAGTAACTTTACTGAACTTGCCCCTTCCAGTCGAAAAATGAGTTGAATAGGTCAAAACTGGCAATACTACTGTTATCTGCTCCTTCCAGTCGAAAAATGAGTTGAATAACCTGTACCGAACTTTCAGAGTCCTTACGTTTATATGCTTCAGTTCACGTTTCTCTGGCAATTTACGAGCTGTGATCATATTCTGAAATTAAGGTGGTGTACGAAGCATGAATCCGGAAGCACACAGAGTGATTTCACAATTTACTGGCCTGAAACACATCTCAGATCAGGGCTTAAAACACACATGCTGGATTGGTCTTCAAAGCCGCGCCTAGAGCTCAACCAACTAAAACCTGCTTCTAACACATCCAATCTGAAGAAGCTGCTCCATCTTCTAAGATCTTGCAAGATGTGCCTCTCGTTATTCGTTTTTGCATATTTTACACACACGACACGTGCGTCTCAGAGCATATATCTACTGTTTTTTGACAGGAACATCATTAGACAGTTTTATTTGTATATATGTCGCAGGCTAAAACACAATTAAGATGTTGCTACAGCTCCTGCAAGCTTCCTGAGTAGCCTGCTGGCCGCTGCAAGCCCATCCACAACCTCCTCCACGCTTTTGCTTGCGGCATCGCCATTGACATTCCCTTGCTCTTCTTCTTCGCCATCGCTGTCGTCGGCCGGGAAGCAGTGCGCCGGCGCCTGCCACTGCGCGTCGTCCTCCAGTGCCACGCCGGGCTCGAAGCTCATCACGAACTGCTTGATCCCCGTCACTGCAGATTCGATGCCAATTGCTTTTGATTGTTAGCGAATGCCAACCCCAATGGTTCGCGAATTGTTCATGAGCTAGTTAACGCGCAATTGGATGCTTACCGTCGACGAAGTCCCAGCGGACGGGGCGGCCCGTGGCGGCCTCCTCGTAGTAGAAGATGAAGCCGGCCTTGGCCCAGACGTGGCAGTCGATGCCGCCGGTGACCTGTCGGCCCAGGTACTCGGCGCCGCCGCCCGAGAGCCACCAGGGCGGGAGCACGCCGACGGGGAAGCGCTGGACGAGGCAGGTGGAGGAGTCGAAGTAGAAGGAGGTGCCGTTGTTCCACTCCACGTCGTAGAGCGGGTCGGCGGAGAGCTGGTGGCGGACCAGGTTGAGGTTGCGCCGCCGCGGCCAGTCGTAGTAGAGGTCCGTGATGCGAAGCGGCGGGCCCGTGGAGGCCACCGAGTAGTTGGTCAGGTTCGTGAACAGCACCGCGTGGAACCGCTCCGGCCACGGCGTCGGCGAAGGAGGCCCGCCGGATGGATCCTCTGTCGCCGTGGCGGTGGCGGTGGCGGCGAACAGGAGGAGGAGGAGCGGCGCCGGCGGCGGGGGCCAGCGGGTGGGCGCCATGTCGCGCGAGCTGACTGTAGCGGGCAGGGATCGGGCGGGCCTTATCTTTGTTGTGTGCTCGTGTCGTGTCGGCTGCTGGTGAATCCGGTGAACCTTTTAAGACCTTCGTGTCTAATATTGATGAGTGTAATAAAGTTATGTACTTTTTTTATACGTTTTGAACATTGTCTTTTGATATATTCACTGATGAAGTCAGCATATGTGTGATGGACGGATTCTGGCACGCATATGTGATGCATTCGATTTTGTCCTTAAAATCGGGTGTGACAGTATTAGTTTCGATTGAAACTAGGTGAATTCCCAGCGTGTTGCGGCGGGGTTTTCTAAGTTACTTGTATAAATTTATTGGAACACACAAAAATAGGATATGTAAATAACATGTAATTACAAGGAGTAATCATCAATGATAGATATTGGCAGAATGTAACACCCAAATTCCATCATATAAAAACTCATGTAAGCAACTTTGTTTTATTTAGATTTATCTAAGGTTAAATGCATTTCCTTTTAATTAATTTGTGGCCTTAAATATTTAAACATTAATTAATTAATTCTAGCTCAAAGAGTGTTTGTTGCATCTCATGCCTTTGCATGTGTTTTGTTTGTTTGTGTAGATCCCCAAATCTCTCTCCAATTCAAATCCTCAACCCAAACTTTCTCAAACTTCCAGATTCAAATTCAAATAAAGATCAAACCTTAAACCCTTCCCTCCATTCCCTTTTTCTCAATCTGGCCCGGCCCACCTCACTCTTTCCCTCTCCCCTCCCCCGCCAGGCCCAACATCCGGCCCAGTCGACGGCCCACTCAGCCTTCCCTCGCCCGCACGCTCTCCTTTTCTCCTCTCACTGACCGCTCGGCCCCGTGTGTCAGCACCTTCCCCTTCCTCTCGCCCGAACCGCCGCTGTCGCCCACGACCGAGCTGTCGCTCCCGCACCCGCGCCCCAGGTTCTCCCGCAACCGCGCCTTCCGCTCCCACGTCTCGCCTCGCTCTCCCGTGATTCCCTCCCCCTCTTCAACCGCGCCAGCCCCCGCGATACCCTCCCCTCTGTAACGTACCCCGCACCCTCATGGCCATCACGGCAACCGCCGGAGCCCTCTCCAATCCCCCTTGGGCCTTGGCCCTCTATAAAACCCCCGGCACTCTTCCTCTCGCGCACACACACACTCCGCACCCCAAACCCACCTCACCTGTGCGCCGAATTGCTCGCCGGAGGGACTCAGGTGTCAATGTATATGCTGCCAAATCATATACATTGACACAAAGGTATGCGTCCCATCGGGTTCCCCGTCGACACGTCGACGAGATCCTTCAGACGGACATGGTCGGAGCCCAAGTTTCCGATCGAGCAGTTTGGGAAGGAGAGCATCAAGTTGAAGGATGCTCCGATTGAATTCCGCTGGAATTCGAAAAAGAACAAGCAGGCGGATGGGGACGGAAGGTCGACGACAGTGGCGGCGGCGCCGGACTCAGCACGATCGACACGATCTGTTGCTGATCGTCCAGGTAATGATCCTCACCGCACCGGATTTGGACCCATCCCTGCTGTTCTTCCACGTAGCCGATCTCCGCCACCATGTCCCACTGTTGGTGGGGTTCTCGGATCCTTACCAGCCATGGCGACGCGTGGCACAGATTTGGTGGATGAGCGGGTCGGTGAGGCTTACCAGGGAGGTGACGGGATCTCGAGGGAGGAATATCCTCAGCTGACTCAGCCGAGCGAGTTTCAATCCCCTTTCCCCTCACATCGTTCTCCCCGTGAGCAGCTGATTCCGCCCCCAAACCCTAAATTCTCCAATATCTCAAAATTCTTCGGTCACTTATTCAGATCTGGTCAATTGAGCAAATCTGGGGTGCGCAAATCTTATGCGCAAGTGGTGAGATCGAGTTCCCCTGAGAAAATGGTGTATCCGATGGGTAATCGCGGTGGGTTTCAGAGAGATGGCTATGGAGCGGGGCGGCAGGGGCAGGGCCATGAGCGTACGGGGGCGAGGTACAATGTGTGGCAGCGTATGGGTCAGGATGGAGGGCGGGGAAGGGAGGATGATCGAGGTGCTGGAAAAGGTGAGCATCAGGGGGGAGGCAATCATGGGGAAGCTCAAGAAGGCTCCAAGGGATTGGCAGCACATGATGAGCGACAAGATGAAGGAAGTGATGGGAGGAAGAGTGCACAAGATCCTTGAGAGAAGGTTGCTGATCAGGAAGGGAGGAAAGTGGAGGAGAAGTCAAGGTGGAGCCACCGGGAGGAGATGAATGAGAGTAGACCTGGACAAGAAACAAGCAAAGCTGCTGAAGCAAGAGGAAGACAAAGAAATGATGTGGAAATGGAAGCAGGAAGACAGCATGGTCATCCTGAACAGGAGGTAAACACAAGAAACTTGAACTCTCGTGGGTGCAATTTCTGTGGGCTCAAGAATCACTCAACCGAGGAATGTTTGAGGAGGCAGTCTTGTGAAGTTTGTGGTTACAACAATCATACCACCTATGATTGCAAGAGAGAGCCTCTATGGAATTGTGTTCCTGAACTCTGTGCTGTGCAAGTAGAGAACCAAAGCTTCTTATACATTGAGGAGCACATTGATGCCAAACTATCTAGGGAGAAATCTAGCACTGCTGTGATAACTGTTGTCTCGGGAGATGCAACAACTAAACAGATTGAGTCTGAGTTCAAAAATGCTGCTGTAAATTCAGTGTGGAGATGGTCTGCCAGGAAGATAGGGGAAAAGAAATTCACTATGAGGTTTCCAGATGCCCAGATGGTACAGGTGTACAGCAACTTTAAATGTTTGGGTATGAAAGAAGCTGATGCACAAATTGTGGTTTCTCCTTGGTCCTCTGCAGTGGGAGCCAAAGGGGAGCTACAGATTGCTTGGTTCAAAGTTAGGGGCATTCCATCTGATCAGAGGGCTATTAAGACCATAGCAAAAGTTGGGGGCTTGGTAGGAAAAACCATTGCTATTGATGAGAGAACCAGGCAAAGATCAGACTATGTGAGAATTAAGCTGGCTTGCAGAGATGCTTCCCAAGTTCCTGAATCTGCTGAAGGTACCTTGGGGTTAATGATTTATGATTTCTTCTTTGAGAGAGAAGTGGAAAACAATACACAAGGCAACTCTGAGAAGATAGCAACCAAGGTCAATGATTCAAATCCCCAACCAAGCCCTAAAAGACAGAAGGTGGATAACAAGAATATGTCTACCAAAGGAAATGATAACTCAAGTGGTAAGAATGGTGGAACTTCCATGCAAGGGGGATCTTCAAGCAGTCAGAAGCAGTATGCCTTTTCTGCACCAAGCAAACTTAACTATGCTACTGCTGTTGATCAAGATATGGGAAGTGAAAAAGGAAAAGTTGTGGAAGCTCAGCTTGAAACTGAGGGCCTCAAAACAATACATTCAGAGGAAGATGAGTTGGGGGACAGTGAGGAAAGTGATGACTTTGAGCTCCAAGTAGCAATGTTACAGGAGCATTCTATGAGGAAAAATACTACACAAGACACAAACCAAACCTGGTTGGGAAGATGTGATACTGGTGCAGAAGTTATTATACAAAAGATGGAAGCCTGTGCAAGGAAAGATGAGCTTATCAACAAATCTTATTCCAGGATAGTGGAGCTCAGTGAGGGGGTTACTGATAAAGAGACCCATAAAATCCTGGCTGATGCTATCAGAATTGATAGTACTCATGGATCAAATGGGGAACATAATGATGAGGTTGACAAGCTGGGGGAAGAGAATGGTGGTGGAGAAGATGCAAGAGAAGGAAGGAGAAGATGCACAAGACTTCAGAAGGATATGCTTCTCACAACTGATGACAAGGTGAACCAGATGGGTAAGAAGAGGAACCTTGAAGGTACAAACTTAAATCCTGAAAATTCTTTCTCTTGTCTTGATAATGTGGAAATTGCTAGCTTGGCAACTGGAATGGGAATTAATATCAATGATAGTCATTTTGCTGCTTTTGATATGATTAAGGATCTTGAATTGGCTAGACATTCTTTAGCAAATAAGATTATGAATAACTCTATCAAGGTAAACACTGATAGTGTGGAGGAATGTGTGATAGGTGAAGAAAATGTGGATATTTTAGATGAGGATGAGGAAGTTACAGATTATGATGAATTGATTGTGGTAACCCCTAAAAGAAAAGGCAAATCTGTGGCTAGGCTATCCTTGTCTGGTCCAAAAAAGAAAAAAAAGGGAGAGGCAAGGAACTTCCTGTCTCAAAAAAGGGGGATAAGAAGGGCAACCAGGGACTCCCTGACCTTCCTAATTCACCAAAAAAATATAGAAAAAAGGGTAAAAAATGAAAGGCCTTATGTGGAATTGTAGAGGCATAAAAAAAGGGTGTCTCCTCCTTTCTTAGAAATCTTATTCTTGAACATAAATTCCAGTTCATAGGTCTGCAAGAGACCATGCAGGAAAACATTGAGGATAATGCGATCAGGAAGTTTGATTATTCCCAAGACTACCTCTGGAAATGGATTCCTTCTAGAGGTAGATCTGGGGGCATTATGGTTGGTATTAGAATAGAGGATATGGATGTGGGTGCTTTCACAGAAGGGGAGTTTATGCTTCAATTAAATCTTTGGGACAAACAAAATAGGAAAAAATGGAATCTGTTAACTGTGTATGGTGCTGCTCAAGAAGAAAATAAAGATGCTTTCTTAACAGAGTTGGCAAACTTTTGTAGCAAGTGTAAAGACCCTTTGCTGATTGGAGGAGATTTTAATGTCATCAGATATACTTTTGAGAAAATTAAATCTACTGCAGGCCTTTCCAGACATTCTGTTTTATTTAATAACATCATTGCAACCTTTGAATTGATTGAAATAAATATGGCTGGGGGCAAATTTACTTGGTCTAATAATCAGGCTGATCCTACCTTGGTGAAATTGGACAGATTTCTCATGAGTAAAGATTGGGAAGATGTGTTTCCTAGAGTGATGGTTTACAAACTTCCAAGGGAAGTTTCAGACCATAATCCTTTAATCTTGTGGTCTGATGTTAGACAGCCTTTGAAATTTTTGAGCTTCAGCTTTGAAATATCCTGGCTGTCCCATAAAGACTTCAAAAAAAATGTGCTAGATATTTGGACTCAAAACTGTCATGCTGACTCAGCATTTGATAGAATCCAAATGAAGTTGAAGAAATTTAAGCAATTCTTTAAGGGATGGGGCTTTAATGTCCAGGGGGAAAAAAGGAAGGAAAGAAAACAACTGCAAGAAAAAATTCAGGAATTGGAAGAGATTGAAGAACATTCTATGCTATCTTGTTCCCAGTTGGCCCTCAGAGCACAGATGCAAGCACAGTTATTGGCAAATTTTGAAGCTGAGGAGCAATACTGGTACAAGAGGGCTCACTCAAAATGGCTTCATAAAGGGGACAACAATACAGACTACTTCCATAGAATTGCTAATGGAAGGAAAAGAAAGAACACAATATTTAGTCTGCAATCTGGTGATGAAATGATTGAGGGAGATAAACAGCTGTTAGATCATGCTACAGATTACTATAAGAATTTATTTGGGCCTGCTATCGGCAACATGATACCTGTGGATAGTGGAATCTAGGAAGGGGCTACTAAATTGGATGATAATGACAACTTGTCGTTATGTTCTCCATTTAGTGAAAGCGAGACTAAATCTGCTTTGTTCCAAATGGAACATAACAAGGCTGCTGGTCCTGATTGTATTCCCATTGAGTTTTATCAATCATGTTGGGACATTGTGAAGTACGATATTCTAGAAATGTTTGATGATTTCTATAATGGTAAACTGAATGTTGCAAGGCTCAATTATGGAATTATTACAATCATTCCAAAGGTTTCTGATGCAAGTAAGATTCAACAATTTCGTCCTATTTGCTTATTGAATTGCCTGTACAAGCTGATCACAAAAGTGTTGACACTAAGAATTGCCCCCTGCGCAGAGAAACTTATATGCAAAGAACAAAGTGCTTTTATGAAAGGCCGTAATATTATGAATGGGATCATGGCTTTACATGAAACCTTGCATGAGACAAAAAGAAACAAGGAAGTGGGAGTTGTACTAAAATTGGACTTTGAGAAAGCTTATGATAAAGTAAATTGGAATTTCTTGTTGGACTGTCTGAAATGCAGAGGGTTTGGAGAAAAGTGGTGTGATTGGATAAAACAAGTTGTGACTGGGGGAACTGTGAGTGTTAAATTGAACAATCAAGTTGGACCTGAAAGGACCTTGATGTCGCCTAGAGGGGGGGTGAATAGGCGATATACCGCAAAATCAAACTTTTCCCCTTGTTTTACTCTAGCTGCCTGGGGGTGACCGGTCAGACCGGTGATCCACACCGGTCAGACCGGTGACGTGCAGTGCACTCCCCCAACAGCAGCTCGAGCTTCTTCTTGACTTCTAGCACAAACCAAACTTGGTGAGTTGCTTCTGTAGGTGATATTCAGCAAGGCAAAGCTATCCCTGCACACAATATAAGCACACCCAAGTAGATCGAAACGGAAACACAAAATATGCTAGAAATCAACAAGTGAGGCAAACCACAACGGAGACACAAGAAGTTGTTTTCCCGAAGTTCAGATTCACCGCTCGCACCAAGCAACCACCAAGGTACGGTGAATCCTACTCTCCGTTGAGGAAGCTTATGCGACCACCACTTAGGTCAAGCTATCTCCTCCTTCCACTAGTTTGCTTCTTCCCTTCCGGAGGTGAAGCACAACCTGCACAAACAATCCCGAGGCTCACCACACAATTTGGTAGCTCACCGGGCGACGCCTAGCCGTCTAGGAGGAAGAACCTCCAAGAGTAACAAATGCTTCAAATTGCTTTCTTGACAGCGAATCGAAGTGCTCAAGCTATGGTTGCTCTTGTTTTGCTCTCTAATGCTCACTCAACCCAACTCAAAGATATCACAAATATCACACAAATCTCACAAAGAGAGGTTGGGGAGGGCTTTCCTGGCTTCTGGAGTATGTCAAAGTCGTGTGGAAGCAGCAGCCCACCAAGAGGGGGGCTGAGGGGTATAAATACCCCAGCACACAAAAACTAGCCGTTGGAGAATCTGTCGTGACCGGTCAGACCGGTCACCCTGACCGGTCAGACCGGTCAGACAGAGCTGATTCGAAAAACTAGCCGTTAGAGCCTTACACCGGTCAGACCGGTCCCCTTGACCGGTCAGACCGGTCAGGTCTGTCCCAAAAACTCACAAGTTAGATCAAGGTTTCATCCGGAGATAAAACCACACGATGTTTAGTTGAGCTGGGATTTGTTAATACACTCTGTGTCTCTCTCAAGGCTATTCTCACATGGGTCAACTATTGAGCACTTTTGATATTTGTCAATTAAGCAAATGTTGCATCCCTCTTGATAGTACGGCGTACCTATACTCAAGGATAAATATAAACACAAAGACATCCTCTTGAGTTTCCAAGTTTTGATCAATGCCATACTTTGATAGTTGTCAACTTGAGGGCTTTCAACATTGCTAACTTTCTTGAGCAATTCCATACTTGAGCTAGTGACTTAGGATTTTCCATCATCTATTGACAAAGTGTATTTGAATCCTTAAGTCACTCCATTTTATCAATCACAACTAATTGATGCTTTGCATTGCTTCCCTCAACAAAGCTTGGATATGGTTCTTCGAAACCCCACGGACCTAGATACTTCACCTTAGCAATTTGCACACATGGAAAGCCGTCGCTTAGCCAAAGCTTGCTTAGTCCCTCGCTCTAGTCATCTCGGTTGATTTCTTCACCACTTACCCTTGCCATATTGAGTTTAGCTTTGCTTCATCATTTTGAAATCCCATTTGAAAGAACTCTTCAAATGCTTGTTCTTGATTGACAAAGTACATTCAAACCATTGCAAGCTTTCAACAATGAGACCAACGTATATCACATAAGCATATGTCCCTTTGGTGTAAATGCATGAAGCCTTGCAATTTTCACTTTGAATGATCCCTTCATATATTAACAAGCTTTCTCATAGATTGGAACCACATAGATATACCTTTGTTGACTTGTCCAAAATATATCAACACTCATGCTTGTCATTCATTATTTATGCACAAAGAGATCACACACTTGCTTGCCTTTCTCATTATGAGCCAAAGAACATTCATTTCATATATAATTCAACATCACAACATGAATGTACAAATAAAAACCTGCTCATAGTCTTAAGCAAACAAGTTAGTCCTTTAATCGTTTTGTCATACAATTCACCAAAACCCACATGGGGGCCTAGATGCACTTTCAGGACCATACTTTGTAAGTCACAAAGGGGTGAGGCAAGGGGACCCTCTTTCTCCCATTCTATTTAACTTTGCTGCAGACTGCCTCACTAGAATGATCAAGAATGCTCAAGATAATAATTTGGTGGTTGGCTTAGCTGACAAACTGATTCATAAGGGTTTGGCTATATTGCAATATGCAGATGATACTATCATTTGCATCAAGGACAATATGGAATATGCAAGAAATCTAAAGATCCTACTATATCTCTTTGAGGTTATGTCTGGTTTGAAAATCAACTTTGAGAAGAGTGAAGTAGTATTGCTTAATGGTGATCATGATAAGGAATTGGTATACTCAGATTTATTCAATTGTCAGATTGGGCAATTTCCAATTAAATATTTGAGTGTACCTGTTAGTCCAAGCAGATTGCATGTAGCTGACTGGTCCCCATTGAAGGATAAGAATCAGAAGAAACTTGATATTTGGATGGGTGGTACTATGTCAATTGCAGGAAGAACTACCCTCATTAATTCAAGCTTGTCTAGCACCTTTATCTATCACATGTCAATGTATTTGCTTCCCAAGACTGTGACCAGTTCATTGGATAGGCAAAGAAGAACTTTCTTTTGGCAAGGTGGGGGTCAAAAGAGGAAGTATCATTTGGTTAAATGGGAAGTAATCTGCAGAGATAAAAAGAAAGGGGGATTAGGAATCAAAGATATTGGCAAAATGAATGTGAGCTTGTTGTGCAAATGGTGGTGGAAGTTGGAAAATGAAGAAGGTGTGTGGCAAGATTTAATCAAAGCTAAGTATATAAAGGGTGGTATGATAGATAATATCCAATTCAAACAAGGTGACTCACCTGTTTGGAAAGATTTACTGAAAGTTAAACACATACGTACGTAGCAGCAAAACCAAATTATCCTTAGTAAATGGAGGCGACTCTGAGGGCGACTCTGAGGGCGATCGGCGCCGGCGCCCCATGGCGGCTCTGATCTCTGGACGGCGGCCATGGGTGGGCTCTCGGATCTAGACTTCAATCCTGGTCTAGAGTTCCAACGCCTGGTTTTCTCCCGTTTCTCCTCCCCGGTTAGTTTCTCGCATGGCTTCTCCTCGTCTGAGTTCTTCTTGGTGGCTTCTTTTGGGCGATCTGCTATTCGCCTTAATGAAGACTCTGTTGGCCTCATGTTGCAATCCTGCCTTGGTGGTGTTGATGCTGACTTCAATGTTGTTCATCTCTCGGGAGCTATGTTTCGCTTTGCGGTTTTCTCAAAGCATGTAGGTCTTATGATCTACAATTTGGGGTCATTCAAATGCAAATCCTTTGATGTGTTCTTTGCGCTCTGGGGCTCTGGTGGTCCTAATTGGCGCATCAATTATGAACGTTGGAAGTTCGAGCAGGCCATGGAATGGTCGATTGCTGGCAAAAAATCTTCTAAGAAAACTTTTGCTGAAGCTGTGAAATCCAAGTCGGTCTTCCAGAGACTTTCCTATCCGATGGATTATTTCTCTAAGAATTTCTCTTCTTCAGAGATGAGCCCAGATTTGCATAATTCAAAGTCTTCTTTTGGTCGGAGTTCCTCCCCCATTATCAACCCGATTCGGAGTTCTCATTCTCGATCTGTTCACCCCGGTGTTCATGGGTCTGACCAACGGTGTTTCCGTTGCCTTTCGCGCAATCACCGGATAGCTGCATGCAATTCAAATATCAGATGCCGAATTTGCTTCCAGTTGGGCCACATCTCCCATTTCTGTCGCTCTCAGCCCAAGACTGGCCCAGGATCGCCAAGGTTTAGGTGGCGCATTAAAACTCATCCACCTCCTCGCCCCCCCGTCGCCTCGCCTTCCTCGAACTCTGCTCCCAGCCCCGCCGCCTCTGCCGACGATCTCCCCCCCGCGCCACCGCTTCCTTTGCCGTCAATGGCGAACTTCGCCATTGACCCACGCCCGCACCTCCCTCCGGGTTTTACCTGGGCTCCTCGTGTTCTCCCCTATGTCCCGCCTGCTCGGCCGCATGCTTGCCTCTCCCTCAACCTTGAGAGGACCAATGAAGACCTTGCCATCGCCTTGCTGACTCCGCCGGTGGCTAAAGAAGACTACGTCCCGATGGCACGGGCGCTTCATCAGTTCCTGATAGATGATGGCGTCCGGGCACCTGAGATTCAGCCTTGCCCCATCGGAGATGCTTTTGTCCGCTTCACTTCTGTTTTGGAGAGGGATCGCTACCTACTTGGTCCGCCTCGTCAGTTCGGTCAGTATCATCTCCGTTTTATCCGTCATGATGAAGGTGAAAATTCTAGAGCAGTTGACATGGATAGAGAGGTCTGGCTCATGCTGATGTGCTACCCTTCGGATGCTCGCTCTATTTCGTTAGTTGGAAAAGCAATCTGTGGCTTTGCCCACCTGCTTCATGTTCATCCGTCTGTTACTATTGCTAGAGTCATTGTTAAAGTGCTGGTTCACAGTGAACAAGACATCCCTGATGATTTCGTAGTTTCAGTGGGCCCTGCACCCAGAGCCAGATCCCTGACGGTGCCTGTGTTCATCCTATCTGCTACTGACTTGGTCCCTGGTGGAGATGAGGAACTGCCCCCAGCTGATGGCCCAGCGCATCCCATGCCTTTCCCTGCTGATGGCTGGATGCCCCCACCTGCTCCTGATGGTTTTTCTGGTGACACTTCTGCTGCGATGGGAGGTACGGGAGTTGATAATGTACACGAGCCTGCTGATAGCTCGATGAATGTTGATGTTCAAGCTGTTGATGTGTCAGTTGATCTTTCGCCGGCTGCCAGAGATTTTGAGGCTTCTGGAGGCATTGAGCGCCCTGTTGCTCCTCCTGCAATGGCCACAACTGAGATAGCTGCAGCTTCTGAGGTGGTGGCTCCTGCTGCGCAAGGTTCCTGTGTGCCTCTGAGGGAGATACTGGAAAAGGTGATGTCATCTGTTTCCCCTGTGCAATCACCCTTCTTTTCTTTCTCCAATGTTAATCGTCTGGTGATCAACCTGGATGCACCTGTTCCCTCCTTCTTTGCTTCATCTGCCTCTCTCTGGCAACTAGCTAAAATCCTGATGGATCCTTTGGAGCAGGAGGCACATATCTCATCTGATGAGGAGGATGGAGTGAAGATCCTTGATGACATGCCTACGATCAAGACCCCCCGCAAGAGGAGAGCTAAGAGGCTCAGAGGTCCACTTGATTCCAAGTTCTTGCGTAGGAGCACAAGGATCAAAAAGAACCTCAGAGGGTTCAGGGACCAGAATAGCGCTGATGAACATGAAATCCTCCATGATGCTGACATTGCTACTCAAGTGGATGCTGTGACTCCACAGACTCTACCTGCAGATGCTGTGGAAGATGTTCAACCTCTTGCTGCTGTTCCGGCCTACCAGGGTGTGATGGGAGATGCATCAGTGGTGGCGCCACATCTCTCCACCGACTTGATTCAAGCCATAGGAACTGGGTTCCTGAAGATGCAGCCTGGAGCTGTATCTGATGCTGCCTTACTAGCCTCAGATGATGAATAAATGTAATAGGGCTAGTTCTCAAGGCTGGACTCCTTTGTTTCAGCCTCTCTTTTGGTGTGTTGAACTCTTGTCATGTGGCATTCCCATCCTAGTGACTGCTCCTGTCCTGTGGGCTTTTTTTAATCTGCAATGGACCCTTAGTCTTTATCTGGTTGCTCTGTTCTGTTTTCCTCAATGCTTGATTTTTCCATCTGCCTGTGAGTTTGGTGCTCTTCTCTCTGTGCTTGTTCTTTCTTGTCTCCCTAAATGGATGAAATTCACATTTGCATGTGAGTTTGGTGAACCTCTCATCTCGGTTTTTCATGAATAATCACAATCCTAGCAGTCATAATAGATCTTGGAGTATTCTATCATGGAATGTGAGAGGTATTAATTCACAGGAGAAATGGGACCACATTAGAAACAAAATTGCAGAGGGTGCTGCCTCCATTGTCTGTATTCAAGAAACAAAAAGAGAAACTTTTGATCAAGCTTATGTTTCTAAGTTCTGTCCCAGGCACATTGGTCAATTTGCTTTTGTTCCTTCAGTTGGAGCCTCTGGAGGGCTTTTGGTCTGCTGGAATGGTAACATGTTCAAGGGTGATGTGATCCAGCAGAATGATTATGCTATCACCTTAAAGTTCAGCTCTTCTCTGTCTGGGGCTTCTTTCCATTTGAGTAATATATATGGTCCTTGCTCAGCCTCAGAGAAAGCTGATTTTATTTTTTGGCTGTACAACTTTGACACTTCTGTCCTGGACGACTGGATTCTTATGGGAGATTTCAATCTAATTAGATCTGCAAGTGACAGAAACAAACCTGGGGGCTGTATTAATGATATGTTCACTTTTAATGATCTAATTCAGCACCTTGATCTGATTGATATTCCGTTTGAGGGAAGACAATACACCTGGAGTAATATGCAGGATGATCCCCTTCTTGAAAAGCTTGACTGGGTTTTCACTTCTTCTTCTTGGACATTGTCCTACCCGGCTACAAGTGTCAAGCCTCTTTCCAGACCCATTTCGGATCACATTCCCTATGTTGTTAAAATGGACTCACATATTCCCAGGGCTTCACTCTTCAGGTTTGAGAATTACTGGGTGGATTTTCCAGGTTTTTTGGATGTTGTGAAACTGCATTGGCATTCTAACCCTTTCTATGCTAATATGGCCAAGACCATCAGTGGCAAGTTCAAACAATTGAGAAAGGGTCTTAAGCAATGGAGTAAAGAACTGTCTAAACTTAACAAACTCATCAATAATTGCAGTTGGGTGTTGGCCTTTTTGGATGGATTAGAGGAGCAGAGAAGATTATGTCTAGTGGAAGCCAACTTTAGGAAAATTGTAAAGGCACATCTACAGCTCCTGTTGGAAGCTAAGAGGATCTATTGGAAACAAAGAGCTACTTTCAGATGGGTCAAATTTGGAGATGAAAACACTAAACTCTTCCAAGCTATGGCCACTCATACATTCAGAAGAAACTCTATTGCTTCCCTTGTCGCAGAGGATGGGACAGTGGTTTCTAATCATGACTTGAAGGCTGGTCTGTTATGGAGCTCTTTTCGGGATAGGCTAGGAGTGTCTGAATTTACTGAAATTCTGTTTGACTTGAATGTGCTCATCACTGCTTTGCCTCTGCCAGTACTGGATGAGCCTTTCTCCAAGGATGAAATTGATGCTGCCATCAAAGAGATGCCTGCTGATCATGCTCCTGGTCCTGATGGGTTTAATGGAATGTTTATGAAGAAATGCTGGGATATCATTGCAGAGGACTTCTACAGACTGTGTGCTGCTTTCTCTTGTGGAAATATCAACCTTGAGTGCATAAATGGGTCCTTCATCACTCTCATTCCTAAAAAAGAGTGTCCTACTACTGTGAATGACTACAGGCCTATCTCTCTTCTAAACTATTCAATTAAACTCATTACAAAGATTCTGGCTAATAGGCTGCAAGGAGTCATTCTTTCTGTGGTCCACACTAATCAATATGGTTTCATCAAGGGAAGAACAATACAGGACTGCCTAGCTTGGGCTTTTCAATTTCTACACATCTGCCACCAAAGTAAGAGGGAAATTATTATTGTTAAGTTGGACTTTGAAAAGGCCTTCGACAAGGTGGAGCATCAAGTGATTTTAGACATGTTTAAACACAAGGGTTTTTCTGAGAAGTGGGTTAAATGGATTCAACTAATCCTCTCTTCAGGCTCTTCCTCAGTGCTGCTCAATGGTGTGCCTGGTGCCCCTTTTAAATGCATGAGAGGAGTTAGGCAGGGTGATCCACTGTCTCCTCTTTTATTTGTCATGGCTGCTGATTTGCTTCAGTCTGTTGTAAACAATGCTGCTCAGATTGGAGATCTGCTTCACCCCCTTGGAAATGACTTTGGTGGTGATTTTCCCATAGTCCAATACGCTGATGATACTCTCTTAATCATGCCGGCTGAAACTGATCAACTGAACATGCTCAAGGATATTCTAAATTCTTTTGCCATCTCAACTGGTCTTAAGGTAAATTACTCCAAGTCTTCCATTGTGCCTATAAATGTGGAGGATAGCAAGATGACACAGTTGGCTGAATCCTTTGGATGTCAAGTTGGCACAATGCCTTTCACATATTTAGGACTCCCTCTTGGCACCACCAGACCTGCAGTACAGGACTATCTCCCTCTGGTTTCTAGAATTGAGAGAAGAATGATGGGCATTACTCCCTTTCTCACTTATGCAGGCCGTTTAATTTTGGTGAACTCTGTCTTATCAGCTATCCCGACTTTTTATCTTTGCACCCTAAAAATCCCTAAAGGGGTTATCAATCAGATTGATATCTATAGGAAGCATTGTCTCTGGGACAGAGGTGACATCAACAGAAAAGGAGGTTGTTTGGTAGCCTGGCCAACTGCATGCAAGTCTAAGAAAGATGGGGGTTTGGGAATTATTGACTTGCAAACTCAGAACACTTGTCTTTTGATCAAATTTCTGCATAAATTCTACTCCCATGCCGATCTCCCTTGGGTGACCCTCACATGGCAGCATTTCTACTCTACTAGCTCCAAGGTTCCTCATATCAAGCGTAATGTGGGTTCTTTTTGGTGGCGTGACATCTTGTCAACTTCTGATGATTTTCTTAAGATAGCCTCGTGCCACGTGAACCAAGGGAACACTGCTTGTTTCTGGTCAGATCAATGGGATCTTGGTATTTTGAGGAGGCAGTTTCCTCACCTCTTCTCCTTTGCCAAGGATAAGAAGATATCAGTTCAGAAATTTCTGAGTCAGAATGATTTCTCCAACTTTTTCACCCCTTTGTCTATAGCTGCTTCAGACCAATTGGATGAGTTACATGATTTGATAGGCTCTATTATGTTTAATCAGGACCAACATGATGAATGGTCATATATTTGGGGTAACTCTGACTACACTCCGAAAAGAGCTTACCAGACGCTCAAGGGTTCAACAACATCTTCACCTGTTTTTGTTTGGCTGTGGAAATCCTGCTCTCGTGGTAGACACAAGTTCACCTTCTGGCTCCTGCTGCGGGATAGACTAAACACCAGAAACATCTTGAGGAGAAAACAAAAAGTTTTGGATGACTATTCTTGCCCCATGTGTCACCAGGGTGTTGAGGAAACTGTCGACCACTTGTTCTTCCTCTGCCCATTCAGTAGCTGGTGTTGGAGACTACTGAATATTGTGTGGGATCTGACCTTACCACTTTGTGACAGAGTAATTGATGGAAGAAGAAAATTCGGCAATAAGATCTTCAGAGAGATTATCATGGTTGCCTGCTGGGCTATTTGGAAGCTGAGAAATGAGGTTGTCTTTGATGGTGTTTCCCTATCCCTGCGAAGCTGGAAGTCTTTCTTCAAGGAACAGATTAAGCTTGTTGCGGTTAGAGCCAAGCCCTCCTTGAAGCTGGAGTTAGATCAGTGGATTTGTAATCACACCTAAGCTTTTTTCCATTTTCTCTTTGGGCCTGTGGTCCACCCCTGTACATTTTCTTTTTTTCATATATATATAAAATTTCAGTAGGGGCCTCCCCTGCTGTTCACCTCTAAAAAAAAAGTTAAACACATATACATGAAAGGGAGAACAGTCAATACTCAAAATGGATCAAACACCTTGTTTTGGGTTGACCAATGGTTAGAAGAGGAACCTTTGTTCAAGTTATATCCTGTGTTGTTTGAGCTTTGTGAGGAAAAAAGGATCTCAGTGCAAGATTTTTGTGGAAAAGGTGGTGATTTGGCATTTAGAAGATGGTTGCCTGATATAATTTACCAACAATGGAGAGTAATCAGAAGGAAAGCACTCGATTTTAATCTCACTAATACCAATGATAAAATTCTATGGAAGTGGGGAAAAAATAAAAGCTTTACTGTTAAATCTGTTTATAACCATCTATCAGACTCTGATACAGGGGATTCTTTCAAAAGAATTTGGAAAGCAAAATTACCATACAAAATTAAAATTTTTCTTTGGCTGATTGAAAAGGGTGCTATTCTGACTAAGGATAATATGGTTAAAAGGAAGTGGCAAGGAAATCCTTCATGTCAATTCTGTGATTGTGTTGAAACAATCGACCACTTGTTCTTCCAATGCCCTGTGGCCAGAGGGGTCTGGGGCATTGTTGCAGCCAGTCTAGGTGCTGATAACATCCCAAATTCAGTACATCAATATTGGCTTTGGGTAAATATATGGCTACCACATGGAAAGATGGTTCATGCTTTGGGTTTGGCTGGTATATGTTGGGCCATCTGGAAGGCTAGGAATAAAGCTTGTTTTGATAACAAAATTCTCAAGCACCCTGCTGAAGTTATCTGTCATGCTTGTTCCTTGATGCTTTATTGGACAGGGCTGTATAAGGAGGATTTCCAGGATACGATGACTACAGGAATCGAGACTTTGCTGACGATGGCATGCAGGCTGCTTGCTGGAGGCCGGGTTCCACAGAGGTTGCGGATTGAAGCACCGACGGAGTCCCAGGAGACGGAGGAAGAAGAATGAAGAAGACCCATGGCGTAAAGGATTGGCTGGAAGTGCTGTCCCATGATGTATCTTTGTGCATGTATGCCGATGAGTCTACCTTTTGTGGTGTTTGGGTGCTAGATACACTTGTTCTTTAGGGTGGTTGGTTTGCCTGTGCGAGGTGAATCACTGTGATCTTATTCTGACTCAGGGTTAGGTTGCAGTGGTCAGGTTCCCCTTTCTTCTTCTGCCTAATTGATCCAACTAGTTCTGCCGTTACTGCTTCTGTAAGGAACTCATGTATTTCCGTTGGTTAATGGAAATGGGGAAGGCCTCGATTCAAAAAAAAATTGCTCGCCGGAGATCACCGTTCGTCGCCGTCGAGGTTGGCGCGTTGCCGCCTCTGTTCTACATCACCCGAGCCTCCACTGTCTTCCCCTAATCCTCTGGCGCGTGCACAGGGTCTCCCGGAGCACAACCCCGACGCCTAGGAGCCGAAGCCATCGCTGAGCACGCCCCTCGCCGTCCAACCGAGCTCGCGCCCGCGGTTCCTCGGCGCCAACCTTCTTTGGTTAATCCCCGATGCCAAGAACCCCACCGGTGATTTCTTCATGGCCCAATCATGCTCCCAGTTCCGTTTGTTTTCATCCTCTCGCCTTAATAATGTGTTAATTCCTCACCGTTGCTCAGGATCGCCGCCAATCGCCGTCAAACTCACTCCGGTCTTCCCCAAGCGCCACAACCCTCTCTGGTGATCTCCCCATGCCTCCCTCGTCCTTTCTATGCCCTTGTTGGTCTCCCCGTGCTCTGTAGCACCGTGCAGTGCATACGCCGGCGAGCTCTCGCCGAGCCCACGGCGGCGCCACCACCTGCGATCGCCATCGGTCGCCCAGTGCGCCATCCGCCGTTTATCCGCAAACCAACAGCTCAGATCGAATCCCGCGATACCGGTCAATCATGGTCAGACCGGCCCGCCCCGCATCTTTTGTTAAGGAGCCCCTGAGTTCTTGTTTAATTAACCCGCAGTCCACATGCAGTAGAAAATATTCATACATATGCCCCTACAGTTTCTGTTTAGGCCCCTGGACTCTTGAATTATCTAACCTGTCGTCCTGTTATGACCTTTTCGCATGCTAGCCCTTCTGTTTTTATATGTAATTGTGTTTAGGCCCTCAGTTTTATTCAAAATAGTACACAAACTATAGGTTTAATTGCATATTAGTCCCTGCAACCTGTTCTAGTGTAACTTCGTCGTTTTAAATCCGTTTTGGACGATTCTCGTGGCCACACGATCGTCTCTGCATGCTCTATAGTTTAGCGTGTTTGTTCTGTGCTTTTAGTACTGTTTGGTGTACTTAGGGGTGAAAGTGGAGTGGATAATTTTCGCATCCGATCCGATCCGAATCCTATTTTTGTGGATACGGGGAAAAGTTTTTTATTTCCACACGGATATGGATAATCCGAATCCGATTCTATGCGGATGTGGAGTAGGATTTGGTTCTAGCAAAATCCGATGGATATAGATTATCCGATAATTGAACGCGGATTATCCGAACCTTATAATAGGATATTCGACTACTCTAACAAACCCAAAATGATCCTGTGCCAACCCAAACAATAAGACATCTATGTAATTTTTTAATGTTTTCACTCCCTACTAAGTTTAAAATCTGAATTTATAATAATTTTTGTTCGTCATCAAGTCTGAAGTGTTAGTGTTAACAGTGAAAATTACTTTAAATGTGATTTATAAATTATAAAGTTAAATATTAAT
This sequence comes from Alloteropsis semialata, assembly GCA_004135705.1. Classification (NCBI taxonomy): domain Eukaryota; kingdom Viridiplantae; phylum Streptophyta; class Magnoliopsida; order Poales; family Poaceae; genus Alloteropsis; species Alloteropsis semialata. Next base: position 15,637,661 of record CM014271.1, on the reverse strand, counting down.
TATAATAATATAAATCTACACATGAGCATATATTATCCGACTATATTAATCCGTGTCCGCTCCGACTCCGCACCATCTCCGACATCCGAAAAAATTCGCATCCGGATCAAAAAAAAAGTGGATGAGGATATGAAAAAGGTATTATCCGCTCCGATCCAATCCGCTTTCATCCCTAGGTGTACTGTTTTTATTTATTTTGTTGTATTGCAATGTTTGATGGTATAGAGAACGTGCCGTTCGAGGAAGGAGAAGAGCAGCAGCAGTTCGAGGAAGAGCAACAACAGTTTGTTGAGGAAGGCAAGTGGCCTTCCTCTACATGAATATTCTTTTGTCCCAATTACATTCATGAAATTCACCTTTACTTTACTGTTTATGCATTAATTTTGATGGGATACCTATTAAGGACATGACTAGTCTTTTGCCTTGAACCTTGAATCACCGGTTATGAAATGGGTAGAATAATGCTTAGCTTGCTTATACCTTGGGTTGGTTCTGTTACTCTTATGCAAATGTTAATCATGATTTAATTATGTTGTTATATTCTTGCTTAATTACATGATCATCATGATTAATTGGAACATGGAGAACCACCCAGGAAAACAGTGCAACCACAGTATCACATGGCTCTGACTTAGCTAATTAATTAGACTTGAGGTTAGCTAGTGGTCTTACCGAAAAGGCAAGGAGGGGGCCGGTGAAGGGATCATAGCTCGGTCCTCTTGGAGAAGTAGCCTTTGCTAAGGTATGGTCTCAATAGGGAGAATTATGGACCTCACCGCTGCTGAAACTCTAGCGGGCTGCTAGTAACTTTGGGTCTTTGTAAAGGCTTCGTAGTGAACTCTCACCACTCACCAAAGGAAGTGTTTAAGAGCCTTGCAAACCTGGGCGACAAAGGGAACACGAGCTGTGGGGAAAGTGTACAATCTCTGTAGAGTGTAAAACTGATATATCAGCCATGCCCACAGTTAAGGGTGGCTTGGATCCTCACATGATAATTGAATTTAAACATGATCTAATTTGTGGTTCTTGGTCTTTTGTGGAATACCTTTGAAATACCATGCTTAATTTTGGGTTGGTATAAACTTACATCTAGTAATTAGGTGCTTGCTAATAAAACTTGATCAACTAAAAGTGCTAACCGCTTGAGTCTGAACCACCTTTGATGGCCTTGCATATTCCCCCACTTGTTGAGTACCAACCATAAGTGTACCCACCATTGCTAAACAACTGCTGTTCAGAAGATAATAATGAAGTGGAGTACTACAGCGACTATGATAAGTTCTAAGCGCGTCAACCAGTCAAGTGTCTGTGGATGAAGTCAAGAAGCTGTTTGTCGTTTTAGCTTATCGGTGAACGTTTAAGACCTTCGTGTCTAATATTGATGAGTGTAATAAAGTTATGTACTCTCTTTGCACGCTTTGAACATTGTCTTTTGATATATTCACTGATGAAGTCAGCATATGTGTGATGAACGGATCCTGGCACGCATATGTGATGCATTCGATTTTGTCCTTAAAATCGGGTGTGACAGTATTAGTTTCGATTGAAACTAGGTGAATTCCCAGCGTGTTGCGGCGGGGTTTTCTAAGTTACTTGTATAAATTTGTTGGAACACACAAAAATAGGATATGTAAATGACATGTAATTACAAGGAGTAATCATCAATGATAGAAATTGGCAGAACTACACGGATGCTTATGGAAGATGAGCGGCCTGTTGGATTACGGATATGGATGGAGCGACCGAGAGAGAAGGGAGTCGGAGGAGCGGACAGTAGGTACCCACATGATGGAAGTGATCGAATTTGTGGAGGTGATGACAACTTTGAGGTGATCCGAACCCACATGAGGTTAGGTAGTGGGAATGAGAATTAATTTAGGGTTGATAAATTTTGCACATGGTGGTGGATGATGTGGACAACTTTTGTGATTAGTGAAAGATGAGGTAGGTAGCTTGCATGAAGAGCTTTAGAGCTGGCGGGCTGGTGGTGGATGATGTGGACAACTTTTGTGATTAGTGGAAGATGAGGTGGATAGCTTGCATGAAGAGTTTTAGAGCTAGTGGGCTGTTGGTGGGTATGAACTTATAGATATATAGGATATTGTAATTTCAGAATCGTGTTTACTGTTAATGGCCTGTTTGGTTGGCTGCCATACATGGCCACGACTCGGCAAAATAAGGCGGTCATAACTAGCCTAAGGCCCTGTTTAAATGAGCAAGTTTCAACTATTAACGAGTCACATCGATGGTGCCACTAGTTAGGAGTATTAAATGTAGATTATTGAAAAAACTCATTTTATAACCCTCGGGTAAATTCGCAAGACGAATCTATTGAGCCTAATTAGGCCATGATTAGACAATATGGTGCTACAGTAAACAATCTCTAATGATAGATTAATTAGGCTTAATAGATTTTATCTTGTGATTTGCCGTCCATCTGTGTAATTAGTTTTATAATTAGATCATGTTTAGTCCTTCTAATTAGCATCCTCAAACTTGATGTGACATTTTCGACAAGTTTCCACTTCCAACTAAACAAGGCCGTAGAAGGTAGACGAGAACTGAGTCGCAGAAGATATGTCAAAAACTAGTTGATGGTCTGTTTCTCAACTCTACTCAGAGGTTCTCCACATGCTGAACAAGGCCCTGTTTGGAACACAGAATTTCGCAGGAAACAATTCAATTTTACAAGAAAAATGTAGGAATAGGAATAAAATCCCGCATTCCAAACGGGGCCTAAATGTGATGCATATTGAGTTACGGAAAAAGTGTATTTTTCATCCCTCAAGTATCACAAAAGTGTGGCTTTGATCTCTTATGTTTTAATTGATGCAAACTAACCCCTTAACTATTTAAACCAGTGCATTAGTCATCCTGGCCTCAGTTTTACAACCATATGACACCAGTTTATGCCCCATAATCAACTAACTCACCACTACATTTAGACTCGCCATATGGTGACTATATACCGTTGTTAAATTGTAGGGCGAGTGATAGCGAAGGTAGCACTACGTGACTTATTTCTATAGGCGGCTGATTCTTAGCAATATGATGTAGTAGCAGATGCATGAAAATTTTTGGCACAAAACTGTCCAGACAAATAGAATTAACAGAGATGTCTGAAACACGAATTGAACATACATGTCGAGGGTCACAAAAGAAATAAAATCTAGATGAATAAATCACATATAGCTATCTCAAATATCTGAGGCATAGTTGTGGCATGTTGTTCCTTTTCTTCCTAGGTTCCTGAGGTCTAACATGTGCATTAGCACTTCATGAAGGGATACTAAGTGGCACTTAAGCCGGTCCATTTGGCCCTGTCTACAGTGTTGCAAAAGCATGCTTCTTCACTGCATTGGAGCAACTAGAGCATGTTGCAGTTGGAATATGGGCATTAGCTACATCTATCGTTTTCAATGCAAGGTTAGCCATGGGTACTGGTGAATTGTCGTCGTATGGCATGACGAGGCTGGGTACATGGTGAATTAGCTTATTATTGGCATAAACCAGTAATAGGTGGCATTGAACCATTATAAAAACGAGGTCGGGATGATTTCTGCACCGGTTTAAATAGTTGAAGGGTTGGTTTACATCCATTAAAACATAAGGAATGAAAGACACACTTTTGTGATGTTTAAGTGATGAAAAATACACTTTTTTCTTGAGTTATTGACGGGAAATCATAAGCTGCTGAACAGCATAACCAATTAATAATAATCTGAAAAGCATCATGGAAATTTCAAGTACCAAATTGGCAGATTATAATGCACCAATTCCAGCCACATGGAAATTTCAAGTACCAAATTAAGAACACTGCCCACCAAATTGAAAATGCTGATTAAGATACGCACAGATTGAATAACGCCTACTGATTCCCAGAACCGAATTCACAACACTGCATTGCTGCAGCCAACCCAAATTAGCAGCGCTTCAGTAGTATTAAGTCCCGATCAGGATATGACCATCAAGCAATCAAATTTCCACAATGTGAGATTCAACTTATTCACTGCATTGTATGGCAGAATTTGCATCTATATTGATTCCCAAAACAACTCCAAACACCAAAATAGTATTTTCTTGCCAACTCATCAATAGCTACCAATATTTCTTACTGACATCTACTAAGATAGGTAGACTGCATCACGGTATCCACATTACTAACGAAGAACACCACCACCTCCGGGAGATCCCACAACTCAGAGGAGCGCTCCAGCCCTCAAATCCTGCGAGTGGACGACCTGGGGTTGATCCTCCTCTCCTGGACGGCCAAAGACACATTGCCGGACGCGGCGGATGCCTTCTTCATCTCCTTGCTGCTCCTGAGGGAGGACCTGGGCCCCAGGCCACCGGCGCGGCCCGTCGCGAAGTCAGCGGCCTGCATGGACCTCCTCACGGAGTCGGCACCGGTGGTGGCGTAGGCCTTCTTGGCGACGCGGCGCCTGGACAGCTCGACGGCGATGCAGGGGTCCTCGGCCATCGCCTCGGGGTCCAGCGCCGCGGATGGGGAGTCGTCGAAAGCGTAGGGGAAGCCGTGCTTGCGCTTGAGGCGCTCGTCGCGGCGCGCCGAGTAGAGGTCATAGAGCCTGCCGCGCACGAAGAGCGGAGCGGCGTCCGGCAAGCCCGCCCTGGCCACGGCGGCGAGGTTGAGCGCGAGCAGCTCGTCGTGGGCGTCCGCGCCGTCGGGGAGGAGGTCCTCCTTCTCGGTTGGCCGCGCCCTCGACAGGGGCGTCGACGGCGCCACGGCGGGGAGGAGGTTCTCCTTCCCGGCCGGCGCCCTCGACGGGGGCGACGCCGCGGCGGGGAAGTCGAGCTTGGAGCGCGTCGCGGAAGGGAGCGCCGCGGCCATGGACGCGCGCATCGGGCTAGGCTCGAAGCGGGCTGGCGACGGGAGCGCGGAGATGGACGCGCGCAGCGGGCTCGGCTCGAGGCGGATCGGGGACGGGATCGCGCAGATGGACGCGCGCATCGGCGCCGCCGCCTTCTTCATCGATGCTGGAGAGTTGAGAGGAACGCGCGCGCATCAGATCCACCCGCTGCTGATGAAGCAAAACCAATCGGCACACGACAAGGGAGGGTAGGGATCGGGGGAACCGTACCTGGCGGCGTCTGCACGGAGGAGGCCGGCACCAGCGGGGGCCGGGGCACGCGGTGCGGGCGCGGGCGGAGGCGGCGCGGGGAGACGGCGAGCGGCGGGCGTCGGTCCATCGCGTCGGTCGCGCGGAGGAGGCTGCTTGCTCGGCCTCTCTCTCTCTCTCTCTCTCTCTCTCTCTCTCTCTCTCAATCGGGTTGGGGAAGACGAGACGAGACGACGCGATAGCGAGGAGGTTTTATCTGGAGCGGCGGCTCCAACGGTCGTCTCGGCTCTCCACCATTTTTCGAATGGGTCCTCCTGCCTGCGTCAGCGTGGCAGTTTCTCACGGCTCGGCACCTGGGATACGTCACTGCCATGTGGGCCCACCAGGGCGGGCCGGCCGGAGGCGCGCTGTTATGGCATGATAATCACGGCGGTTTAGGGTGAATGATGGCGTGTCTGGGGTGGTTATTTATGGTAATAGTAACGTATATATTTTTGCATTGAGTGCTTCCTTTTAATTCTCCCTTGCCCAAGGCAGTAGTAAATTGTTCATTTTCTGAGGAAATGAATTGAAGGATTTATCAACCAAACATTTTATTTATCTTTGAATAACTATGACAAGGGAGGAGGCTGGTACAGTGGTAGAATGATCCAACACGAGGGAATCCATACGTTTACATGACTGTATTTTAATATTTTCATACGTATAAGGTCAGATTTTTCTCAAAAAACAATACAAACACAAAAAAATCATATACACGCACACGGCACACACACTTATCTCGACGACCATCGCCATTTACCATAATCCAGAAGCATCTCGTTGCCTTGCTTGGTATGCTTTTATTTATTATGACTTAGTCATCAGTCCATTTTCTATTCTTGTGCTTCTTTATTATTGTTTAATAAATATAAAAATCCATATTCTATTGTTGTTTAATTTTTTTTCTTTCCCTCCTTTTGGCTCTAAAGCCAACCATGAAAGCACGGCTTGATGGATTTTAAGGGCATGTACAATTGTTTAGACAGCTGCTGTCTATTTGATTTACCATGTCACAAACAGTGGACTGTATATTTGGCCGTCTGCAAATTATTTAATTCATTCATGTACACACAAAACCATGTTGATCAAGTATAATTTGATCTTTGTAGCCTATTTGGTGCTTTCATAATAGGTGCTTTCATAATATAATGCATAATATATTCAAATATAAGCAAGGTAGGAGTCCATTTTGTTTTATACATGCAGTCAAGAATGAAAACAGCCACAATAATGCAAACAGTTCACACGCACAGTGCACAGTTCACATTTGCTGTTCACACATCACACTCTCAATTGTTCAGTGGTTTCAGAAATAGAGCATAGTTCACACATTACAGCATATAAATATTAGAAAAAACATGAAAAGACAACTTGTCCTTCCATCTGATTGCAGCGGTTCACCAGGTTCCAGTTCCAGCAGTTCATTAGGTTCCAGCAGATCCTTGGCAGTGTTCCTTCAATCAAATATATATAATGAATTCAATAATTGATATATGGGATTGATATACATATACAAAAGCTTGAACACTGTTATTGTTGAGAACAGATTTGCTATTGTTGAGACATATATATTTGACAGAAAGCATGCTTGACCTTTACTGCTACATGCACATATATGTCAGTTCTGTGAAGCATTGACTGAAATAAATATAGAATTGACATACCTTAATTTATTTCAAAAAATAATTTCTTCTGCAAACATTTCAATATAGATGAATGATCAGCCTTCTCTTGCTCAGACATCGCTCCTACATCTTGGGCGAGAAGCCGGTTATATGTTTCAAACATCTTAGCCTCTTTTTGTTCCTTGCGGCCTCCTTCTGTTCCTTTGCTGCTAGATGGGCAAGTTTTGCTTGTTCAGGGCCCGTTTGGAATACAGGAATGCAAAACATAGGAATGGGAAAAAAACACAGAAATAGGATGATGGTTTTCTTCTACCTTTGGTCCTCTACCTCTCTGTATAGAAACTGAAAATTCACTTAAAATGGGCCAAAAAAAATATATCCTGCCAGCTATAGGCCTTGTGGTCTTTTTTTATTGGCAGATGCACCGATTGCTCTCATCCATCCATCCGTCTCTATCCTTTTGCTGCCCGTCGTCATCTTCTCCTCAATGCTTCTTCTTTCTCCTGTGCTACTTCCTCCATGGTCAACATCATTCAACGCAAAGCACGGCATATCGAGCTCGTGCTCTTGTTGGCTGCTCCTTCCGTTGTGCCATGGCCGAGCACTGGGCAGCACATGTGCCGCTACGCTGTTTTGGCTCGGTAGTGTTGGTCATCCATGGCATCATGACAGAGCAGTAGTAAAAGTAGCATTCTCTCTCTTTCCTCTCGCTCGCTGCCTCGGGCTTCCGCGAAACCATTGGTTCCCAACGGATGTTTTATTTCCTGTGAAATCAATGGAAGAAGGAAACTTTCCTATGTTTTACTATTCAAGTTTCCTGCGTTCCAAACGGCATTTTGAGAATCCTTTCCAAAGGAATGGATTCCTTTGAAATTCATGAAGTTCCTTTGATCCAAATGAGGCCTCAAGCTTCTCGGATGAAAGCTTTTGTTGTAGTTCCAACACCTTCAGCCGGTTTGCATGTCCTTCGGATTGGATTTTACCAAAAGTGGTCAGCTCCTCAATATCATTATCTTGCGCCTTTGCCTTTTCTTTCTTATCTTGCGCAGCCTTTTTAGCTTGCTTCTGTCCCATTGGCCTTGCTGGTTCTTCAACATCTTCAAGATCCTTTTTAGTGCTTTCCTCATTGGTCTCATTGTCTGATCTCTTTCTTTTCCGTGCTTGTTTTAAACCCTTGTTGTATGTAATCCACTTTGCCTCATCATGGACAGCATACCATACGTTCATCAGTCAAATGGACCCAATTTCAGCTCTTCGTTGTCCTTGATGTAGAATACGTGAGCCTTTTCAAAAATACTAGTGATTGGCGCGCGCCCATGCGCGCGATGGAGTATGTGATGTTTTGCATGATTTAAAAATTTTGATGTGGATGAAGTATGAGAAATGAAGTGGGTATAAGTAATTGTTTACATACAATGTGTATAAGCGTGAGGGCTTAAACACAAAATGTCTGCACCATTCTATCTAGGAGCGTGGATTGATTTCTAAAAAATGCGAGGGCTAATTGGGAAATGTGCTTCCAACTCAACTCAATCTCGGGTTGGTTCCTTAAAGACCCAAGTGGCTAATTGCAAAAAAAATCCCGCTACTCAACTCAATCTGGTTGATCTTTTAGAAATGTGAGGGTCTAAATGCAAAAAGTCTGCCACACTCAATCTAGGAACACGATTTGATTCCTTAAAAATGCGAGGGCATAATTAAAAAATGAGCACACCACTCAATGTAGAACAATGTTGTTCACTTGGAAATGTGGGAGCCTAAATAAAAAACATCGGCACCAATATCTAGGACTGTGGGTTCGGTTTCTTAGAAATGAAATGGTCTGGACGTAAAAAATTGGAGGTTTATCGCTAGCCGTCGGTACGCGATTGGACGGTGTTGGGTAGATTTTTGAGAAACGTGAGGGTCTAAATGAAAATGTTCGTTATACACAATCTCGAAACACGATTAGATTTCTTAAAAATACGATGGAATAATTGTAAAATGATCACACCACTCAATGTAGGATAAGGTTGATTCATTAGAAACACGAGGGCCTAAATACAAAACACCAACACCTATATCTAGGACCATGAGTTTGATTTCTGAGAAATATGAGGGTTTAAATATAAAAAACCAGTGGCTTATGGCAATGGATGAAAAAAATTCAAGAAAACACGAGGGTCTAAATACAAAACACCGGCACCTATATCTAGGACCGCGGGTTTGATTTCTTAAAATACGAGGGTCTAACGTAAATAATTGGTGGGATTTGATTTGTTAGAAATGGAAAGGTCTAAATATAGAAAAATCAAAAATACGAGGGTATAAACGTAAATAATTGGTGGGATTTGATTTTTTTTAGAAATGCGAGGGTCTAAACGTAGAAAAAAGACGACTTATGGCTAACCGTCGGATGGCCATCCGACGACCGCAAAAATTTCGGCCGACGTGGCCACCGCGGTTGGTCTTCCAAGTTGCCCCGTTTTGGGATTTGATTCTTAGAAATGGGAGGGTCTAAACGTAGAAAAATCAGAAATATGAGGGTCTAAACGTACATAATTGGTGGAATTTGATTTTTTTTAAAATATGAGGGTCTAAATGTAGAAAAATTGATGACTTATGGCTAACCGTCGGATGGCCATCCGACGGCCGAAAAAATATTGGCCGATGTGGCCATCGCGGTTGGGCTTCTGTAGGATCTAGGATACCGACTAGAGGGGGGTGAATAGGCGGTTTTAAACTTCAATCACAAAACTCAACAAGTTTTATTAGTAACACAAGGTGAAACCTATTTCTACTAAGTCTAGTCCTATGTCAAGGTTTGCAACCTAGGGTGACAAGATACAATTCAATATCTAGGAAGGTAAATTGCTCAAAGTAAATGCAATAATTGAGTAGAGCAAGAATTAACCGAACAAGAGAGACGAAATTTATCCCGTGGTATCGATGACTTGCCGGTCACCTAATCCACATTGAGGTGGATTCAAAGCTTCAACCGCTCCTCTATCAAGACCTTGCTTGATGTATGAGCCGGCTTGAATCAATGAACCTCTCCAAACCTCGATTCCACTAGTGTTGCTCTTCCCCACTCCGGTGAGGTGAGCACAAACCTCTCACAATCAAGGTGGGAGCAACTTCATAATCTTCTTTGAAGTACTTCAACCGACCACAACCACCAAGCCGTCTAGGAGGCGGCAACCTCCAAGAGTAATAAGTCGATGACGCTTGCTTGATGAATTCCTAGTGCCCCAAAGCTCAAACACTTGATGCAATGCACTAGAACTCTCTCACACTCACAAGAATGCAACTCTAAGTAATAGGAGTGAGTGAGAGGTGGAAGAAGGCTCAAGTATGTCAAATATGCTTCAGAAGTGCCAAGGGAGCCTCTCCTTCCCCGTGGGTGGAGTATTTATACACCCCCACCCCGTAACTAGCCGTTACCTTCAAATCCCGTGAAAACAGGGGACTGGCGGACCGTCCGCCTCACACTTGGCGGACCGTCCGCCTCGGCCCCAACGGCTACTTACCAAAAGTCAAACGTGTCAGAGTTTACCGTTACGCAGCTGGCGGACCGTCCGCCCTCAGGCCGGACCGTCCGCCTCAGAGTTAGAAGCTCAACTCTCCACGAGACTAAGGACCCATCAAAGGAACTGCGGACCGTCCGCAATATAAAAGAGGCCTGGAACCCCCAGAACACGTTCCTGCGTAAACGGTCCGCCACCACGGTCCGCTTCATAGAAAATGACAGGCGGACCGTCCGCCATTTCCAGAGGACCGTCCGCCTTCAAAGTCTCGGCAGACCCAACCAACACTTAGGTAAATTCACAGAAGATAAGTTAGCATGCGGACCGTCCGCTTGCTACTGGCCGGACCGTCCGCCACCCACAATCAGCACTTGATCTTTTCTCTTTTTCTTTCCCACTTTGTTAACGGTGTTAGCTCTCATGCATGCAATGCAACCATTTGAGCAAAGTGGCACTAGAAACTCGTTATGCAAATGAAATTGACCCCTCTTGATAGTACGGCTATCTAGCCTACCAATCCGGTCAAAAATCTTCTCTAAGCACCTCATGACCGGTAAAAGAAAATATCCTATCTTTTACCTTTGCCTTGAGCTTCCTTGGTTCCAACATACATATCCTTCGTTAATTAACCGTTAAAGCTCAATCATCTCACGGGACTAACCTATTCTCATATCCTCAATAAAATAGTTAGTCCAATATGGTTATCATTAATTACCAAAACACAATTAGAGGGCCTAGATGCTTTCAATCTCCCCCTTTTTGGTAATTAATGACAACCATTGAAAGGAGTGATAAGAGAAGGTTTTTGAATTTTGAGAACGCTTACCCATTTCAATGAAACCGATATATATGAATGGATAAAAGAACTCAAAATTCATTTTGTAGAGAGGAACTCCCCCTACATATGTGCATATAATTTTGCATTTGGAATATCCTCATATGCAATAGATAAGAAATTTCCAGAGTTTTCCCTACAAAAAGGCAATCGAGACTACACAAGATATATATAATCTTCAATGAACATAAGCGATGAAGGGTTAGCCTCGAAAAACCACAAGAACTAGAACAAGCCATATTAAGCTAAAGAAATGAAATTACATCCAACAAGGTTCAAGCACAAGTTCTAGTTCCACACCACAAGTAACTAGAGAGTATAAGATATTACAAGCCACACAAATAGTTCATGCAATGCAAAAATTTAAACATGCTCATGCAATGTTCCATGATCCCAAGCCAAAACTCCCCCTAACTCCATGAAATCTTCAAGATCTTCAAGATCACTCCACTTTCTTCCACTTTCTCTCCCCCTTTGTCATCAAGGACCCAAAGAGGGTCCTAATCATCCTGAGGCGGCGGTGGAGGAGGATAAAATGGCTGGTTAGGATAGAACTCTGGAGGAGGCACTGGAGCCGGATAGATTGAATAGAAGTGATCGGTGAAGCCTGAGAAGGTAGTGAGAAAGGAGTCAAAACGAGTCTCAAGCTGCTGCTGCCTATCCACAAGCTGCTGATGCTGACTATCAATGCGAGTCTGCATATTCTCAAGGTTTGCATTCATTTGCTGCCCATATGCCTCAAAGTGGGTGTTGAAGCCTGTCTGCATTTGCTCAAACTGAGTCATCATGGACTGCTGCAGAGAGGCAAAGTAGGGATCAAAGTAACCAGCTGGAGGAGCCCACTGTGGCTGCTGTGGAGGAGGTGGAGGTGGCATAGCCTGTGCATCGGCATCTTGAGCATCATGTGCTCCCCCTTGCTCATCGGGTACATAGTCCTCCCAAGCCTCGTTAGCATCTGCATCTAGATAAGCTGTCACCTCCCTCTCAAGAAATACTCTGTCATTCTTGAATGGCCTGAATGGGAGATGCTTCACATTGCAAGGTCCTTTGAACCTTGTCTTGGCAAGAATGAGTGCCATAATATAAGGATCATGGTAAAGGTTGATCTCATAGTTTGTTTTCTTCTCATTGATTTGATACATGATGAGAGTCACCACATCCATCTTCTCATTTGACATGACATGCTTCACAAAGTTTGGTGCCCATCCTATAAAAGCATCCTTATAGCCACTCTTAGGAAGAACAGTGACCCTAGCAATCTTGTTGAGCACAGCTGGATGGTGCCTCAGCCCTGTAGTCTTGCAGTACACTCTAGGAATATGAGTTCTTGCAGGCTCATAGAAAGGAGTGATGTTATGAAGGTTCAAGTGCAACTCTTCAGTGATGTCAAAGCTCTCATTCCCAGAGATGCAATCATAGTTGAGCTCATTTGCCACTGCAAATTCAGCAAAGGTAGCAGAGTACCTGTTTGTGCCTGTCATCCATTCAAGCTTCTTCTCCTTCATGCTCACCTCAGCTGTAGCATAGAACTGACGAATGACTGCCTCATTCCATTCACACCTGTGCTCCATAAACTGCCTCAAGCCAAAATGCTCAAGCTTTGGAACAAGAGCACTCATCACAGGTTGATGTAACGTCCCGTAAAAATCAAAATCCTAAAACGTAATTAACCGAGTTTTCGAAAATCTTTTCCGATGAATTCTCGAAATTCCAAATCCATCAGATCCTTTCCAATTCCAAATTCCAGACTTCTCGAAATCCCGACCGTCCGTTCCTCTTTCCCGTTCCGCGCGTCGCGCGTACCCGACCGCGCGCGTGACCGACAGCCGCCGCGAATCCCGCCGTCTCGTCCGTTCTATTTTCCCTTTTCCCCTTTTTCTAAAATCATTTCCCTTTTTCTTTTTCTCCCTTCCTCCTTTCTTTTCTTTTCTCCTTTTCTTTTTCTCCCTCCTTCTCCTTCCTCCCGCGCCCTCCTCCTTCCTGCTCAACCCCGACGCCCACCTCCCTGCTCCCGCGCGCGCGCCACCCCGCCCAGCCCTCCTGCACGCCGCCACGCCACCCGCGTCGCGCCACCGCTCTGCCTCCGCCTGCTCGCTCACGCCCAAGCCACCA
>CM014271.1:15577641-15623102 GCA_004135705.1 Alloteropsis semialata | reverse complement strand
TAAAGAAAGTGTTGGATAAATGGATGGGTATTTCTTTGTGAAATACCATTTGGTGGCTTGTACCTTTGTGGTTAAGCAAGTTGGGAGATATCCATTTTGTCTGGTTTTAAACCAGGTGATGTGTTCATCTTGCCTAACCCAACTTATCTTGTACAACCACTCGACTCTTGTATGGTGCAAGGGCTTAGTCTAAATCCCACTAGCCGTGCTGTTAGTTGTCTGGAGGCAGGTGTGCAGCGAGAAAACCAAGTGCCGTCTTAGTGACATGGTTGCCGACTTGGTGTCATAAACTCTCTTGGTTATTTTCTCGTGATGGCTAGGCAGTTTTGGCTATGGTGGGTAATGGCTTCGATAGGATCCGCACTGGCACTAAGGTGATCATGTTGCGGTACCCTACTTGTGGTGAAAGTGTACACCTCTGCAGAGTTTTCCAAACTATTCGAATAGCCGTGCCCACGGTCATGGGCGAGTTATGGCTTGGTCACAATACCGAAGGTTTTGGGATGGGTTGGAGTGAGTTGGTTTTGGAAAAGTGTTCGGCTTTGTGCCAAGAGCTACGGCGGATGGGAAATCCGGTAGCATTTAAAATTGGGATCCTTTGTGGATCAACCCCCACTTATTAGTTGTGTTACTAAAACTGGCTTTGCTAAAGTATTTCCTTGATGAACCATTGCATGAGTAAAACTGGCTTTATTGCAAATGAACCTTAGCCTTATTCCTTGATTTATCCTGTGCATATTTTCTGTGTTAACCCCTCCGTGGGTGTGGTTGGACTTGCTGAGTACTTTTGTACTCACCCTTGTATTTGTTGCTTCAGAAGAAGACCCGGACTTTGTCGTTGAGGACGCCGAGTAGGTGGTCGTGCCCGCACCCGACTTTGCCCATGGAGTTGGGTCCTGCCCGAGATGCTTTCGCTGTCGCGCAACTCTGATTCCTTTGTTGAACTGGTCTGGTTCATCATCTGGCTCATAGCCGTAGTTTACCTTTTGGTCGTCTTAGCTTGTATCAAGTTTCCTCCCCCTCGGGGAGTGTAAGGTTCTGAACTATCTGTTGAATAAATGTGTATCAGCCTCCTGGGACTGATAATTGTATCACATTTAGTCTCTGCTTAGGCAGGGGCGCTTCAGTTGATTAGCCATGTAAAAGAAGTCAATGGTTTGATGCTTGTACACATTCTTGTGAACCATGTGACCATTAAAATCATCTTCCTGCACCCGAGTATGAAAGAACAAGTTTGAAGTATCCCGGGGCAAACCATATTGATAAGGAGCCCTAGCATCTCTGTATGAATTTTGGCTCCACTGTCTCCCTGCAAGGTTCACAGTCTCATCAATCAGTTCATCTTCTGCCTCCTCAGCTTCCAATTCAACATCAGTCTGCACATGCTCAGAGTCACTAGGCATATAGTCATCCCCTGAATCAGAATCATTTGCCCTAGGCCTTTTGGATGAACTCCCCTTCTTTTTCTTCGATGTCATAACTTTCTCGGAACGACCACCAACACTGTCATGAAAGTATTTCAATTATAAGTGATAATATTGAGAATTGAAAAATCCAACAATCATATAGGCTACTGTCCTGGTTGCTGTCATAGGCGACAGGCGGACGTCCGCCAGGGGCCGGCGGACGGTCCGTAGGTAACCTGGAGACCGCGACCAACACAGTAACCATCCACAAATCCATTGCCCGATCTCTAATTATAGCCAATAAAACTGTACCAAATCATAGCCATAACATCCCCTTGACTTGCTCAACATATTCTGCCAACTAATTTCTCAAATCCATGGTTGAAATCGAAATCCCATATCAAACCCTAACCAAGAATATGAATGAAATCCATGAGAATCACTGAGGGTTTTGACAAAATACCGAGAGGACATGATCCTTGAGGCGCGGAGGCTCCGGGGATGAGCTCCGGGTGGTCCGGGGATGCGCCAAAATCTCTCCTGTGCTTGACTTTGCTTTGGAGGAGAAAGAGAAGAGAGAGATGGCGACGGTTCTGAATGAAAGAGATAGGCCCCTCCCGTATACTAAACACTCGGTCCGGCGCGGGTCCACTTCCGCCCGACCGTCGCGGACGGTCCGCCAAGAGGGCGCGGACGGTCCGCCCGTGTCCTTCTTTTTCTGATTTTCTGATCTAAAATAATATTCTGAAGAATATACTTCGACTCCTGCGGAAGGTCCGCCCAGTCCTCACGGACGGTCCGCTACCAGCGGACGGTCCGGTCCATGTGTGGCGGACGGTCCGCAATACTAGAAAATTCAGCCCGAGAACTGTTGTCTTTTGTCATTTGTTGAATTTCTTTCTTGAATTTCTTGTCAAATCTTTTCATAATGATTCCACTGAGATGTATGTGATTACCAATAGGGTCTTGAGAGAACTTTTGACCAAGAATCATGGAATTTATGCAATGAAATGAATACTAGATAAAAATGCATAAATAAATTGCACAAAATTAGAGTTAGATAAGCAATAAACATGTGAGCCAAGTTTCAAGCCACATTGGAGAAGTCAATGACATTGAGCTCATTTCTCAAGTAACAAAATCTTTGCTCATCCAATGGCATGGTAAATATATCCGCCAATTGATCATTTGTGCTAATTCCATCAATTATAATGTCCCCTTTGCTCACATGATCCCTAAGAAAATGATGCCGTATATCAATATGTTTGGTTCTAGAATGTCGAACCGGATTGTTAGCTATCTTCACGGCACTTTCATTATCACATAAGAGAGGTATATTTTGAAATCCACTCCAAAATCAAGAAGAGTTTGCTTCATCCACAATAATTGAGCACAACAACTTCCCGCCGAGATATATTCCGCTTCGGCGGTAGAGAGAGCCACTGAATTTTGTTTCTTTGAAGACCAAGAAACAAGAGATCTTCCAAGAAATTGACAACCACCGGATGTGCTCTTCCTATCAACCTTGCATCCCGCATAATCCGAGTCCGAATATCCAACTAAATCAAAATGAGCACACTTGGGATACCAAAGACCGATATTAGGAGAATACTTCAAATATCTCAATATACGTTTGACGGCGGTCAAATGACATTTTTAGGTGCGGCTTGAAACCTTGCACACATGCACACACTAAACATGATATCGGGCCTAGATGCGGTAAGATAATGCAAACTACCAATCATGGATCTATAGAGTTTAAGATCTACCGGTTTACCTCCCTCATCAAGATCAAGATGTCCATTGGTGGCCATAGGAGTCTTGATAGGTTTAGCATCCTCCATACCAAATCTCTTCAAAAGATCCTTCACATATTTAGATTGGCAAACAAATGTGCCTTCCCTCATTTGCTTGATTTGAAGACCAAGGAAGAAGCTCAATTCACCAATCATAGACATTTCAAATTCACTTGACATCATATCACCGAATTCCTTGCAATAATCTTCATTGGTTGAACCAAATATGATGTCATCAACATAAATTTGACATATGAATATGTCATTGCCAATCTTCTTAGTGAACAAGGTATTATCAACCTTTCCAATTTTGAATCCTTTTGAAATGAGAAAGTCTCTAAGCCTTTCATACCAAGCACGAGGTGCTTGCTTCAACCCATAGAGAGCTTTGGAGAGCTTGTATACATGATTGGGCTTGTCAAGATCTTCAAAACCGGGAGGTTGTTCAACATATACTAGTTCACTAATCTTGCCATTTAGGAAAGCACTTTTGACATCCATTTGATATAGCTTGATATTGTGAGAGCAAGCATAGACCAATAAGATTCTTATAGCTTCCAATCTAGCCACGAGAGCAAATGTTTCACCAAAATCCAAGCCTTCAACTTGAGCATATCCTTGAGCAACCAATCTTGCCTTGTTTCTCACAACAATGCCATCTTCATTTTGCTTGTTCCGGAATACCCATTTTGTACCAATCACATTATAATTCTTGGGTCTCTCTACTAGCTCCCAAACTTTGTTTCGAGTGAAATTATTCAATTCTTCATGCATAGCATTCACCCAATTCGGATCATTTAGAGCTTCATCTACACGGTTAGGTTCAACACAAGATACAAAAGAGAAGTGTTCACAAAATGAAGCAACACGAGATCGAGTTTGAACACCCTTACTAATATCACCCACAATTTGATCAATGGGGTGATCTTTGGCAATGGCATGATGAACCCTTGGTTGGTCAATAGATTCTTGTATAGAGATTGAAGGTTGTATAGTAGTACCAATTTGCTCACTAGATGAAGTTGCATTGACATTACTTGCTTCACCATCATCTTGAGATTGAACATTATCATTTGTGGTTGAGGTAGAGGGATCCACTCTAATAGAAATTGATGGATCATTATTATCATCTTCTTCTCTTCTAGGTCTAACATCACCAATAGACATGGTCTTCATAGCTTCCCTCAACTCATCATTTCTTACATCTTCTAGATTTTCTTTCTCTTCTTGTGAGCCATTTGTTTCATCAAATTCAACATCATAGGCTTCTTCCACAAATCCCTTGGACTTGTTATACACTCTATAAGCCTTGCTACAAGATGAATATCCAAGAAGAAATCCTTCATCACATTTGCTTTCAAACTTTGATAGTCTAGTGCCTTTCCTCAAGATATAGCATTTGCAACCAAAGACCCTAAAATATGAAATGTTTGGCTTTCTTCCAATGAGAAGTTCATATGGTGTCTTGTTGAAGAATCTATGACAATAAAGCCTATTTGATGCATGACAAGCGGTATTGATTGCTTCGGCCCAAAAAGAATCCGAAACATTGTACTCCGATAGCATTGACCTTGCCATATCAATCAAAGTTCTATTCTTTCTTTCAACAAGACCATTTTGCTCCTGTGTATACTTGGTTGAGAATTCATGTTTGATTCCCTTCTCATCACAAAATTCCTCAACTCTTGTGTTGTTGAACTCACTACCATTGTCACTTCTTACTTTCTTCAATTTGAGCTCAAACTCATTCTCGGTCCTTGTTACAAATTTCTTGAATATATCACAAGTGTCGGCCTTGTCATGAAGAAAGAATACCCATGTGTATCTTGAATAGTCATCAACAATCACAAGACAATAGTAATTCCCACCAATGCTTCTATAGGTTGTAGGACCAAACAAATCCATATGCAATAATTCCAAAGGTCTTGTGGTTGACATAGCACTCTTGCTAGGATGAGAGTTTGACACTTGTTTGCCGGCTTGACAAGCACTATACAATTTGTCCTTGTCAAATTTTACATTCTTCAAGCCTTCTACTAGATCATGCTTCAATAGTCGGTTGAGTTGCTTCATTCCAACATGAGCTAGTCTTCTATGCCATAACCAACCCATAGATGATTTGGAGAACAAACAAGTGGTCAACTTGGCATGACTAGATGAGAAATCCACCAAATATAAGCTCTCATGCCTAAACCCCTTGAATATGCAAATGCTTTCATCTTTACTAGTCACTTCAAATGTCTCACTAGTGAAAGAGCACTTATAACCAAGATCACAAAGTTGAGACACCGATAATAAATTAAACTTGAGAGAATCAACCAATAACACATATGAGAGAGAATGCTCATTAGAGATAGTGATCTTGCCCAATCCCTTTACTTCACCCTTGCCATTATCACCGAAGGTAATATCATCATAGCCGGATTCTTCATCAAGAGTAGTAAAGATCTTTGCTTCGCGGGTCATGTGTTGAGAGCATCCACTATCAACCACCCAATGTTTACCTCCGGCCTTGTAATCCACCTACAAAAGAAATTCACTTGCTTTTAGGTACCCAAATTTGCTTGGGTCCTTGGATGTTAGTCACCAAAATCTTAGGCACCCATATAGCTTTCTTCTTAGTGCCACTAATGGGAAGACCAACAAATTTAGCACAAACTACACCCCTTTTATCTTTCTTAAGAACATAGGATGCATCAAAGGATACGGGCTTCTTGCTCTTGCATTGGTGATTGATATCAACTTTCTTCTTGCAAATATGGCAAGACATATGAGTTTCTTCTTCATTACGATGTACCTTTGACTTGACAAACTTATTCACTATGGGGGTGAAAGCCTTTTCCCCTTTCTTGGCAAATATCCAAATCCATTCTTGTTCAATGTGAACTTTTGATTTGTCCAACAATGATTGAATCTTACGTGGCTACCAAACCATTTGGTAAGATCCTTGGATAAACAATTAATCTCCTTCTTCAAAGATTCATTCTCCAATATAAGAGAAGCATCACATGAAAGTCCATCACTTGAGCAAGAGCCATCACTTGTGCTACAAGATGGGTTAGATGAACTAGGAGCACTATATAAACTTTCAAGTTTTTCACATTTAGCACATGAATCATATTTAACTTTTAAGGACTCTTGTGCAAGGAGAGTGTGATAAGCTTCCTTAAGCTCCTCATGCTTTTCCTTAAGTATGTCATTCGAAGTTTTAACCTTGTCATGAGAGTCCTTAAGATTTTCATGAGAAGTCTTTAGCTCCTCATGGAGTTCTTGAAGAGAGAAGTATTTTCTCTTCAAGTCCGATATCTTTTCACTCTTCTTGCGCAATAGTTCATTAGAATCATTAAGCATTTGAACTAGATCATTATAAGACATTTCATCATCATCATCACTATCATCATCTAGTTCATCATCATTTGATACCTTTGCTTCACCTTTTGCCATAAGACAAAAAGGCTTGGAGAAGAGGGATGGAGCTTCCTTGATGGCGATGCCGGCAATTCCCTTGGAGGGCTTCTCATCATCATCATCATCATCCGAGTCGGAGCTATCATCGGAATCCCACTCCACATAGTATGCTTGACCATTATTTTTCTTCTTGAAGAATTTTCTCTTCTTCTTGTCCTTCTTCTTCTTGTTCTTCTTCTTCTTGTTTGGGCAATTGATAGCTATGTGCCCAATTTCATCACACTCATAACACTTCTTGTCTTCAAAAGAATTTTTCTTTGAGGATTGACCTTTCTTGTCATAATTCTTCTTCATGATTCTATTGAATCTCTTCACAAAGAGAGCCATCTATTCATCGGATTCAACCTCATTTTCTCCTTCATCATCATTGGCTTCTTTGGTTGACTTGGCCTTGAGAGCAATGTTCTTCTTGTTGTCATCATTTGCTAGTCCATGAGCTTCCTTTTGAGACTTCTTGAAGATATCATGAGTAAGCACTTCACCAAGCACCTCGGTGGGTGTCATTTTCTTCAAGTCGGATCTCACAAGTAGTGTCACAATAGTGTCATACTTTTTGGGGAGACACCTAAGGAACTTGTGAGAGAAGTCTTGATCCGGGACATCAAATCCAAGACCTTTGAGCTCATTCACAATCTCATTCAACCGGTTGAACATGGTGGACACATCTTCATTAATATTCATGACAAACTCATTGAATTTTTCTTTGTATACATATAGCTTTGCTTCTTTCACCGTGGATGTTCCCTCATGAATTTCCATGAGCTTCAACCAAATATCTTGAGCGGATTCAAGATTCTTCACACGGTTGAACTCACTAATGGATAGAGCCGCATAAAGCACATTCATTGTTTGATCATTGAGCGACTCATTTGCTTCATCTTTAGGAGTCTTGTGGGCTTGATCAAGAATGATAAAACCATCATCTACAATTTCCCAAATTCTCTTGTTCATTGCCTTGAGATGAACCCTCATTCTTGTCTTCCAATAATCATAGTTGTTTCCATCAAAGAATGGTGGTTTCCCCACATTGTTGAGATTGATTGGCTTTTCTTCACCCATTTTATCCTACTCCGGGATGGTTAAATCCTTCAAATATGGAGTCCTCGGCTCTGATACCACTTGTAGGATCTAGGATACCGACTAGAGGGGGGTGAATAGGCGGTTTTAAACTTCAATCACAAAACTCAACAAGTTTTATTAGTAACACAAGGTGAAACCTATTTCTACTAAGTCTAGTCCTATGTCAAGGTTTGCAACCTAGGGTGACAAGATACAATTCAATCTCTAGGAAGGTAAATTGCTCAAAGTAAATGCGATAATTGAGTAGAGCAAGAATTAACCGAACAAGAGAGACGAAATTTATCCCGTGGTATCGATGACTTGCCGGTCAACCCTAATCCACATTGAGGTGGATTCAAAGCTTCAACCGCTCCTCTATCAAGACCTTGCTTGATGTATGAGCCGGCTTGAATCAATGAACCTCTCCAAACCTCGATTCCACTAGTGTTGTTCTTCCCCACTCCGGTGAGGTGAGCACAAACCTCTCACAATCAAGGTGGGACCAACTTCATAATCTTCTTTGAAGCACTTCAACCAACCACAACCACCAAGCCGTCTAGGAGGCGGCAACCTCCAAGAGTAATAAGTCGATGACGCTTGCTTGATGAATTCCTAGTGCTCCAAAGCTCAAACACTTGATGCAATGCACTAGAACTCTCTCACACTCACAAGAATGCAACTCTAAGTAATAGGAGTGAGTGAGAGGTGGAAGAAGGCTCAAGTATGTCAAATATGCTTCAGAAGTGCCAAGGGAGCCTCTCCTTCCCCGTGGGTGGAGTATTTATACACCCCCACCCCGTAACTAGCCGTTACCTTCAAATCCCGTGAAAACAGGGGACTGGCGGACCGTCGCCTCACACTTGGCGGATCGTCCGCCTCGGCCCCAACGGCTACTTACCAAAAGTCAAACGTGTCAGAGTTTACCGTTACGCAGCTGGCGGACCGTCCGCCCTCAGGCCGGACCGTCCGCCTCAGAGTTAGAAGCTCAACTCTCCATGAGACTAAGGACCCATCAAAGGAACTGCGGACCGTCCGCAATATAAAAGAGGCCTGGAACCCCCAGAACACGTTCCTGCGTAAACGGTCCGCCACCACGGTCCGCTTCATAGAAAATGACAGGCGGACCGTCCGCCATTCCCAGAGGACCGTCCGCCTTCAAAGTCTCGGCAGACCCAACCAACACTTAGTCAAATTCACAGAAGATAAGTTAGCATGCGGACCGTCCGCTTGCTACTGGCCGGACCGTCCGCCACCCGCGGACTGTCCGCCCGTAGCCCGCTGACCGTCCGCAATACCACAGTCAGCACTTGATCTTTTCTTTTTTTCTTTCCCACTTTCTTAACGGTGTTAGCTCTCATGCATGCAATGCAACCATTTGAGCAAAGTGGCACTAGAAACTCGTAATGCAAATAAAATTGACCCCTCTTGATAGTACGGCTATCTAGCCTACCAATCCGGTCAAAAATCTTCTCTAAGCACCTCATGACTGGTAAAAGAAAATATCTTATCTTTTACCTTTGCCTTGAGCTTCCATGGTTCCAACATACATATTCTTCGTTAATTAACCGTTAAAGCTCAATCATCTCACGGGACTAACCTATTCTCATATCCTCAATGAAATAGTTAGTCCAATATGGTTATCATTAATTACCAAAACACAATTAGAGGGCCTAGATGCTTTCAGCTTCCAGGTTGCCTCGTTTCATATTTCAAAAACTAGTGATTGGCGCGCGGCCCGTCGCGCGTTGTGCTGCACAATTCTTTGCTTTTACAATCGATAGAAAGTAGAAACCGACAAAAGTACGTTAGATAAATCCATGTTCATACATAATACATAACATTTGTTCTATTTGAATAATTTAGCAAGGGTAGGGAGTTCTATGGTACATTTGTATGAACGGACACAACCACAGTCAGTTACAACACAACTAATAAAGAGAGTAGTACTATTGACTACAAGATGTCATCGTACTGCTATGTTGTTGCTTGCCTAACTACAAGATAGAAAACAATTTGTAAGATGATTAGCTAGTATATGTAATAAAATGAAGAAAATCTAAATATAAACAATTGGCAGAGATGTTATATTTTGTAGCAAGTAACAACACAAAATTTTACTTTTTATTTTTAAATGCATTCAACCAACGCAGGTGCATCGATAGGACTTAAATATATCTCAACCAGGTTAAAGGGATCTATACTTCCCTTAACGGTCAGGTTTTACTATTGTATAAGGCTCTATAGCGGTCTACATTCAATTGATTGATATTTGTAAAATTAGAGAGACCAAGGGACAAATGTAGGAATGAACCTTTCATCAACAAAAACTATTAAAAATTAACAATTTCATACACAACACTCACTAAAAAAAATTAGAGATTCAAATGGGGCCTGTGCTCTCCTTGTTTCATCCGCCTTTTGAACAATTGAGAGCCACTTCTGTCCACCAGGAGCTATAACTGTTGTATTACAAAACTTAGATGCTATACTGTCGGAGTTCTAGTCCGGCAGTCCACCCGGGGGTACCCAGATGGTTGATTTGTAGGCAAAGGGAGATCGAGGTAACACAGGGACACAGGGATTATACAGGTTCGGGCTACCCGGAGGTATAATACCCTACGTCCTGTGCTCGGGGGTCTTGTATTAATCTGCTCGGCGAGTTCCGGAGAACAACGGCGAGCTCTTGGTTATAATGGGTGGAGGTGAGATTGAATGAGTTTAGATGTCTAAGGGGGTCGACCTAGGCCGCCTTATATAGGCCGACGACCTAGGGTTTACAAGTCGGTTTCCTATTTCTGTTCGGCTACAACAAGGAAACTAATCTGAGTCGGCGTGCCTTGTAAGCTAAGTCATCACCAGTCTTGACCATCAAGTCGGGGATCCTCGTGGGCCGGCCTGGGGTCGGCCCACATCATTGTCAGACGTGGGCCCAGGCCGACTATGTACTCGGTCGGTAGTGGGCCCAGGGGTACCCATATCCCACAAGTCCCCGAGCAACGTGCAGGCGCGTGTCGGATTGCTGATGAAGAGGCGAGGCCGCCATGGTCGGTTGAAGCATCTTGGTCGGCAGGCCAACACAAGGGTGGGCGGTGCTCAAAAAAGAAAACCACAGGCCATCCGGGGATGACCCTGGGCAAACCCGGGGCGGAGCCTCGAGTGGTGTAGCGCCGAGTCGTGGCCGAGTCGGGCGCCGAGGAGCTGCACCACTTGGGGAAAGTGACACATCCTGATGGGGCATATGGAGGGCGACGCAAGGAGCACTCCATATGGAGTAGTCCCCGAGCATTGGGCCGACTAGAAGAATCGGGCCAATGGTCAAAAGAAGAATCATCCGAGCTTCGAGGCAGACAGGCCGCCTAGAAGACAGGGCGGTCTGGCGCCCCGAAGAGAGGAGCTTGTCCCAAAATCGTGGCGCCGAGTCCCCGAGCGTCGTGGCTGGCCGAGTCGCGGAGACCCGCTGACCGTAGTCGTAGCGCCGAGTCCCCGAGCGTCGGGGCTGGCCGAGTCACGGAGACCCGTTAACCGGAGTCGTAGCGCCGAGTCCCCGAGCGTGGGGGCTGGCCGAGTCGCGGAGACCCGCTGACCGTAGTCGTAGCGCCCAGTCCCCGAGCGTGGGGGCTGGCCGAGTCACGGAGACCCGTTATCCGTAGTCGTAGCGCCCAGTCCCCGAGCGTCGGGGCCGGCCGAGTCGCGGAGACCCGTTATCCGTAGTCGTATCGCCCAGTTCCCGAGCGTAGGGGCTGGCCAAGTCACGGAGACCCGCCATCCGAAGTCGTGAGTCATGGAGACCCGCTGACCGGAGTCATAGCGCCGAGTCCCCGAGCGTCGGGGCCGGCCGAGTCACGGAGACCCGCCATCCGAAGTCGTGAGTCACGGAGACCCGCTGACCGGAGTCGTAGCGCCGAGTCCCCGAGCGTCGGGGCCGGCCGAGTCACGGAGACCCGCCATCCGAAGTCGTGAGTCACGGAGACCCGCCGACTGAAGTTGAAGTACCCAGTCCCCGAGCCTGGGAGCCGGACTAGTCACCAAGTTGCCTCCCGTCCCGAGCCAGAGAGCTCGGCTGGACGACGGGAAGCACGCCGAGTCGCCTCCCGCACCCTGCCGCCGAGCTGGGAGGTCGGCCGGGTGGTAGGAGACGCGCCGAGTGGTCGGCCCGCGCCAGCCCCGAGCCCGGGAGCTGGCCGAGTCGATCGAAGCACATCAAGTAATGCCTGAGCTGTATGAAGGCAGTGCAAATATTATGTAGCATAATATTCAATAATCTGAATGATAAACAATGTTTGTCGTAAGGTCGTAACAGAAACAGGTCTGTGAATGCATTGTGCATATGTGTAAAACCCCTTCCCCCTAGCAAAAGCACCGAGTAGGACGTCGTGCGGCCCTTGCCTTGTGTCGCTATGCACCTTTTTTACCCGCTGACCACTACTCACGGAGAGGACGGCTTACCCCAGACTACACTGCTCAGCGGGGAGGCTTAGGTGTAGGGGGCGCGCGGGTTGAGCACGGAGCTCAAGGTTTCACGATTGGGGACTTGAACCGCACGGGTTAACCCAGTAATTACTAGAGTGACATAGGGTCGGGCAGGGACTCGGAAGTCGGAGTCAGCAGGGACTCTACCGAACACTGAAGCAGCGCGCCGTGTTGAAGAAAAGGGAAACAGGTCCCAGTCCCCGAGCATCAGCGAGGAAGTCGGGGAAAGCATGAAAGGTAGGTTCGCGGTGACCAAGAGGTCATAAAATAAGAGATCGGGATACTTAGCTGTATAAAAGTCCGAGTTGGAGAATCGGCGTGTCGCTCTTGCATGGGCGTCCTGTCTGAGTAGACGAGGTTGTTCATGTAGTCGGCCAGTCGTGACTGGGGCGTCGGTCGTCTGGGACTCGTCTCCGATCAGTGCATCGGGTCCGAGTAGTTTTCGTCGTCGGCGTGTCGGTGGAGCAGCGCGCGTCGTTTGCCGATATGAGCTGCGTGCAGCCGAGTCGTCATGGCTTGCCATAGAGTCGCAACATCGGTTGGCCGCGTACTAGCACGGTCATGGACCAACTCGTATCTCCCATGGACTCGGAAAGATGCTCCTGTTTTCATCCTCGTGAACGCGAAGCATGTTTGGCATCTCACGTAAGGAGGAAAGAAATAAAAATAACCTTGATTAGCTGTTGCAATGAAAGAGATATGAATAAAATAAATTAGAAGGAAAGAACATGATGCTTCCCTATTTGGGCGTGACTATCCGAGGCAAAGGCTTCAATGGAAACAACTCCGGATAGATCGGAGACAAAATAACTCAGGACGCTGCAGTCGCGACTCCCGAGTTCCTCCGTCCGAAGCTAGCTAGGTGCCACGGACTGCAGCATGGATGCCATGCGCACGATCTTTAGACGAGTACGGATACGGCAAGCATATCAACCACGACTGCACCACGCCGACTTGACGGCGATGTGCAGGCTCCGAGGGAGGCTGCGATGCCGCCGCCAGCGCCGGAGGCAAATTGATTTGCTCTCGCTTTGCCACGACACGGATGTCGAGTCAAGGAAGACTATGTGAAGACCATCTGCGATCGAGCTAGCTGTATTGCCCCGCGATCACCTCTACCTGGCGCGCCAACTGTCGGAGTTCTAGTCCGGCAGTCCACCCGGGGTACCCAGATGGTTGATTTGTAGGCAAAGGGAGATCGCTAGACTAGGGAGCTCGAGGTAACACAGGGACACAGGGATTATACAGGTTCGGGCTACCCGGAGGTATAATACCCTACGTCCTGTGCTCGGGGGTCTTGTATTAATCTGCTCGGCGAGTTTCGGAGAACAATGGCGAGCTCTTGGTTATAATGGTGGAGGTGAGATTGAATGAGTTTAGATGTCTAAGGGGGTCGACCTAGGCCGCCTTATATAGGCCGACGACCTAGGGTTTACAAGTCGGTTTCCTATTTCTGTTCGGCTACAACAAGGAAACTAATCTGAGTCGGCGTGCCTTGTAAGCTAAGTCATCACCAGTCTTGACCATCAAGTCGGGGATCCTCGTGGGCCGGCCTGGGGTCGGCCCACATCATTGTCAGACGTGGGCCCAGGCCGAATATGTACTCGGTCGGTAGTGGGCCCAGGGGTACCCATATCCCACATATACATACGAGAATGACTCTCAAATGGCCAGACAAGATGCAGAGACAACTAAACTCGTAAAAGAAATTTTTTTTGTGAGGATCACTAATTTTCTTTTCAATTTTAGCATACATACCACAATCTAGAATCCAGTAGATGAATACATAGTCTGTAAGTGGGAAGAAAATTTATAATAACAGAGTATTTTAGACTAATGTTTAATATAAAATTCTGTAAGCACCAGCATGCGCTGTGCATATGCATTTGTCAAGTTGTTTGAGACTGGCCGGCACCTATATCACGCCACTCAATATAGGATAAGGTTGATTCATTAGAAACACGAGGGCCTAAATACAAAACACCAACACCTATATCTAGGACCATGAGTTTTATTTCTGAGAAATATGAGGGTTTAAATATAAAAAACCATTGGCCTATGGCAATGGATGAAAAAAATCCGAGAAAATGCGAGGGTCTAAATGCAAAACACAGGCACCTGTATTTAGGACCGCGGGTTTGATTTCTTAAAATACCAGGGTCTAACGTAAATAATTGGTGGGACTTGATTTCCTAGAAATGGGAAGGTCTAAATGTAGAAAAATCGGAAATACGAGGGTTCAAATGTAAATAATTGATGGAATTTGATTTCTTAAAAATGCGAGGGCCTAAACGTAGAAAAAAGATGACTTATGGCTAACCATCGGATGGCCATCCGACGGCCGAAAGAATTTCGGCCGACGTGGCCAACACAAGCGGCAAACGCGAGGGTCTAACTGCAAAACACCGGCACCTATATCTAGGACCGCGGGTTTGATTTCTTAAAATACCAGGGTCTAACGTAAATAATCGGTGGGATTTGTTTTCTTAGAAATGTGAAGGCCTAAATGTAGAAAAGTCAGAAACATGAGGGTCTAAACGTAAATAATTGGTGGGATTTGTGATTTCTTAGAAATGCGAGGGTCTAAACGTAGAAAAAAAGATGACTTATGGCTAACAGTCGGATGGCCATCCGACGGCCGAAAAAATTCCAGCCGATGTGGCCACCACGGGCGGCAAACGCGAGGGTCTAAATGCAAAACACCGGCATCTATATCTAGGACCGCGGGTTTGATTTCTTAAAATATCAGGGTCTAACGTAAATAATCGGTGGGATTTGATTTTTTAGAAATGTGAAGGTCTAAATGTAGAAAAGTCAGAAACACGAGGGTCTAAACGTAAATAATTGGTGGAATTTGTGATTTCTTAGAAATGCGAGGGTCTAAACGTAGAAAAAAAGACGACTTATGGCTAACCGCCGGATGACCATCCGACGGCCGGAAACATTCCGGCCGACGTGGCCACCACGGCCGGCCGTGATACCCGCCCGCTTTAATTTCAAAAAAAAATATGCATGAGATCAAAACAACCTGTCAGCTATCAGATAGTCCATGACAAAAACTGATATCAAACATATACATTGACAGATTCATTTACATTTTCTTATAACTGAGAAAAAGTGATATCAGAACAGACATACAACCTGTCGTTCACATTTTCTTAATTGCAAAATCATGAGCATCTACACCTAATTGCCATTGTCTGGACAAGCTGTACTCCCTGATATCAGTAGTGGCTTCTACACCAGACGTACCATGAAGCAAAATAATCTAGTACCAGCAGCAACAAGTGATCCTAAAATATGCATGACCTACCAGTAAACTAACAAAGGCAGCAGCAGGTTTCAGTGATCCTAAAAACCTAGCAATCTTCTGATACATATCCTACCAATATTGTCATACAAATCATTGATTCTATGACCAAATTCAGAAAAAATAAAGGGAAATTGGGAATGTATATTACCAAGTAGTTAGATCTGAAGATTGAGGAAAGAACATAGGTTCTGAGCTGTTGAAGAATGCGCCGGTGCCGGGGAAGAATGGATTCCGGTCGGGAAACGATGTTGGTGCAGCTGCTGCACCAAATCCTCCCCCTGTGACAGTTGCCGCTCGGCCTTCAACCAGGTGCAGGTGCTCCGCCGCATCCGCAGCCGCCAGGCCCCTCCCTCTGTTGCGCATCTGCGCCGCCGCCAGGCCCCTCCCTTCCACCGCCGATGCCGAAGCCAAGAGCGACCCCTTCCCTGCCGACCTTCGAGCGCAGGGGGATTTTGCGAGTTTTGCTTCTGCTGGTTTTTATCGGCAAGTATCGAGGGTGGGGGATTTCTGGAGGGATGGTTCGCTTGGCGGGAGGATGTCGCGCCATCGACGCAAAATCGCCCGCGCGCGCAGGGGATCCATCGCGCCGTCGACGAGCGGGAATGAGCCGTACAACGGCCGGCGACTGCTGTCTACTTGCCTCGGAGCACGACACCGCGCCGTAGACGAGCGAAGCGACGGCTTCGTTCTCTCTCATGAATAAATGATGTCCACGCAGCACTATTTTGCTTATTTGGCACCAAATAGACAGCTGCTGTCTGTGGTGTACATGCCCTAAGGTTCTTGTTATCCAATTTTCTTGCATGATTTGCGCGTGTGGAGGCTTAAGACGAGAGTGTACAACTATCAAAATCATGCAAGAAAAACTAGATAACAAAACCTATATTTTGGGATTCACCATGGATGGATGGTAAAGCGTCTAGGGATATTGCTCCAAATCTGTATAAATTGGCTTGGTGCAAAAATTTGACAGTACAAGAGGAGTTGCAGCATGACAAATGGACTCGGGGCCTTTGGAAAATGACCACGGTGGAGGAAATGGCAGAGTATGTGAACCTTTGCAGCAGTGTATGGCAAGTGAGATTGCCTGATCGGACGGATGAAATAAAATGGTTGTGGACTAGAGATGGGAACTACACTGTCAAGTCTGCTTATTGTGTGCAGTTTGTTGGAACGTACTGCTCTTTCAGTCAATCAGCAATTTGGAAAGCAAGGACCAAAGGAAAACACCGTTTCTTTGCCTGGCTGCCAGTGCAGAGCAAAATCTTGACGGCTGATAAGCTAATGCTGAGGAGATTTACCTGTGATCCAATCTGCTCCTTATGTGACCAAGAGGTTGAGACTGCAGTGCATTTGTGCCTCCATTGTGTCTATGCGAGAGAATTATGGACGCTTG
This sequence comes from Alloteropsis semialata, assembly GCA_004135705.1. NCBI lineage: Eukaryota > Viridiplantae > Streptophyta > Magnoliopsida > Poales > Poaceae > Alloteropsis > Alloteropsis semialata. The sequence continues at coordinate 15,606,194 of CM014271.1, read as the reverse complement.
TTGCCGCTTGGGCCCAGACTATCCAGGTGCCGGGTGTCATTAGAGGAATGGTGGAACACCTCTCTGCAGGGAGTCACAAAGAAGCAGAGACGACGGGTGGCGGCGCTGCTCATCTACACTACTTGGAATATCTGGAAGGAACGAAATAGTAGGATTTTTGAAACGAAGTCTCCGTTGCCGCATCAAGTCCTGGGCTTGATCAAGGAGGAGGTGCAGATTAAGGGAGGCGGCATGTGGAGGAGGGCCAGGGACATAATGGCCCTTTTGTTTTTATCTTTATGTTTAGCCTATCAAGAGTTATGCATCATTTATGTAATAAGACTTCTGTAACTTTCAGTTTGCTTCTCCTTCTTAAATGACATAGCAGTGCTCCTGCTAAACTTTCAAAAAAAAAAAACCCATATGTTGGAGACGCGTGCGCGTAGCTGTTTGTACTGAGCGCAATCTGAGTTAGTGAGTTACCCATATACGTATGCTTGACTTCATATAGCTTAAACATGGACTTATATGTATCTGCTGTTCCCCATGATAACATGGTATTGCTGTTTTTCTGCAGATTAAAGTGACCCATGTTAAGTCCAGCAACAGAAAGCACACTGTAGTAAGAAAGAAGTCCAGATTCAAATGATAATTCCTGGATCCTGAGAATGTTCAGTAAAAATTATACAACAGTCTGTAAACTATTTCCCCCAACAACCTAACGTGAGTTGCTATATATGCCAGTCCCACAATTTATCCTCATTACATTTTTTTTTTATCTTGACTCGCTGTGGAACTAGTTATACCTCTATATACACTACTTGTACAAAAAGTGACAAGGGGTGGGGACGCCTGGAAATAATAAATGAATAAACATCTTCTACAATCAGCAAAACTGTGGATCTGTAGGCTCAGGGCGTCCTCCCACTTCTTGATTGTGTGAATCTTCGACACTAGAATGAGAATCTAGAAAAGAATGTGTTCGGTGTGGTTGCGCCATCTGATACCGCAGCAGCTTGTGAAGAAGCCACACTTGAGAGAACACCTTGCTGGCACTTCTTGAGCTGCCAAGTTTCAAGCAAGGAAATGTCAAAGTTCCATTCAAAATTGACTCGAATAGAACTGAGGCTCTAAGGTACCCTAGATATATACCATGTAAAAACAAGAGTGCCCATGTAAAAAGCTACAGAAAAAGCAAGTATCAGCAGAAAGAATAAACTTCTATGAGAGTACCAGTTTACCTCATCAGGACTGAATTGTAGTAACGTGGCAACCACAGGCAGCAAGGCTCCCACTTCACCTGTGACAAAAGAAATTACACTAATGTTTCATATCATCTGTTAATCCTCTCAAATATAGCAACTAGAGATAATAAGCAGTTCCCAATTACCTGTTTCAAGCAGCTTCAGAATCACATTCTTGAGATATGTCATATCTATTCCTTCTCGTTTTTGCGATCTCTCCATATTGCGGAGCTCGGTTTTCAACATTGCTTCCTACAATAAAGACAAAATAAGGCATGCCTCTTATGAAAAAACAAGATATGTCAAATCCATGAACAACAACTCCTTTTCTAGTTTCAGTTTCATCATGACACAAAACAAGATATATTAAGTCCGAGATTACAAACACTAAAGATAAAAACATTAGCACCGAGTAACTCAAAAACATACAAGACCAAAATAAACTGACATTAAACAGAGAAGCTCCTGTTGTTCAAAAGCTCTGCAGTGAAATAAGGGGGTGGAATCAAACATCTTAATGGATCTACTTTTTTACAATGAAATATCCCGTTACCTGGATTTCTAGAGCACACTAAGGTGAATTATATACAAAAATCTTAACAGGTACAAACCACTTAATGTGGCAAATACTGAGTGCTATAGGCTTATTTCGTTCAAGCAAAGTTCGAAAATACCCCCTTGGATAATAAATGAGTGAAAATTATTGTGCACATGCATATTTTACTCATTCATTGCCTCATGTAAAATTCCAAGTACTGTATCTGCAGTACCTGGAATTCCAGAAAACCAGGGATATTACAGAGCTTACGCATAAGGATAAGCCTCTACTAGACCACTCAATCCCAATGTTCTTAGTTCCAACTTCTTAAAACTCAATTATTTTCATTTTCACTGCAGTAGCAACAAGGTCATGCATCCAAATTGTTTAGGAAACCCACTTCAGCTTCTAGGAATAATGATCGGAATTATGAGTTAACGTAGATACTCTACACAGCATGGTTGTTCCATTGAAGAAAACTTGGTAAAAAAATCAAATTTAATCCAAGCTGACATTCCATGACTGGAAAGATCAGATGTGGAATGGCCAGATTCACTCCGCACCAAATCAAACTTATACAACTAACAAAAAGTGCCAAGAACTAAATCTCAAATTACACACCTGTTGATCACGAAGACGGTTTTCACGTTCGAGCTCCTCAATTTCTTGCTGAAAAAAGAAATGAAAAAAAAAGCTTATCCACTTGACACCATAACTGGAAAGACTGCGGAAATCCTGCTAAGCTGGCTTACTTGAAGCGCTAAGATATGCCTCTGTGACTGAGCCAATTCCTCTTCTCGTTGTGCCTGTTGCCGTGCAAGAAGCTGAAAATGTAGGTATGGAGTATAAGTTAAGACTGCCTTTCTCATCTAAGTAAATTCATTTGGTCAGTGTATCAGTAAGCCCTAAAGTGTTCTAGTTATCTCAGCTAAATCAGTCATAGAAGAGTGTAAAATACAGGGTATTAGTCCCAATTCAAGCATGTCCTAATTTAGATTAACACCATAGCTATAATAGCAATTAACTCCACTTGCATCATTTCATATGCATTTCCAACTACTTTCTTCAGGGAAATGGGAAGTACCAATATTTGCTGCTCAGCCAATTCAACACTCACTGTATCCTTAACAGGTCCTGCAAATATAAGCCAATGATAATTAGTGATAAAAAATCCAGCCATTCAACTAAGAGTTAGGATACATGGGACATTGGATAATGAAACACAATAAAATTACCTTGGGTTTGATAGTTATTGTTGCTAACCTGCGACATCAATGCAATAGTATTATCAACATAATCTCAGAATTATAGCTCTTATTTTAAATTTTGTAAGATACAAAGTATCATAAGGGAAGAGAACTCTGCAGTACAGCGGTGAATGTAGTTAGTAAGACATTGTTTTGATACAAAGTCTTTAAGTGTTTTTGAAAAAATCTACAGTTCATAATACTTTGGTTTTGGAAAACTAGAGATGCTCCGCTGTAACAGATCTTTTAGTTTTGAAAACCTTAGTATTACTTAAAATGCTGTCTCTGGGAGTTTAGAAAGTCCATCAGCGTTCAGCGAATACTTTTTTCTAAACCATCATATTGTGTGTCTCTGGTTTCTAAAACTTTGTTTCTTGATACAATATTCTTCTGTACTACAATATCCAAACAGTCCCTAAGTCTAAGTGTTTTCATCATTATATCCTTGATTTGAAGTGTCAGATGGTATATATTCACTCCATAAGTAAATTTACAATATTCTGGAAATCAACATAGTACCGACAGAGAGCTTCAACCACTATCTATCTAACTATAGGTAACAAAGCAATTAGTGGGTTAAGTTAAATGACTTACTGCTGGTTTAGCCTCTAAAGAATGTTGAAGACCCCTGTTTTCCTTGAGGAGCTTAGCTATCTCTCGTTCCTTGTCTTCAATCATTCTATCAGCAATATCACGGAATGATTGATGCTCTTCCTAAAAAAAACCAAGCATATATTAAAATCCTGGATCAAAGACATAATAGGGGCGTGCAGATAACGTGAGCAATGTTCAGGAAGAAACCTTCAGTTTCTCATATTTTAGTGTCAACTCCCCTAAATTCTTTTGAAGTTCGTCATCAACATGGCCATTACTCTGAGCCTTCAAAGAGTCACATTTCACTGCACAATCCGCATTCATAATTTTTGTCATCAGTTCCCATCAAAAGAAAGGAGAGATTTCTGAAATAAATAGAATTAGCATCTTACATCTCCAGTTTTCTTCTACAATTGTCAAGTTTTTCTCCCATTGTTCTTTTTCTGTGATGAAATTAGAAGTAACAGAATCTAACTTCTTCACTACATTCTTTAGCTTTTTCTCAGCATCAGCAAGAGCCATATCTCTGAATGAAAATAAAATAAAGAGTGAATACTTGACAAATAATAAAAACTCACAAGGCACAGTTTGATGGAAAGGCGTATAGTGCATAAGGTAACAGGTTTTGTGCTGTGAACAACAGTAAGTTAACAGCCAGAGTCCACAATAGAAATAGCATGCACAGTGTTGCTGGTTTGCTATAATACATACTGCTTTGCTAGAGACCTCCAAGCAATAGTTAAAGCTAAGAGAACTGAAGCAACTGCAGATAGCATGTTTGACAAACTAAGATGGAGGTTCACGTCTAGCACATCATGCGCTGATGGAAGCCTATCAGATTTGATTTCGCTAAGCAGAAGTTAAGTGCCCCTACCTTGCCTCAATCTCATCAACATGTCTAGATTGCGCTTCTTGAAGGTCCTGGATTGCTTTATCTCGTTCTGCTAAAGCAGCTACGACCTCCTTTTCGGCTTCCTTGATTGAAAGCAATAGCAATCAATTAAAACAGTCCAAATCTTCAGTTATATCAGATATCTAGATAAAAGGATGGCATACCCTTATTGCCTCTTCGTGTTCTTTAATCAAATCTGAACTTTTAGCTGCATTAAGCTCAGCATCCTTCTTTTGTAGAAGTGCATGTGCCCGGACCTTGTACGCAGAAAATTCACTTTCCAGTCGACTAATCTGCAAAGTTCGGAAGGCTAATTTGAAGTTCTTTTTACAAATATAGATTGCAGCATATGCCACATTTTCCATTTGAAATGTCAATGAAAACCAATCCTTAACATTATAGGCCACACCAATAAACTGAGTCGACCATTTGAATTTATTTTCCAGGCTTAATAATCATCTGTGTGCCAAACAGGGTTTCTCACAAGTGAGTTCTCTAATTGAATGTTAATAAAGTTTTGCTACTGTTAAGGGAGAATCCATATTTTAAGGAAAACAAACATTACACAAATATGCAATTCAGTATTGCAGCATTAAGTCAATGAGTTCAGACATTTTAAGAATTTCCTTTTTTATTCATCCTGCCTCTGTACTCCAGTGTCCTCTACTCCAACCTCAGCACAGAACCTTATGGTATTAATGCACAGAAAATACAGTGTGCATGCAATGATCAAAGATAGCATGCATAGAATGTTGCTGTCACTTAAATAAAAACAAGCTATCATGAGCAAGACGACTATAGTGTAGTGATAGAGTAAATAATGTATAGCTTCGCCACCTAATACAACTTATACCCTGGAGATAAGGGCTACAATAAAAAGGATGGGAGAAGATTCTTCCCATCTTTACGTTATAGCTGACATTTTGTAGGGAATGAAAACTTAAAGAAAAGGTGGCACTAAGGAATGAACCATATGAACTCTTCTAGCTGTGCAGGGCCTACTGCCTAGACATATATGAGCCATGCAAAACTTGCAATAAAAATACCAGGGCACGTTCATTTTGCTTCATGTTCACTAAGTTTAAATTCATCATACCAATATACCTCGTGTTTCGCTGCCATTAGATCAGAATCTTTGGTTTGCAACAACTGGTTCTGTGTTGACAACTCTAACTCCAATTGACCTGCAGAATATCCAAAGAGGTTTATAGATGTATCGATGTTGCACCAAAATCAAAATAGGAAATTTTAGCAAACTTACTTTTAACTTTAGCAGATTCTATTTCAGATTTAAGGCATGCATTTTCTGATGCTTCCAGCTTTGACCTAAGAGATTCACAAGTAGCCTCCCAGCTTTGCCTTTCTTTTTCCTGAGTAATTATAGAAGTTAGATGAACTCTATTAGTTCCTTCAAGAAATCATAAGTGATCTTCTGACGAAACAGAAGCAAGAGCTGTTCAACAGTTGTCTCAACTAAAAAAAAAATATTCTTATAATGGAGTGGTAAAAATAGTAGACCAGCTAACATAATGCCTTGCTTTTACTAGAATCAATTGCTTTTCAAATCAACTGACTGTGGTGTAAATTAGTACATGCTGTGGCAAGTCCATATACAAGACAAGAACTGAATAAAGCAAGGAATACATATGTAGTAGTATGGTTGCATGTAGGGAAGATGTGACAGTAAATTAATTCATTTGAGGTCTACAGGCTGTTCTAAACTTTTTAAACTTCATGTTACAGTAATCTACTAAATGAATGACCATATGTTCTGTCTGCTCCCACATGCGCAAAGTTCCAAAGTCACAGAAGTCGTTTATTCAGCATTTCTTGTGCGGCTATGCCAGCCTCAAACGAGAGCAAGCAGTAAGCTCATCAATCTAAAAATCATCATAGTTTATATGAAACTAATCAGCATTAGAATTACAGCTGTTTAAATGTCTGCGAATTTGAATATGGTATCTATGACCACGTATGCTCAACTTTGTACAACAATGGTATGTATCAGAAGAAATGAGATGAACATACATGTTCATCCTTTAGATGAGCAAGCTCCCCTTTAACCTCCTCCAGAGTAGCTCTAAGCCGGGCAGCTTCACCTGTTGATGCTGCTTCAATTTCAGCTATTTCTGAGTCTTTCTCTGTCAGTACCACCTGCAGAAAGTTTAATTATATGCGAATATTCTAGCTAACTTTGGTCATTTACTATAATTCACCACTTATTCCCAGCATACTGAGATCAATCTCAGCCACTCACTACTTTGCCAACATTAAAGCAGACCAAGAAAAATGGTACTACTACAAAGCATTTAGCCAATAGCCTAACACAGATTAACACTAAGTTTTATGATAATGATGCTATTTACTGGGTCCGTTACCTGTAGAGACTGTATGGTTTCAGATGCCTTCGTCCTTTCTGCAGAAACTTCAGCTAGCTGCGCCTGCAAGCTTTCTAATTGCTGAGGATAAAAATGAAGCTAGGTTAGACTACCTTAAACTTTTTTGTGAATTCATGCTTTCAAAATTTCAGTCCTGATTTCTTCTCTAACCTTCTGATACTTAGCAGTGAGCTCTGAAATTATTGCCATCCTCTTATCTTCAGCAGATTGAAGGGATCCTTGAACTTTCTCTAGCAACTTTACAAACATCATATCAGGCACTTGTACTTGTTACATAAACTATATAAGATAAATAAGCTAACACTATTATATTAACAGTTCTGTAAATGTGACCAGTTTAGCTCGGAGTGCTGACCAAATACATCAACATCCTTTCATACAACATATATTAGACTGTTGGAATGAGCAGGAACCTCTTACAGTTTCACTTGCTTATTTCAGCTTAGATATCAAAATTAACATTTTAGAAATAAGTACAGTAAATGCCATCCTAATGCTAAATAGACACATCTCCCCCTTTCCGCCCTCCATATAAGCACCAGCTATAAGATCTTGGCACCTGCCTAAAGCCATAATAGAATTTTTAGGATTTCAACTACATGCCCTGCAACTCTTTAATATTTTCATAGGCCATGCATTTCCACTTTTAAAGATCATCAAACAAAAAAAAAATGACAAAAGCCATTGCATTTACATACCTGCTCTTTTTCAAGTACTGATTGTTGCAGTTTCTCAAGGGAATTGTTTCTGGCCTCCAAGACAAGACGTGTCTCATCAAGGTTAGCTCTCAACCTAAACATTGTTTGCATTCAGTTTTAAGATGTATATTATGTTAAATAAACATGTTGAAAACCTTCATGAAAGGACTGCAAACGTGAGCAATTGAGGAGCTACAGATATAATATAGGACTATAACTATAATGAAGGAGCTGTAGTCCAACATAGTCCGGTTTCATATAAGTATATCGCTCAGATCCACCAACCGATATTAATAAAGTCACTTACTTGCTGTTCACTGTCCGCAACTGCTGCCTTTCAACATCCATTGACCTTAAGGCCTCAGTAGCCTGCTGACGAGCACGTTCCAGTTCCTGCTGTGCCGCTAATTGCAGAGAAGCAGCCTGTTCAGCCTTCTGATTGACTTCATTAAACCGAGCGTCCAGGTCATCTTTTTCCTGTAAATGTGTTGGAAGAAACACTATTAACTCAAACTGCTCAATGTTTCACATGATTTAAAAAATTTTGTATGTGACAGCAATACATTGATATGTGACATTCGTGATACATGAGCAACAAGCAGCAAAGAGTCGATTACAGCACAGTAATTGTTGAATCAAATTTTAGTAGTTATTTTCAAGCTACGGTGCAGTGCAGATAGGGCAGTTGAAGTGATAACTACCTTTTGTATATCTTGTATACGTTGTTTTGCACGCTTGTGAAGCCTCTGGAACTTGGTATCCAGCTCAACATATTTGTCATCACGTTCCTTTAGTTCCTTTTCCATTTTCTGTTCAGCTACATGCATGGAACTAATGATGAATTAGATTCTGAATCAAAAACAAAAAAGCAGCAAGGACCAGGTTGTATGCCAGCTTAAAAATTAATGATATAACAAGGTGTACTCTGATGAAGCTAACATACAACAATTCCAGAAACAAATTCAGAAAAGTAATCATGCACATTTAACATGTGATTGGCTCAGAACTATAATAGTACATACATAGGCCAGGAACATAGTACAGACGCTTAGGGATTGTTAGGCAAAGCTCCCAGAGCAGCTCCCAAGGTGATTGCACAGGAGAGCTCTGACAAATGGCATTGCATGAAATCATTCCCAGAATGATTCCATGAAATGGTTCTTTGAAATGAACTAGATGCTGGGAGCTGGAAAAAAAAACTAGCTTCTGATTCACTTCCTGCCCAGAATCACTTGCTCCGAAGAGTTTATCTTAGAGAAGCACTTTCACATACATTTTTACTTCTCATATAGAATGAATTTCAAAGGAGCTCGACCAAAGAGGCCCTTAATCTTTAATCCATTATGCTATTGCACTCATTACAATCACCACAGATATTAAAGATCAACATTGATTGCATTCTAATCTAAAAATAAAGAAAAAGTAATGTTAAGACCCTAATCAGCTACTCAGGCCATTGCCAACAACAAAAAGGATCCTATGTAGCTATTACAACTAACAAACATTGAGACGTCAGGAACGCCTTTTTAACATTTGAGAATTTACTGACTTTCCATAAGAAGTTAAAAACCAAGAACCTGAATTATATAAGAACAATCGAACCCTGTGTTTATAGTTCCATTTAACACAAATGGTTCTAGTGTGGTGCATGCTATATGTCAACTCTACTGGTGACCAGTTTCCAGGAATAGCAAGTGGAGCAGCAGACCAGGGGAAAAAAGATAACACCGTAGTATTTGTCCTCCTTCAATGCAAAAAGAACTCTTGAGGCAATACAAAGTAGATTAAGCTTGCCTGCCTATGCTAGCGCTACAGCTAACATTGTCGGTAACAATGGTCCAGCACTTCCAAGTAAATAAGATAACTTTGATGCGAACCCTTTATTTCACCTGCACATTTCCACCAAAAGAGGCCTGCCTGTTGGGGCATTTGCTAAATTGTTGCTTATGACATTATTGACTTATAGTGTATGCTGATCTGACAAACCTCATTCCCGCCAGTTCTCAATCAATCAGCTCCTCTATAAAACAACAATGCCCTAGCCACTGTGATTGATATTATACTTTGCCAACTTGTACTTTATAATCCCAGGCATACATTAGGTGCAGTTATTCCAATAACATGGACTAACAGACGAGTTCAATAGCAAATTCTCTGCCTACAGTATTGTTGGATGATTCAAATTGCTAGCAAGACATATCTTTAACTGGCATAAAATGAAATTTTGCCCTTGGTGATACATACAGAGAGATTTTCAGTTTGGCAGCAGAGTTTTCAGCTTACAACAAGCCAGAACAGCTTGTTACTTGCAATGTGGCAAACTAGTAAGGAAAGCAGGGAGAAAAACATGAGCTTAAATCATAAGCTTAGCAAAAGAGTCATTCCAAGTTCTCGTCAGTGGTCAGTGGCCAACAACACTTCATCAGCGGGGGAGGCTCAAGGGCAGGGCAGTAGTGGCTAACCTTGGGCGAGCTTGGCGGTGAGCTCCTGGACCTTGCCATCGGCCTCGGCGTAGGCCACGTTGACGTGCTCCAGGGCCTTCTCCGTGGCCTCCCGCGTCAGCCGCTGCTCCCGCGCCTCCCTGGTCAGCTTCTCCACCTGCTCCTTCAAGCCCGTGACGAGCTCCGAGCCCTCGTCCGCGCCGCCCGCCGGGTGGGCGCCGGCAATCTGGGACCTGAGGTACTCGTTCTGGAGGCCGAGCTCCATTACCTCCCGCGCGAGCTCCTCCTTCTCCTCGTGGGCCCGCACCTCCGCCTCGCCCCCGCTAGCCGGGCTACCCTCCCCCGCCGCCACTTCCTGCACCGGCGGCGCCCTCTCTTCTTCCACTGGCGCAGACTCCGCTGCCTCCGCCGCCGCCTCCTCCCCTTGGTTCGGCGCGGCGCTCCCCTCGGGATCCATCTCGCCGAGCCGGATCCAAATCTGGTCCGCTCGGGGGAATTGGTCCGGGAGGGTTTGTGTCGAATTGAGGGTGAGGCGGGAAGAGATTATGGCCTACAAGGAGAAGGAAGCCGGGATCTCGGGCAGCCTCAGCGGAGGCGGAGGAGATAGAGGTGGGGACGCCCGCCGTCGGTGGCAAAGGGAGGGGGAGAGGGCCGGAGGAGAGACGAGGAGCTGGATCGCGGCCGTCCCACGTTGACTGACAGATGGGCCCTAAGATCCGCCGGTACTGTGGCAGGGGCGTGAGTCGTCTGCAACGGTTTCCAGCTCGGAGAGTAGAGGTGAATCCCGAGGTCAACTCCAATTTTGAATCTTCTTTCAAAAAAAAAACTCCAATTTTGAAGTACCATTCCAAAAAAAAAAAGCCCACTTGTTAGGAGAAAACTCTTACTCACAAGTTTAACTCGTCCACGTTTGATCAAATTTCTAGCGAATTATATTCATATTTGTGATTCTAAATTAATTAATTATAAAAATATATTTTGCAATTAATCTAATAATATTTATTTATAATATCATAAATATTGATATTTTTATCTATAATTGGTCAAACTTGAGGTACTAAAAACATTACATTGCGCTACAATTGCATTTCTTTTGGGACCGAGAGAATACTAGCTTACTAAACATCATACTTATTTTAGAGAGATAGTAACACATACTTTTTTTTACCAAAATTTAAGGTTTTTTATTTATAGTGTTTTTATTTTAAGTTTATCTCGGGTTTATTTGGTGCCATTAGATATAAAAGGCTCAATAACCATGAGGAAACCAACAATGTTAGAAAAAAACAATGTTTTGAGAGGAGAAAGAGTTTAAGCATTATTTTGCGGATTGCGCCCGGTGAGCCAGTGACATTGCATGTGTGCATGAGTAACTGACCATACTCATGCCAGTGTGTCGAAAGGCAATAGGAGAGGAAATACATTTGGTCTATTTATTTGTAATATACGTCTTATAGAATATGGCCACACATTATAGCTAAATATAAAAATGGCGTAGGTACTAATTTGACATTTTGAATGAACAGGGGTATATCCAGTGACTCTCCTATCAACATGTGTAAATGGAGCCCCATGAATGAACGAAAAAAAGAAAGAAAGAAAGAAAGAAGAGAGAAGAAGAAAATTATGATAAAGGAACAAGAGGAGGGAGTAAAGGTGAAAAAGTTCCTACTATACATTTGATCTGGTTCCGTTATAAAATCCAAGGTGCACTTGCACGGTCAATGTTTGTGTGACGGTATATTTTTTTGCATCAACACCATGCCAACTTGGGTTAGATTTCGCATTACATTATCATGATTTTGGACATCCAATAATTATCATTTTTTTATTTGGAACACTACAAAATGCATGAAATGAAATAACACAATATCCTTGAGGTAGGGAAAATGACCAAAAGTTCCACTTAAGCTGATTATATTAATTGAAACCGAAGGGCACAAAAGAAATCATGGAGAATATCATTGGCCAATCAAATCCGTGAGCAAGGGACACTGGTTGAAATGTTGATATTAATGATATGAGTACCAGCAGCAAATGATGGGCTGCCTGCCACTGTTCACAGCTTTGAAAATCTACCAAACCCACGACATTGGACGATGAAGTGGCAAAGGCGCACGGCACCAACCTGATGACCTGAATTCCAACGCAACTACTCTGCCGGTTTATCACAAATGACATCTCCTACTTTCTGATTTTCACAGATAAATCCATTTTAGCTCTGCTATGGATAAACTACGGTTAGTTTTGCTTTTGGAGGAAGGCCTCGTTAATTCAAAAGACCAAATAGTTTTCCTCGTAAAAAAAGACGTGAAAACCTTGTGCGATTTGGTTAAATTATTATGGTCAACCAAGACCGGGCAGCTTGTTACTCGTAGGAAGTAGCATATTTATGTACACTTTTGTCTCCAGAAAGAAAATTCCATCGATGGATAACTTTCAACTTGGAATATAGCCCAAAACACTATCATTAACGGTCAAACTTGATGCTTTGAGATAACAAACTTCCAAATTTGGAACCATAATACCATAGAGCTACAATAAGCATATATATGCACACGCAAGTTTGCTATTATGATCTATATTCTATATAAGCAGATTTAGAACTCATTTGGCAGAAACACAAGTAAAGGTAAACGTAGAATTCAGAGTCTCTATCGGAATAGATAGAATGGTTTAAATATATAGTGCTTAATCCAATTAATAACAAAATTTATTAATTAAAGGCCGACAACATGTTGTAGGAGGAACGAGGATCACCTATAACAACCCATCTCTAAGAATTGAAGCGAGGGAATAGGAATGATCAGCTCTAAAAATTAGCTGGAGACGTGCTAACCAAAACTTTATCGTCATCTGGTGAGATTCATCTCTTGTATACTCTTGTTTTCTTTTCATGTTCTCCTACACCTAACTATAACCCATTTGGGGTAAGATTGAAGAAAGCATTCTATGCCTCTCCGTTAAAGTTACCACCACAAATCGTCTTACTTTTATAAGATAACGTTTGCCCATTTGTACATTTTTATTCTCTATAGTCAACCCTTGTTGCATCTAGTTTTGCACTATAATCTAAAATCTAAAGTGTCCAAATATGACATTCAAATTTAATCTAATCACCTTGTGTAACAACTGACAACGGTAAAACATACAAATTTAGTACTTTTGTAAAGTGCCATACTGCCATGTCATGCATTTTGTTATCGCTTGATATATCTAAATTGACGAGAAAAAAAATTGAAAATGACCATGCATTAATCATGACCCATACCCTGCGATCTGCATCCGCTGATTGGAAGTTTCCAAGAACAAGTTGATACGAATGATGAAGACTGCAAGAGCTTGATGAGCAGCTCGAAGCTGCCGTCGTGGGCGAACGTGCAATACATCCAAAATAGGGGGAGCGACGTGGGAAAGCTCCCCGCGTCCTCCTCTCCTTCCCTCCCTCCCACCCCCACCACCTGGGGGGAAAAAAAAGTAACCCAACCAAACCCACCACCATCCGCCTCCGCGATTCCCAGCCCAATTAACCCGGAACGAAGGGCTCGCCGCCGCCGGTGGGGATCGCCGGACGCTCGCTCGCTCGATTGCGCGCGCGCGGCCCCTCAGGTCGAATCCCCGAAACGCGTGGGCGTCGTAGGAGGAACCGAGGATGTCGTCGCTGTCGCCGTCGCTGTCGGGCGACGAGGTGGAGGTGGAGGAGGAGGAGGAGGACGAGGGCGTCGACGGCTACCGCAAGGGCGGCTACCACGCCGTCCGCCCCGGGGACCAGTTCGCCGCCGGCCGCTACGTCGCCCAGCGGAAGCTCGGCTGGGGCAACTTCTCCACCGTCTGGCTCGCCTTCGACGTCCAATCGCAGGTAGGCCCCCCTCCCGCCCCTTCCATTCTCGCCACCGCCTTGATCCGCCTGAGATCGCGGCAGCTCCCGGTCTTCCCGGCGATCGAGAGTGAGCCAAAGATCGCCCGCCCGCATCCGCGATCCCTGCCCTCATCTTCGTAATGCGATCGCTCACCTAGATCTCGCGCTTTGTCGATTAGCGGGGGCTCCCGCTGATCGATCGCTTGATCGGATCACAAGCTCACTGCAGTCTCGCGGGGTTGGCGCCTTGGCGGGCGCGCGCCCTGCCCGTGGGCCCCACGCGAGGGGAATGGGCATTGGGATCGGGATTGTGACGGGGCGGGCGAGCGGGCGAGCTGGCGGATTTTGTAGGCTTCGTTTCATCACTAGACTAGGGATCCAGTTTGTCCGTTTCCCCATTTGGAGTTTGGTTCATCCGTTTGGCGCTGCCATTGGGAAAAGCTTACTCTTTTTTTTACCAAAGCTGATCAGGTGGGTTCAGGTCTTACATGCTGGAGGCCTGGAGGGAAGTCATGCCAAATTGAATTTTTCATTTATCTTCTTCTAGTACAATACAAAAAGAAATTCGATTGCTCGTACTGGAGTTTGTTTCCTCTGTTTCCCCGCTGCCATTGGGAAAGCCTTTACTCCTTTTCCTTACCAAGCAAAATCAGGTGCTTTCAGGTCTTACACGCTGGAGCAAAAATCATGCCAAATTGAAGTTTTCATTTATTTTCTACTAGTACAATACAAAAAGAAATTTGGTTGCAAGTACTAGTGGGGCTACTCTTTTAATGCTTCTCTTTCTGAAAATACTGGCTTACATTTGACTATACCATGTTTGCAATTATTGCTCTGGATAGTCTCTTTGACAAGAGTTATAAAAATTAAACACAAAGTATTAAACACTGTTGTCACAATTGTACTCTCTTTCTGCAGAGATATGTGGCTCTGAAGATCCAAAAGAGCGCGCCTGAGTTTGCGCAGGCTGCTCTTCATGAAATTGAGTTCCTGTCCGAAATCACAAAGAGAGATCCATCAAATTGCAGATGTACCATCCAGCTGATAGATCACTTCAAGCACACGGGACCGAATGGGCAACACATCTGCCTCGTCTTTGAGCTCCTTGGAGATAGCTTGCTCAAGCTAATACAGTACAACCGATACAAAGGCATTGGTTTTGATAGGGTGAAGCGAATATGCAAGTCGATTTTGGTAGGTCTTGACTATTTGCACAGTGAGCTTGGCATCATCCATTCGGATTTGAAGCTTGAGAACATTCTCCTTGTATCAACGATTGATCCTTCAAAGGACCCCATTCGTTCTGGGCTCAAACCTAACCTTGAGAGGCCTGAGGGGAACCCTAACGGTGAAGTTGGTCTTAACCCGATCGAGAAGAAACTAAAGATGAGAGCAAGGAGGGTGCTTGCAAAGCTTGCTGAGAAAAGAAAATCAGTTGTGGAATCTTCGCGTTCAGAAAGGAGCTTGGATGGGATTGATCTGACATGCAAAATTGTGGACTTTGGGAATGCTTGTTGGGCTGACAAACAATTTACAGATTTTATTCAGACAAGGCAGTATCGGGCACCAGAGATCATTCTAGGGGCAGGATACTCATTTTCTGTTGACATGTGGTCATTTGCATGCATCGCTTTCGAGCTCGCAACAGGAGAAATGCTATTTACACCCAAGGAAGGCCATGGGTACAGCGAAGATGAGGTACACATTGCATTCCTCATGAGCCTAGCTATTGTGTAGATCTTCGAGTAGGCTTCCATTTTACAACGCATTCCCTATAGGGACCTATCCAATTTAATGAAGTGAAATTGTGAAAAAGAAAGCATTGACTTGAGGCACTTGATGTCATCCATAATATCAGTATCTGTTTAACATCAGAAATAGTCATAGTGCACATAATTATGTTTAAAATTAGAATTTGGAGCTGGGAAAATAATCACATAACTCCTGCTTACATAGTTACATCAAATAGCACGAGCAAATAATATTTGCAGCAAAAAATGATCAGGGGAACGTTTTTTTCTTTCAGCCTACAGGTAATAAAAAACTACTAGCAGTCTCAACTTTGGATATTAGATTAATCAACAAGATTCCGAAGTGCCCGCTCCAATATAGGAACTGAAATTTTAGTTACATGTGGTGTCCTGGCATTATCATGAACGCTAAGAGGATGTACGCCAAGCCTTGAAAATTTTAGTTTATTATCAGCTTTGTCACAATTTAGTTACTGCACTGAGGGCCGAAGGTTTGTCATTGCAGGATCACTTGGCTTTAATGATGGAACTACTTGGCAAAATGCCAAAAAAGGTATGTACCGCATCCTTTTTGTACGCATTCTTGGTTTCTGAAATACCAAACAATAACATGTATAATTTATAAACATGTACAGATTGCCACCATGGGAACACGATCAAAGGAGTATTTTGATCGTCATGGAGATCTAAAGCGGATAAGAAGGCTAAAATTGTCATCTATTGAACGCATCCTTGTCGACAAATACAAAATTTCTGAATCTGATGCCCGGGAATTTGCCAAATTTCTTTGCCCTCTACTTGACTTTGCACCAGACAAGAGGCCGACAGCCGCAGAATGCCTGAAGCATCCATGGCTTCAATATAATGAGGATAAAAATTGTGGGTCTCTTAACAATAGTTATGCCAAGAACAGCGATCTAACCCAAGCCCAAAGCACAGGGAGTATCGCCAGGGTTGACTGTACAAATATTGATGCGACGTGCAAAAAAGGGAGCCTCTCTGGAAGATGTGACAAGATCGCTGATGCGAAACAGAACACCAGTAGCACTACCACTACCAGCAATGTTTCCATGAATACTGATGTGCAGCCCAATATCGGAAGCATTGCCAACAAACTTGCCAAAAATGCTGATGCAAATCTGAACATTGGATCCATCACTAACAGAGATGCCAAGAATTCTGATATAAAGCCCCACATTGGAACCCAAGCCAACGATGCCAAAAGCTCCAGTGTAAATCTGAACATTGGATCCATCACTAACAGAGATGCCAAGAATTCTGATATAAAGCCCCACATTGGAAGCCAAGCCAACTGCAATGCCAAAAGCTCTAGTGTAAAGGTGGACACAGGTAACATCGCCGACAGGAATTCCAAAACGGCTGATACGAAGCCCAACACTGGCAACATCTCCAGCAGAGATGAAAAGAGCAGTACTGTGGACACCACCAATTCCAGTGTTGTCAACAGAGATGTGAAGCGCAGCATCAGAAGTGTTGTGAATTCTTATATCAAGAATTTTGATGCGAAGTGCAACACTGGAAGCCCTGCTAACAGTGACGCCAGGAACTCGGATATGAAACCCAGCACTAGAAGTGTTGCCACTGCTGATGACGCCAAGTGTATGGATGTAAAAATGATTGACGGAAGTGTTAAGAGCAATGATGCCACCAGCACTGGAATTGTTGCAAACAGTGATGCCAAGAACACCGATGTACAGACTAACACTGGAAGTGTTGTCAGCAGCGACGAAAACAGTGTTGACACAAAACCAAATATTGGTCGGGTTGCTGCAAGTATACAGAGGTTGGAGAGCAGCATGAGTAAAGTGCAAATCGGGAGAAACCGGTGATACATCACACGCTAGTGCTGAGTGCTGACCAAATACCTATTTTCACCGGCTTGGATATGTTCGGGTTGTGGAGAGGCACATTCTTTTGCATTAGATTTCTACTATTGATTTGATTGCTGAGGATAATAACTACTTATCCAGAGCCAACCTTCCTCAAGATTGAGGACCTGGCAGGTACCAGCTGGTGCTCTTGTATATCTCTATTCCTGCTAACTGTAAAAAGTTTTGTATTTGCCCACAGAATTTACATGGAGGTAAATATTTCCCATACATACCCAGGAACAGATTGTATTAATGCTCACAGATTGACACACTCAAAATTACATAGCATTCTTTTGGACTTTTTAGTGGGTAGCTATGAAGGCCTGTTCGGGAATACATGTGAGTGTGAAGTAGTGGCAGAAGACTGCTGTCAATATTATGGACACACTGGAAAGTATACTTTGACCATTCACACAGCACTACTCTCTTGTTTCAGCTGATATGCTGCTCGCAGCAAAATAAGAGATTGGCCTACGTCTTCTGTGATACTGATCGGCATTTTTCTGAGCAGGGGTTGACATTTTTGTTCAGTTTCTTGGTTCGGGATTGCTGGTAAAAAGTGGGACGAGGTGTTGTATAAAACTATTCTTTTATGTTCGTTTTGGAGTGAATAATCATTCATCTCGGGTTGCAGCTTTGATAGTGGACCAATATGCATGGTTGTTGGCTGCGTGTGCACCAACAGCTACACACAGGTACTAATTTCAGATTGGGCCGGCCCGTTGGCCCGTCCTACGTACTGGGTCGAACTGTGAATCGTTCGTCCCGACTCCGACTCGCGAGTCCCGAGCATCGTTAGGATTCGCTGCCCCCCCTGTGTAGCGGGTCCCGAGAATCGTTGGAGTCCCGAGAACCGGGAGAGAGCGCGCCGCCGCCTCGCATCCATCCACAATCCCCATCAATCCATCCAGCTCCCGATTGGAAATCTTCGGGCGAAGAGAACACTCGGCGAGGAGGCCGTTTGGCTGGCTAGATCTTGTGAAGTTGTGATGGCCGGCGGCTTTGGTCCTGAGGGGTGTTCTTCGAAGGCGGCGGCGGCGGCGGCGCCTGTCGATGAGGAGGGCTCGATTAAGGACTGCTCCACCAAAAGGAAGGCATAAGTGGAGCTGGAGCCGCCCACCGGTGAGGGTCTGTTGGAGGGGTGCACCACCAAGAGGATGGCGGGAGAGCCAGAGACTGGCTGCTTGAAGGGCGGGATGCCTTCTGCTGTGGTGGCCGCCGCCGGTGGTGACGGCGAAGGGGCTCCGGCGGGGAAGGAGCAGCACCTGCTGCCCGATTCCACAAGCGGTGATTCCACGGATGTGGAAGAAGAGGACGACAAAGAGGAGGACGAAGAAGAGGAAGACGAAGAAGAGTACGTGAGGTCCATCTGGCCCAACCACGACTACTGGAAGCGCAAGTTCGAGGAAATTGACGTCTTCGCGGACAAGGTGGAGGAGGAGGGCGAGGAGGCCGATCAGGAAGTCAACTCCAACTGAGATGACGGCGATCTTACATGGGAACATATCAGGTGCAAACCAACCCTTCCGTGCAAACTATGGAAACTTTAATCTGGACCATACGATATTGATCCAAGGGTGCACTCATGGGAGGTGGGATGCACTTGATATGTTCCCATCTTACATTGTCTTCATCCATGCTATCTAGTATATTATATCAATCTGTGTCGGTTATCTAAGGGTCTGCTTGGTTGCAGGCCATACACTGCCACGCCATGTACGCCTCCGCCACACTTTGTGGCGTTCTTTTTTGCCGCCACGGTCTGTGGCGTGTTTTTGTGTCTGTATCGATGTGGCGAATCAGAGTCTGGACAAGAAACCAAGCAGCAGCCTTTTGCACGTGGTAGCCTCAGTCGTGGCGTGGCACCTGGAGGCCGGAATCCAAACACGCCCTAAGTTATCCAACTGTTCTCGAATTGGTTTATTCAAGAATTCGAAATATCCTAATGCGGTAAAAGAATCAAATCCTAGAATTCCTATTCGAGATATTTTTGGACTCTTAGACGCTATTGTACCTAATATATCAGTCCATGGGTATGCTATGATCTGTTGTGGTCATTACCATTGCAATGTGATTGCCTTTTGTGTCTTTGTGTGTGTGCTTGAATCTTACTGGTCTTGATCTGTCTGCTATACAATAATGATCGATATGCACCTGAATCTGAGTTGGAATTGAATACAGTATTTGCCATGCCATGTGTTGTCTGCTTAGTTTACCCATGTTTTACACATTCTAGGCCCCTAGTTAATTTTCTACTACTTTGTATAGTGTTTTTGATATTACTGATTATATGCATAGTTGGATTTATGTTAATTACAAACACCTTTGTGTTGGAGTTTGAGTTGATTACTATTGGTTTTCATAGCTACTGGGATGCATGCTTGGGTTACTCAATACTTGTATATATGTTAAGCAACGCTGTCTGATTCTTATGTTGTTGGTTCGTTAATTCCTGTCTGTCCTACTATATTTGATATTATAGTGTTGTCCTAAGCTTTCTCTGGCGTACCTATTGTATTTGTTGTTCCAAAGCATTTTATTATATTCATGAATTCGGTGTTTCAAAAGAGTGGTGCAGACGTATGAGAAGGAAAACGATAGCTACAGTAACAGAATTTATTTTTTGTTACACTGATAAACTGAAAATCCCATATATTCCGTATACAACATCGTGCCAGAAGACATTTATACATATAAATAAATAATAATACCACATGCACAGTGTGATGTACACTGAATTTCAGAACAGAGTACATGGAATCAGGAAGAGTTTATACACATGAACAGAACAAATCCAATAGTTTGAGTACACCACATATCCTAGAGATAACTAACATCAATAAACATGTATTTGCTTCATTTCAAGCGAGCTGGTCAGAGTATCTGCACTGCAAATTCACTACTTATAATCAATTTAGTAAATGGTCCATGGACATATTGGGTGCGCAAAACTTGCAAACAACTCACATAGTGACTTGTCTGTCCTGTGCCCATAATGGTCGCTGACATTGAGTGTGGCATGTAGTGAGGGCCTGTTTAGATCGGTGAGATTTAAACTAAAGGTCAGGAGTTTACTGTAGCATGATATTATCTAATCATAGTCTAATTAGGCTCACAATTTCACCCGGGGTTATGAAATGGGTTTTGTCAGTTATCCACATTTAATACTTCTAATTAGTATCCGAACATTCGAATTTACCGTAACGATGAAAAAAGTTGCCGAACTAAACAGGGCATGAATGTAATTACTTTCCATGTAAAAAAGAAGGGAAATACTAAATTCCAAGGGCGCAAATTTAGGCGCTAGCATGCATACGACTCGGTTCCAAATTATTGATTACTTTGGCTTTGTTCTAACTTAAATTTGTTTAGTTTTAACCAATTTACATGAAAAATATAATAACATCTAAAATACTACAAAAGCACCATCATATATATTTTATAGTGAATTTAATGAAATATTTAATATTATAAATCTCTTTATCAATAAACTTGGTTAAACTAGATGACTTTGTGTGACACTCCTGGTGTCACTATCGTAATTAAGAACCATAACGAACTTAATTAAATCAATAATGGCATGCATCATCTCATAATCATAGTGTTTGTTAGTGCATATGCGTATATGTATGACCAAATTTAACCATCATAAGGAACTAGGCTTAGTTTAGCAAAGTTTAAATCAAAACCAACCCGAAAAGTGCAAATGCAGTTACCTAAGGAAGTTGAGGTGCCAGGGGAGTGGCCACCGCAACGGTCGGTCACCCAGGCATAATTCTAAAATGCTCTCTGGTTTGATGGACTATTGCGGTGGATCCTCAGTTGTGCACCACCGCAACTTTTCATGGTTGATTTACCTATAATCAATACCCGAATCACCAGATGTTGCGGTCCTATTTCAAAAGCACGACCGCAAGAGTCGGTGATCCGAGTTAAATAGTGAAATTCGTCTCTGGATTGAGAGACTATTGCGGTGTTATCAATGACCAACTGTTGCGGTGCTGCGTGCCTGCCACCACCGCAACAGTCGATGGCCCGCGAGTTTTCAAATTGAACTTCATCGGCACAGTAATCTCGACACCACGGACTGTTGCGGTGGGTGTTTTACCCCACCACCGCAACAGTCGGTCGCCAACCACCGCGCCGGTATGGGCCTTCCCGGCGGCAGTATGGGCGTTCGCACCGCTTGGGACGCGTGTCCGTGCTCCCCTATGCAATTCGTGTGTTGGAGAGCTCGGTATTGTGCCACGTCCGAGTGGGAAAGGGTCGGTTCAACCACTACGGTACTTCATTTTCCCGAGCTCAGTCACTCCACGGTCGAGTTCTTCCCCTCACGCGTTCATTCCGCGATTCACCAGGCCCTCAGCCTCCTCACCTCGCCCTCTCCTCGTTCGAACCATCCCCAGCCATTTCTTCCCTTCCCTTCGCTTTCTCCGAGCCAGGCCGCCGCCGCCGGCCGCCCCTGAGCTGAGCTCGGGCTTGAGCTCGAAGAAGAAGGAGCAGCCGGGGACTCCAGAGTAAGCATTGCAAGACAGAGGGGTTCCCCATAGAAATCTAGGACTTGTGTACAAGAATGATGGTTTGAAGGATGTATTGCTTTATGCACCAATGTGAGCTAGAGAGTTGGTTATTGTTTCATAAACTTAGGCTTGAGTTAAAGGTGCAAACCACCTCTAGTGGTTATGTTGTTGATATGGGTTGAGTAAGTATTTCCATAACTAGAATGTATTCATGCTTTGGGGTAAAGGGGAGTGGTCAAGTTAATGTGATAGAAGGGGTAATCCATGTATACCTACTCAAGGGAACTAGACAATTTTTGCTAGGTTTATCCTGAAGTTTAGGAAGCCTCACAAAAGGGAATTAGCTTCCGGTTACATGTGGTTTAGTAGTGGTGATTTATATTTTGTCTAGCTAGTAGTGAGTAGGACCAGCCCAAACCGGTTAGACCGGTATGGCTAACCGGTCAAACCGGTTCTCCCACCGAGACCAGTTAACTCTAAAACTCGGCCTTAGAAACTCCATTGTTCTACTAGTAGTCAATTATAGATGTGTTGCTTAGTTTATGTTGCAATTTGAGTTCTTCTCAGGTAATTACTTGCTTGTGCATTCATGCATCTCCTGCATACTTTTGCATCTCGTGTAGATCACCCCATCGTTGACGGTGTCTACGAGATTGAGGTCGAGCACGAGGGTGATCAAGCTGCGGCGGAGCTGAACTTGACGACTGCACAAGACCCGGACCAAAGTTCGGAAGGGCCCAAGGCCACCGGTGGTCAAGAAGGCAAGCCCCGGAGCATCACCTACTGTTGAACTAACACTTCCCCCCCTATGCCTTAATTTGTGCATTTAAGTTTTGAGGAGTTGAATGAAACCTTAGTTGCATGATCCCTAGGTACCTGTGTCCTAATACTAGTATATGTAGGTCGTATAGAATGCTATGCTGGATTAGGACCGGTAGAAGTCGAGTGATTGCCTTGTCACTCGCGAGACATAGGGGTTTACATTATTTCAGTTAATGATGATCGGCAAGCGGGGCTTGTGCGATGTTCATGATTGGGTGAATGTCCTGCTTGCACAGAGGATTTTGGACTAAGGCATTGAGGGTGTGGTCAGTTGGTCAAGCTTTTGAAGGTACTAATCGTATGTCGGGAAATATGGTAAACTGGTAAACCTAGTACTTGATGCAAACTGACGTTTGATGGACACTTCCACTCCATTGGGCGAGGGGTTGATGGCGAGTGTAGCAGTGGCCGCGACACGGGTTTGCCTGGGGCACCTGGGGTCCGTTGGGGCGTGCACTCGGGTGGAGTGGGCTCTGATGGCAGACGGCAGGGAGAGCTGGGAACGGTTGCCCCGTGAGGTCCTGAGTGTTTCTCACGGGTCGTGCGATTAGGTTGTCCCATGCATGGTTAAAAATCAACTCGAGTTGTCCGTCCTTCGCGGTTACATGAAGCTGCTTGATCTCTCGTTACACATCAGTGTGCTTGGGCCAAATGAGTAGAGGTGTGGCTAGATGAGAAATGGGGGCTTGATGCTAATCAATTGTGTGTCAACATTGATTGCTATTGGATAGCTTGGCAAACTTAGTAATGGTTAGTCACACGTAAAACTTGGCTAAAACATTGAAAATAGGCTCAAGCTGTAGATGCTTTTGGCAAAACAAACCCCAGAGCCAAAAAGCCATGCATGTCTAGAATTTATCCTTGCCGGGTAAGTCTTGCTGAGTAATTAGTACTCAGCCTTGCTTGTGGCTAAATTTTTATTGCAGATAGTGATGGCTATGATCCCGTGGCTGTTTTGACTTGGCCGTGCACTTTGCCTGAGGGTTGGACCGTGGAGCGGGTGCCGTCTGAGTTTGACTCGGGCCGCGATGACTAGGTGTTGTGCGAGGGCTCCGCATAATACCTTTTGCTTCGACGTGTAGACTTCCGCTGTATTATACTCTGATTTGTAAGAAGATAAAACATGTGCACTGAATTTGTATAAATATCTATGTGAACCATGTGTTGTAAAAGTGTGATGAGTTGTACTGCCTGAGCCCATCTTCGAGTGGGACTGCTGCTATTTCGTTTCGGTCGAGAGAAAAAGGTGGTTTAATCGGGAAGGCATCCGACGGATTGCACGATTAACTCGGTTTAAGGGCGTGGAGCACTGCTGTGATAGTGGTTCCATGCTCTTAAGCCGGATTAATTGGGGCGGTCTGCCACAGCTGGTATCAGAGCCGAAAAATAGGCAACGGGTGGTACAACAAGTCCTAAAAATATTTTTTTTTGATGTGCAAAAGCTTAATCTTGACTTAGGATTTCGTTGGTTGCGTTAGGATTTGAAAATAATAGAACGTGAGCCCTAGGGACAATTATGGGTAGGATTAGGTGGCATAATATGTATATGACTAACTTCCAGCACATTACTTTTCCGTATCGACGACTCCAGGTAATGTATTGATCGCCCATTGCCAGAGGGTGTGAATACTGGACGCTGTTCCCCAAGCAGTGGCCTACTTGGGGTGCAGTCAATATAATACCTTTACGGTGTTATAATGACTGTAATGCTTTAATTTACTGGTTGAACTGTTGCTTCTATAGTGAGCAACATGGTGTGGTCACCATATGCGGGTAACCGCATATGCGCCACCCATGTGGCGTGAGGTACATGGGAGCTGTTTGTGAGTGCTGGCACAAACGGTTCAGTGATGAATATTTTCTGCAGGTACGCTAACCACGAGACCATAGGATGTGTGCTCGATAGAAATTCGACTAATTATTATAGGGAGAGACGTATATACGTGCCACCGGTGCTAACCCCGTAAGTCCAAGAATACTTGGCAGTTGTTTCTTTTGTGAGGACGACTAGGTCGATCATTCGTGCATCATATTCATGCACAAATACATAAATTATGGGTTAAGGGATAACAATAAATTATGCACTCACTCGAGGCCCTTTTAGATCGTCCTTAGACCTCCCTACGGATATGAAAATTTTTCGACCAACCAAATCATTCAACTGCAAAAGCTTGAGTTGAAAAGGATATTTCAGCTTCCTTTATTTAGCCATGTTAAAAATTTGAAAGTTTTTAACACTAGCGCCCGAGCGTCATGTTGGTTTTGTCTGTGTATCGAATCTGTCTATACTTGAGTATTTGATGGGTTTGGTACCTTGTACTTAAATTGTCCTGGTTGTTGCTTGCTTTCAGATGGCTGGTCCGAGCAACCGTACCATGCACATCGACGACCAAGGGCACTATCACTCCACTTGCCTCCATTTGGGGGATTTCCCGTGCTTTTGTGGGAAACCGCGCAACGGTGCGGATACACCGAGCCACCCCGTTACGTTGGAGTACCCCATCACGAGTGGAACGTGATGCAATTTGAAGTTACAATCACCATTTCAAGCCCACCTGGAGTAAGGCAGGAAGACTTGGTGGTGACAACCCGGTCCCATTCCTTTTTGCCCGGTTGTGAAATGGTGGCACAACAGGCTTTGTTATAGTTTGGACAACAGCACCAAATGCAACTCCACCACACGCCTGCAGCTTTGTTTCCACCACTACCCGGGAATGCTATTTTGTGGTGGGATAGCAGGGCCACAATTCAGGATCCTACCACCATTGCTTTGATTGACTATGGGAGAGCATCTGCTGATCTCATAGAAATGCTCAATTACCAGAACCGTTCAGTGGCTATAGCAGCTCAAGCTCTCGCTGATCAAGTGAGGGATTTGGAGAACCAAGTCCACAATCTCAACGAGGAGTTAGTTGAGCAACACGAGATAGTAGCTCATTTGGAGGACGACGTGAATGAGGCTCAAGAGGTGATTGCCGAATTGCAGAATCCTCCCCCAGCACCTGTGCCTCCAGAGCTACCCATACAGAGTGAGTCAGGATTGGACACTGTTCGGGCCTGCCGGTTGAGCTGAACGATCCTGCCATATCAGATGGAGAAGGCTCAGTGAACTAGGCACCACCTCCTAATGGTGGCAATGATGGGTCCGACGACGAGGAAGATCCGGAAGAGCTTTACCCTGTGGACTCTGACTAGATAGTGTTGTAGGAGATGGTTTTCTTTTGTGTCCATGAATGAAATCCTTGGGCTTATGGTAGACTTTTGTTCTGCTGTGAGGATGATGTAAGTTATTTCATGGATGTTGTATATATATACCGCTAGTATGATGGAACCATCTATGTATATATACTAAGTTTAACTTTGTGGCCACAAGCATGTCCTCAGTTTACATAAAATAACCGATGTTTCTCGAGTGAGGCATGAATACCAAACTTGTGCAAAACTTTATAATCTAGCTTTTGTCAAAATTTCAACTCTGTTGGAACAAGGCAACAAAAGTTATAGTCGAATTACCAAAATCCAGCGACCACAGCAACAATTGGCCGTAAGCACCGCAATAATCGGTGACCATAAGGTTTAGGCGGGAAAAACTTAATTTGAAGCACAGAAAGTTGCGGTCCTAATCAGAAATCACGACCGCAACAGTCGGTGGTCCAGAGGAACAGTAAAGTTCGTCTCTGATTGACGGACTGTTGCGGTGCTATGCATCACAGGCTGTTGCGGTGCTTGTTATGTTCACCACCGCAACAATCGGTACTGAAGCATAAAATTTAAAATGGCTACTGGAATGATCGACTATTGCGGTCGTAGCCAAATTGGTGGGACCGCAACAGTCGGTGGTACCCTGAATTTCACAACTTTTCAATTGGAAGTAGTTGAATCCCAAACACCAAAAGAGTCACGTAATTATGTAAGCTCTCTTTTGGTAAAACATGGGAATTGTTGGGTAGTCCCTAATTGCCCTTAGCAAGTTAGAAGCACGCTTTTCGATGAATGGAATGATGTTTGGTACTAACGTTACAAAGAATATTTCTATGGTTGTTAGTACTTTTTGTCGTCCTTTTGTTTTTACTAGTGGAGATGCACGTGCCCAGGCACGTGTTTTAAAAAAACTTGGCACATGAAAATTTATATTCATAAAAATTAGTAAAAAATAATACACATAATAAGGATATATATATATTTAAAGATAATGAAGCGTACTATTTATCATTTAATTATTTTTATTCACTTCAAGTTAAACTAACAGCATATATAGCTCACAAATATGTTAGATACAACAAATCATATAGGTCTAAAGTCTAAACCCATGTATTCCTATGTCAAATAATTATCACAAATATTTTCATATGGGACCCACAACAAACCTAAATCTCACGTGCCATCTCAAAAACTATCTTACATCCAAAATTCAATACTCTCTCTCTTCTATCTCAATACACATCCTAGCCCGACCTAGATGTGGTTTTTCTCTCAATCTGTGTGTGTCTCTCTTTCTCATAACTCGATCCATGTAGTCTTCCCCTCCCTCCCTCCGTTCTGCCCTCCCTCCCTCCCCCGCCCTCCTTCCCCTCCCTCCCTCCGCCTCCCCGGCTGCCCTCCTCCGCTTCGCCCCTCCCTCCTCCCCCCTCCCCCCGCTTGCCCTTCCTCCTCCCCCCCTCCTCCCTCCCTCCCTCCGCCTCCCCAGCTGCCCTCCTCCGCTTCGCCCCTCCCTCCTCCCCCCTCCGCTTGCCCTCCCTCCCCCCTCCTTCCCCTCCCTCCCTCCCTCCGCCTCCCCGGCTGCCCTCCTCCGCTTCGCTACAACAGATTTAACTGTGGAAGGTAGCCACGATAAATAACAATTTAAGAACACACACAAAGCAAAAACTAAACCTTTTTTGGAGAGTGGTCTTTGGCCCAATAAGCATTCAAGTAGAGTAACTCCTAGGTTCCCAGTTGAGGGTGAGAGAAATCCTTCAGAATCCTGATATTATATCCCATTATTAATTATAGAAAATTAAGAAAATGCATGAAAATATTTTGGCGATAAAGAAATTGTACCATGAATGCTGCCTAATCAGCTGGAAACCCAACCCATATGAAATCCAAATAAAAGATAAATAAGAATATGCATCCCACCAGGCACGTGTTAAGAAAATACAATATATAAAGTATATTTTTTTATATTGTTAGACAAAGATGAGGTTAAAGGGATTAATTAGATACCTAGACACTTGTTTAAAAAAAACTTAGTACATGAAAATTTATATTCATAAAAATTAGTAAAGAATAATACGTATAATAAGGATATATTTAAAGAAATAAACAAATAAATAAATAAAGTAAAGAATAGTATGTACATTCTTCCCTCTCCCACCGATCTCTCCTCTCTCTCCCCGGTCCTCTGCTCCCTCCGGCGCCGCCCACCTCCTCCCTCCCGTAGAGCCGCGCCGCTCCCTGCCCCCTCCCGCGGCGACGCGCCGCCCCCTCCTCCCTCCCGCGCTGCCCCCTGCCCCCTCCCCCAGCGCCGTCGAGGAGGCCGCGTGGCTCCTCCTTGCGCCGGTCGGATCCGCAGGAGGCGGGGACACGGTGGCGCGAGGTGCTCCGGCGGAGGAGGTGGGTCGTCGAAGGAGCTCAATCGCGGTGGCCGGTGGAAAATCCCACGCCGCCAAAATCCCCTCCACCCCCAATCTCCCAC
>CM014271.1:15566404-15577584 GCA_004135705.1 Alloteropsis semialata | reverse complement strand
CCCTCAAGCAGGGGCGTCGGAGGCGTTGAGCCGCTCGCTGTACGCGGTGAAGCCCAACTCCACGGGCGCGCCGAGCGCCGACCGGGGCTTCCACAGAGGCACGGGCGGGAGCGTCATGGCGTTGGCGGCGGACGCGGCCGCCCCGGCCTTCTTCTTGCGTGCGCTGCGCTTCTTGGGCCCGACGCGGGACTTGATCCGCATGATGCGCTCCTCGAAGTCGTCATCCGCGGTGGCCATCTTGGCACTGGCCGGGGACGGCGGCGTCGGCTCCTGGTCGGCTGCTGCGGTGTTGAGGTATCGGCCCATCTCCCAGAGCTGCCTCTTCTTCTCTACCTCCGCCCGCCGTGTTGAGGTATCGGCCGCCGGCTCTGGTCACAAGAGCCTATGTTGCTCGATGCGTCCTCGCCGTCGTTCGTCGTACGCTGCTTGCCGCGACCGCTCGTTGTGCCACCGAGGAGGTGAATGAAAGGACAAGCATCTTCTTATAGTCCACAAGATCGGTTGTGCCTTTGCTTGCATTGGAAGGAAGGACATGAATCGGTGACAAGATTTTAGGCGGGGAAGAGGGCGGCAATTGCTAGCGAGATTTTAGGCAGGGAAGAGGGCGGCAATTGCCAGCGAGATTTTAGGCGGGGAAGAGGGCGGCAATTGCTAGCGAGATTTTGGGCGGGGAGGAGGGCGGCAATTGCAGTGGACCCGGTGGGTATCGATCTTGGTGAGAAAAAAGCGACGCGTTTGGGAATTTTCACAGGGAAACCACGCTGAGATGGTTCTCCCCCCCCTTTTGGTCTTCGTCCTACCTGACGGGTGGGCCCAAAAAGATGATTAGTGAGGTGAGGGTAGGTTTATAGCTGTGTAGATTTTGACATCAAATCTCTCACTCTTTGGCGGCGTTTGGTTACTACAGTGAAAATTTTCACCCCAAGGAATCTTTCTTGCATGGAGTACTAAATGAAGTCTATTTGCAAAACCTTTTCACAAATGAGTGCAACTTTGCGCGACGAATCTAGCGAGGCTAATTAATCCATGATTTGCTACAGTAATGCTACAGTAATCATCCTATAATCATGCGGTCAAAGCCCTCATTAGATTCGTCTCGCGATTTACACGGGGGGTTGTGGAGGTAGTTTTGTAAACTGATTTTATTTAATACCCCTAATTAACGGTCAAAGCTGCATTTATTACGCGGCAAATTTTTTACACGGCCAAACCAAACACGGCCTATGGACTGGACAGTCAGATTTGGGCAGGGACTGGACAGTCATATTTGCCAGGGGTGAAATAATACACCAATCAGTGTCAGGTGACCGACTTGCAAACCAGCACCCAGATCAGCCCATGGTATATGGTATACTACACGCATACGGCCAACCTAGACATACATGTATTAATCTAATCTATATATATAGGGTGCAAGCTCGATCGAAGCGGCTCTCACAAGTCAATGGGCCAAATCTATACTATAAAGAGTGAGAGATTTGATGTCAAATTCTACACAACAATAAACCTACCCTCACCTCACTAGACGCCCATTTGGGCCCACCCGTAAGGCAGGACGAAGACCAAAAGGGGGGGAGAACGATTCCTTAGTTGTTTCCTAGCTGATTCATCCCATTTTTTCTCACCACGTTTCCTAGCCGTACCCGCCGGACCCACCCCTTCCCCACACTCATCCTTGCCCATAATTATCGCTCACCATTTATCACTGTCAATAATTATCGCTCACCACTTATTTCCGTCCATAATTGTCGCTCACCATTTATCCCCGCCCATAATTATCGCTCACCATTTATCACTGTCAATAATTATCGCTCACCACTTATTTTCGTCCATAATTGTCGCTCACCATTTATCTCCGCCCATAATTATCGCTCACCATTTATCACTGTCAATAATTATCGCTCACCACTTATTTCCGTCCATAATTGTCGCTCACCATTTATCCCCGCCCATAATTGTCGCACACATTTACCTCCTCCGTGATTTCCTGGCGCAGATCCTTGGCACGCAGGGCAATCCACATGTATTTATCCCCTCCATGATTTTCTCGACGTCTGCACCCTATAAATAGAGCGAGGCCTTGCGGCTCCTGCTACCATTCTTGTTCTCGCCTTCCTGCAGCTCGCCGCCCTCGCCTACTTGCACAGCACCGCCGCCATGTGAAGCTTGTGTCAGAAGCCGAGTGCTGCACTGCCGTCCTTTGGCCGCCCGGTTGGGTTCGACGCCTCCATTGTGGACCACCAAAGATGGACGCCAAGTCAAGATTGGGCCCTCCACTAGAGGTCGTCGCCCAGTGCTCCACCCGGCCACCGTGGGCGCCGCG
Organism: Alloteropsis semialata; assembly: GCA_004135705.1. Classification (NCBI taxonomy): domain Eukaryota; kingdom Viridiplantae; phylum Streptophyta; class Magnoliopsida; order Poales; family Poaceae; genus Alloteropsis; species Alloteropsis semialata. The sequence continues at coordinate 15,575,261 of CM014271.1, read as the reverse complement.
TCCTTGCTATGGCCCCTCCACTTGGAGCCACCACATGCCACCGCCAAGTGCTCCGCCCAGCTGCCATGGATACCTTGCCCTTGCCATGGCCCTTCTACTCGGGGCCACCAAAGGCCGCCGGTTGGAGCACCACCATGCCCGAACGCTGCGGTTGCCGCCCTCTCGGTGGGGCCCCTACCTCGCTTTGGCGGCTGTCGGCGCCTGGCGTGGCCCATGACCTGGCTCAACGTGGTCGCGCTCAGCGGCGCGGCCCCATGGTTGAGGGCGGCGAGGCCCCGCAGGGCTTGCAGTGCGGCCCTGCGGCTAAGTCTGGCAGTGGCGGAAGGCGCGGCGCCGCCGTGTCCTGGGCGATGCGGCAGCCGCGGAAGCCCGTCACGACGAGGGGGCGACCAGTGTTACCCCATGGTAGAGCAAACCCGGCACCCAGCTGCTCGTCTCTGCGTCCGACAGGGCATCTAGCTGTCGCGGCCATTCACAGGCCTGGCCCGGAAGGCAAAGCGGCGGTGCGAGCTGGGTGGCCTAGAAGGCAAAGCGGCGGTGTGAGCTGGGCGGAAGGCAAAGAGGGGTAGCGAGGGAGTTGCGTGCGTTTTTTCTTTCTTTCCAGTGTTTTTTCTCTATCTTTTTACCCCTCTTTGTACATACCATTTTTCCATTTTTTGTTCGCTTTCTTTTCCTTTTTTCTCAACCTTTTTCGTTTTTCATTTTTTTGTTCGCGGGTTCATGTGGTTGAGTTTCACTGTTGTACGTGTTTTCTTTGCTAATGTTGTTTTTAGATTATACATGATAGAACAAAGAGATAAAATGCACTTGAAGCGGGTACTATAGGCATGTACAACGGTGGTGCATAGAATAATTATTAATTTTTAAGGTTGGAAAAAACCACTTGAAGCAGCTATTATAGGTATACTAAATTAGGAGAGAGATCGCAGGTGTATCAAAGAATTGGGATAGAGAGATATATTATTGATGGAACAACTTAGGGAGGAGAAGGAGAGAGAGAGGTGGACGGGGCGGGGGGATGGAGGGGGAGGGGAGAAGGATCGAGGGCTTGGCGGGGAGAGGGAGAGGGAGGGAGGGAGAGAGAGAGGGAGGGTAGAGTGTTCTATTTTTTAATTTATCACGAATCAAAATTAGGAGAGAGATCACAGACGGATCAAAGAATTGGGATATAGAGAGATATTAGTGATGGGACAACTTAGGGGGAGGGAGGGAGGCGGGGCGGAAGGGGGAAGGGAGGGGGTAGTGAGAGAGGGGCGGGGCGAGGCTAGGGGAGGGAGCGAGGGAGGGATGAGACGGGGAGGGGGCGAAGGATAGGTAGCGAGGGAGGTGCGGGGAGGGGGAGGGAGGGACGGGGCTGGGGGAGGAAGCGGGGCTTGACGGGGAGGGGAGGGGCGAGAGAGGGGTGGGTAGAGGGAGGGAGGAGGGTGGGGCAGGACGGGGCCGGGGGAGGTTGAGGGGGAGGGGCGGGGAGGGAAGGCGAGAGAGAGAGCGAGGGAGTGAGTGAGAGAAGAGAGAGGAAAGGGAGTGTTTAGATCGGGGGTACCAATTTATACAAATAGAAAATTTAGATATGGTTATATAATCTTTATTTAAAAAGTATATCTCTATTGTAAATATGAAAATACATCTCCATTGTAAATATGAAAATATTTATTACTTATTTTCTATGAGTACAAGTTTTTATTTACTATGTTCTTTAAAAACACGTGCCTGCGGCACGTGCATCTCCACTATTGTGTAACAAGCTGAGATCATCTGGTCACGCGGCAGCACCAGGTATACGACTGAAAAAACCAAAAATCGAGGGGCCTAATTGCACACGGAACAACTGAATGAACATCCGGACAAGGGATAGAGAGACAGACAGACATGCTAATCGAGGTTTCCCTGCTGATTCACCAAGGAGTATTAATTACCAGCACACGACGAAGCAGATGCCGGACTAGGCCCGCCACCGGCCCGGCGACAGAGCGCGGCCGCAGCAGAAGCAGCGGGTGGCGACCATGACCACCGTCTGGCCGGCGAGCAGCAGCAGCAGCGCACTGACGCCGTACGCCGTGGACGCGTCGGAGCTGTACACGCAGTAGGATCGCCCGTACGTGTCGACGTTCACGTAGGTCACCTGCGGTTCAGCAGTTTGCGAATCGAATCACCTCCATCAGTAAAGACTAGCTACTTCATTTTTTCTGGAGGCCGAGGACTGACCTGCAGAGCTTAGAACGGGGATGGTAGTGGCCGGGGCTGGGCTCACTTTCCTATCTCTCTCCGTCGTCGGCACAGAACTAAAGCGAGAAAGAGGATTAGACGGAACGAACGGGCGCGCCGTGTTTAGATGCCCTTTGCAAAATTTTGCAAAAGAATCTTTTTTGCATGGAGTACTAAATGAAGTCTATTTGCAAAACCCAGCCACGGATGAGCGTAACTTTCCGAGACGAATCTAATGAGCCTAATTAATCCATGATTTGCTACAGTGATGCTACAGTAACTATCTTCTAATCATCATTTAATCATGCGGTCAAAGGCCTCATTAGATTCGTCTCGGAAATTTACTAGAGGTTGTAGAGGTAGTTTTGTAAACTGACATTATTTAATACCCCTAATTAGTGGTCAAAGATGCATTTAATACCCTGAAAAATTTTTCACACTCTATCTAAACATAGCGCACCGGTCGACTGGGGTGTACCTTTTCGTTCGTTCCGCTTGCACCAGTCGGCGTTTGCTTGCAACGCGTGCAATCTGTACTTGATTGACCCAAGCATGCAGGAGAGGGACACAGGAACATCAGGACAGCTGACCAGACTGCACTCGTTTTCAGATTTTCTTACGACGACAATCCGGTTCTTCAACGTTGGAGTGTAAACCGGTTGACGTGACGCGCTACTCGAGTCCGTCCAAGCAAACTAAGGCCATCCCCAACCCAACCCTTGGTGTCCGTAGGTGGTGTCTATGTTGCCAAATAATCAAGACACTACATTTAGAAACTATATCCCTCAATGCATAGTTTCTTCATATAGGTCCATAATTAATACTCAACCCATCATTCTCTCTCATCTCTGCCAATCATATTTGTTGTCCAATTATTATGAGGACACTACCATCTCTCAATACATGACTTAGAGGTGTCTAGTGCATAGGTTCTCGTGTTGAAACTGGGTCTTGCGACCCAGTTTCTTCCTCTCTCCACTCTCTCTCTTATTTAATATAGTACCATGTAAGCTAATAATCCTAGGTGGCAATGTAATTAATGCTATGGAAACCATCCCACGTGGAGGGTTGGGGATAGCCTAAGGCCCTGTTTAGTATCAAAAAAAATACATAAAGTTTTTACCTAGAGAACCGTGTCAGTTCATTTCTTCTTTCTGTGCACGCGACCCAATGCATAAACACTATGCTTAATGGGTGCATCTAAACACCCCTGTTGACACCAGATATGCTGAGTCATGAGGTGACGTGGTAAGGCTGGTGGACCCATTGACTGGTCAAAGCCGAAGATGACAGAGAAGGAAGCTGATATGCAGAAGAGATCCGATGAGGTAAGAGTCCGACCTGATAACGAATACAAGAGGAACGGTACGTCGGCTGAGGAGGAAGCGTATCAGATACAGGGACTATTTCTTTTTGAAGGCGTATTGAAAGTCCCATTCTATATTAGATTTAGTTTTCTTTGTTCGCAAGTTAGTCTGGTCCGATCAGGACTCTCCATGACCAGGGTATAAATATGAACTCTCGTCCATTGTAAAAACTATTCTCACAATCAATACAATCCGGCTTCACGCCAAAACCCTAGTAGTAGTTACCGACGAAGCTCATTGGTGGACGGACTGCATCAGTTCTGATCTCCGGCTTACCAGTAAATTAGTCAATTTATCGAACTAGTATAGGCTTTGAATTGAGGCGCATCGCCCTTTCTCGTTTATACTGTTCAACCGATTTATCTCTGGATAATCAAGATTGATATAGATTCCCTACGTCGGAGCTAGATCAATATTGATTATTCAACAGATTATCGTTTATCGGACTGCACTTTAAGTCTAGATTCCTTACGTCGGAGCTAGATATCAAGATTAGGCTAGATTCCCTACGTCGGAGCTAGACTCATCTTGGTTACTAAAGGCAGTTTTTGCGGTTTGTTTGGAGTTGCTAGATTGGTTTAGATCTACGCCATGTGAATCAATTCTACTTCTCCAACGGCTTTGAGCATTGGTCTTGGTCCGATTTAAGCAATATTTATCTTACAGCATCGTTCTAGGTCCGATCCTACTTTGTGGTTTAATCTAGTTGTTCTTTGAGTATTGCGTTTGATGTAGATTCCCTACGTCGGAGCTGGATCTTCGCAATATACTTAGATTGATCTTTGATTATCATGCTTGGTCTAGATTCCCTACGTCGGAGCTAGATTCATCTTGATTAGTCAAAGGAAGCTTTGGTTATGCCTTATTGCTATTTGAATGTTAAGTGTGGTTTAGATTCCCTACGTCGGAGCTAGATCTTACTTGATTATTCGATAGCGTACTTTAGAATCAGAACGATCCTGTTACTGTTTTATCTGCTTATTTGCTTAATCTGGTTAACATCAATGCGAGCATCTTGTTTAGTTGTCAGATTGGTAAGTCAAGTCTGATTGTTTAGTTATCTGATCTGATCACTGCTGGAGTTGATCTAGATTCCCTACGTCGGAGCTAGATTGCTCCGAGAAGGTTTTGGTCCGATCGGTTAGTTAGATGGTCCGATAAGATGAGTCAAACTGGTAACTAGGCAAGGTGGACAATGTATCGGCTCACACTTTGATTATTTAATATCTTGTTCAAAGGCATAGCTGATCCATTATGTACATATTGGCCATGTTTTATGCTTTATTTTATTATTCAAAGGCTGATCTGTTATATTAATTAAGGTCCGATCCTGATTGGTCCGATTCTGAGGTCCGATTTAGTGTCTGATTGAGGTCCGATTATTTGGTCCGATTGACGTCATCTATGAGGTCCGATTGGTATTGGCCAATACGTGCCTGATTGGGTCTTGGCTAAAATCCGACGTGCCTCCATCGTCTGGAATAGAGCCGGCACAATCAAAGAGTAATTTAACTGTTTTATCCCCTTGTCAATTTCAGGTCAAATTGACTGGCACGCTACGAACCTGAACTGGAGTACAGGGCTGGCACTGGAGCGAAGCAGATCTCCCTGGTCTTCGTGTGCTGACCGCGGAGGATACGACCGCCGATTTTCCGCGTCAACACATTTTTGGCACGCCCGGTGGGACACGAGAAGCAAATTCCAAGATGTCGTCGTCTGATGCTGAAAGGGAAACCGCAGCAAAGCTCGCCGCTGAGAAAGAAACTGCAGCAAGACTTGCTGCTGAAAAAGAAGCTGCTGAGAAGGCCAAGAATGACAAGAACAAGACGCCTGAGGCGGCCATTCCAATTACAAAGGCCGATCTGTCTAAAGCTCAATTAGATGCAGTTCAGGCTCAGATTGATGCATTCGAGAAGCTCTGCCTTGGCCAATTTGGACGTAATCGTTCAGGACCTATACTCAAAGGTCCTCTCCCAGATCCAGAACTGATCAAGAAGACAACTGATGCTCGGGAGTATCAGGTCAACATGACAGATATGATTCACCAAGCTGTTCATCATGCATTGATTAACCAGTCAGGCACATTGGTGAATTCATTAGATAATCTCATCAAGAGGGCGGTGGATGATGCTATTTGCTTGAAAGGTCCAGTGTTTATACCAGATTCTGCGGGAACATCAGGGTCAGGAAAAGGCAAAGAAACTACAGATAATGCAATGACCGTTGCTCCACAGATTCCGATTGCTCCACCACCTCTTGTTGAACTGGCCAACGGTTTTCTGTTGATGGCCGATGGAACTATTGTCGGCCCACATGGTGAAAAATATGCTAGAACTCTGAACGAACAAGAAAAGCAACCTGCAGTTGCAAGGCTACGTACAGAGATTCCTTCACATCAGCGTATGGTCGGTGATTACAATAATTATGTGATGGATATAACTGATGGGATGCCACCTGGAAATCAACAGTCCGATTGGTCACAGAAAATAGCCTAGGTGATCCAGAATCAATTCGGCTTGAAGCCTAAAGATGAAGCGAGGTTGTATCGGCACCCATACCCATCTTACTTTGATGCAGTGCCACTTCCTCCACGTTACAGAGTGCCGGATTTCTCCAAAATTCTCCGGGCAGGATGATATGACCACCATTGAACATGTCAGCCGATTCCTGGCTCAATGTGGTGAAGCTGCTTCTGAGGAGGGACTCAGACTCAGATTTTTCCCTCTGTCACTGTCAGGGCTGGCATTTACTTGGTTTACGTCGCTGCCAACAGGATCAGTCACAGGATGGTCCGATATGGAGAAGCAGTTTCATAAATACTTCTTTTCTGGTCTCAATGAGATGAAGATTTCCGATTTGATTGCTGTCAGGCAGGGAAATGATGAGACCGTCAAGGAGTACATCCAACGGTTCCGTGATACCAGGAATCGGTGCTATAGTTTGAAGCTATCTGATATGCAGTTGGCCGAGCTTGCATTCCAGGGTTTGCTCGCGCCGATCAAAGAAAAGTTTTCTGCTCAGGAGTTTGAGACATTGGGACAACTGGTTCAGAAGGTGTCAGCCCATGAGGTCCGATATCAAGAGATGAAACGTACAAAGTTTTCCAAGCAAGTATCTTATCTCTCTGATTCTGAAGGGGAGGCTGATGTCAACATAGCTGAATGGACCAAATCCAAGAAGCCGGTATCGCTTCCATGGATCAAGCAGAATCCTGAGAAGTTTGGTTTTGATATAACGAAGGCCGATAAGATTTTTGATTTACTGCTCAGTGAGAAGCTTATCCAGCTTTTTCCAAATCATTCTATTCCATCGGCCGATGAGTTGAAGAAACGTAAATATTGCAAATGGCACAACTCGACTTCTCACGAAACAAACGAATGCAAAGTGTTCAGGAGGGAGATCCAACTGGCTATTGAATCAGGCAAGATCAAGTTTGAAGATAACAAGAAAGCCATGAAGATCGACGGTCATCCTTTTCCGAATAACTTTGCTGATTTCTCCTTTTCCATTAATATGGTTGATGCTGATGAAAAGGGGAAGTTTAAGGTGCTTACATCGGACCACGCCAAGAGTTCTGGTGCCGTTGATCCTGCAGTTCAAGTTACTGTTGAAGAGCTGCGGAGGAATCATCAGGCATACGGGCGTGAATCTAATGCTTCTGGTGGATATCGGCCACGTGTGACTTCCCAAATGCTGATTAACAAGTACAAGAGACAGCAAACAGCAGCCCGAGTGTGGGAAGAACGCGAGGAACGACGACGTCGGAGGTGCGAATATCAAGCAAGGTGGCTTGATGAAGAGTTTGATGATCAGCGCCGACGTGATGACAGGTCCGATGGCCGACGCCGATTTGATGACAGGTCCGATGGCCGACGCCGATATGATGAATGGTCTGATGGCAGACGCTGGTCTGATGATAGAGTTGATGGTCGTCGTCAGTACGATTATAGATCCGGTTGGTATACGGACAGACGTCAAGCTTATGACCGGTATGATCAAGATGATGGTCACTGGGGGTGTCCTTTGTTCGTATTCTGCTGGAATGAGAAGCTTAGACTGCTATCAAAAGCAGATTGTCCTGAATGCAGCTTCCAGTATGAAGAATACAGAACTTTCAAGAGAGGTCGACGATCAGTTCATGAACGGATCGGCGTCAGGATTGATGATCATCATCAAGGAGATGAAGGCCGAGTTGATGCTCATGGCCATAAAAATATTGAAGGCCAGGTTGATGATCTTGGCCCTGAAAAAATGGAAGAAAAGGCTCCAGTTCGGGATCGGATTAAAGAACCTCAAATGAAGCCTGGACAGTGGTGCCCATCAGGGATTTCTAGGTCTAAAAAGAGACGTGTTCAGAGGTTGCGCTATCATGAGCAGATTCAGGAGCAGGAGTTAGCCAAAGAGAAAGTTTGGCGTGTTAAGATGGCCAATGATGATGAAGCAAGCGCATCGGCCCCGGTAAACATGGTTTTGATGTTGCCTTTTGATTTTGCCGCTCCTGATGAACAGGACGATGATGAGGCCGATTATGAGTTGGAAGAAGCCGCCGCATGCTTAGTTCTTGATTCAGAGAAGGCGATCTTCGAGAAGCCAAATGCAAACGGATATCGGCACCTGAAGCCTCTGTACATCAAGGGATACGTTGATGGGAAAGCCGATGACCAAGATGCTTGTTGATGGAGGAGCTGCTGTCAATCGTATGCCCTATTCCACACTCCGTAAGTTGGGTAAGGGGATTGATGATCTGATCAAGACCAATATGACACTCAAGGATTTTGGTGGAAACGTTTCAGAGCCTCGGGGGCAATTCATGTGGAATTGACCATCGGCAGCAAAACATTGCCGACTACTTCTTTGTGATTGATGGCCAAGGTTCTTACAGCATGCTCCTCGGGCGAGATTGGATTCATGCCAATTGTTGCATTCCATCCACAATGCACCAGTGTTTGATTCAATGGCAAGGCAATAATGTGGAGATCGTCCCAGCTGATGATTCGGTTAGCATTGCTACAGCTGAGTCAACGATTTGGGAGTTTGAAGGAATTGAATGCCTGTCAGGAAAAACATGGGATGGTGACTTCCTCAAGGTGTCCGATCAAGGACTACAGCCGATCCAAGCAGTCGGCTCTGAGACTTTGTTTTAAATGGATGATTGTATAGAAGATTTGAAGACCGAAGTGAATTCGGTAAATTAGGATTTGGATTTACGTCGGCCGATGAATTAGAAGAGATAGATATAGGATCTGGTGATAGACCAAGGCCGACGTATATCAGTGCTAAATTGG
>CM014271.1:15530065-15565404 GCA_004135705.1 Alloteropsis semialata | reverse complement strand
ATTTAAAGATAATGAAGCGTACTATTTATCATTTAATTATTTTTATTCACTTCAAGTTAAACTAACAACATATATAGCTCACAAATATGTTAGATACAACAAATCATATAGGTCTAAAGTCTAAACCCATGTATTCCTATGTCAAATAATTATCACAAATATTTTCATATGGGACCCACAACAAACCTAAATCTCACGTGCCATCTCAAAAACTATCTTACATCCAAAATTCAATACTCTCTCTCTTCTATCTCAATACACATCCTAGCCCGACCTAGATGTGGTTTTTCTCTCAATCTGTGTGTGTCTCTCTTTCTCATAACTCGATCCATGTAGTCTTCCCCTCCCTCCCTCCGTTCTGCCCTCCCTCCCTCCCCCGCCCTCCTTCCCCTCCCTCCCTCCGCCTCCCCGGCTGCCCTCCTCCGCTTCGCCCCTCCCTCCTCCCCCCTCCCCCCGCTTGCCCTTCCTCCTCCCCCCTCCTTCCCCTCCCTCCCTCCCTCCGCCTCCCCAGCTGCCCTCCTCCGCTTCGCCCCTCCCTCCTCCCCCCTCCGCTTGCCCTCCCTCCTCCCCCCTCCTTCCCCTCCCTCCCTCCCTCCCTCCGCCTCCCCGGCTGCCCTCCTCCGCTTCGCTACAACAGATTTAACTGTGGAAGGTAGCCACGATAAATAACAATTTAAGAACACACACAAAGCAAAAACTAAACCTTTTTTGGAGAGTGGTCTTTGGCCCAATAAGCATTCAAGTAGAGTAACTCCTAGGTTCCCAGTTGAGGGTGAGAGAAATCCTTCAGAATCCTGATATTATATCCCATTATTAATTATAGAAAATTAAGAAAATGCATGAAAATATTTTGGCGATAAAGAAATTGTACCATGAATGCTGCCTAATCAGCTGGAAACCCAACCCATATGAAATCCAAATAAAAGATAAATAAGAATATGCATCCCACCAGGCACGTGTTAAGAAAATACAATATATAAAGTATATTTTTTTATATTGTTAGACAAAGATGAGGTTAAAGGGATTAATTAGATACCTAGACACTTGTTTAAAAAAACTTAGTACATGAAAATTTATATTCATAAAAATTAGTAAAGAATAATACGTATAATAAGGATATATTTAAAGAAATAAACAAATAAATAAATAAAGTAAAGAATAGTATGTACATTCTTCCCTCTCCCACCGATCTCTCCTCTCTCTCCCCGGTCCTCTGCTCCCTCCGGCGCCGCCCACCTCCTCCCTCCCGTAGAGCCGCGCCGCTCCCTGCCCCCTCCCGCGGCGACGCGCCGCCCCCTCCTCCCTCCCGCGCTGCCCCCTGCCCCCTCCCCCAGCGCCGTCGAGGAGGCCGCGTGGCTCCTCCTTGCGCCGGTCGGATCCGCAGGAGGCGGGGACACGGTGGCGCGAGGTGCTCCGGCGGAGGAGGTGGGTCGTCGAAGGAGCTCAATCGCGGTGGCCGGTGGAAAATCCCACGCCGCCAAAATCCCCTCCACCCCCAATCTCCCACGCCACCAAAATCCCCTCCACCCCAAATCTCCCATGCCACCAAAATCCCCACCCATGCGGCCACCGAGAGGGCGCGGCGGAGGCCGTGGCGGCCTCCCTCAAGCAGGGGCGTCGGAGGCGTTGAGCCGCTCGCTGTACGCGGTGAAGCCCAACTCCACGGGCGCGCCGAGCGCCGACCGGGGCTCCCACAGAGGCACGGGCGGGAGCGTCATGGCGTTGGCGGCGGACGCGGCCGCCCCGGCCTTCTTCTTGCGTGCGCCGCGCTTCTTGGGCCCGACGCGGGACTTGATCCGCATGATGCGCTCCTCGAAGTCGTCATCCGCGGTGGCCATCTTGGCGCTGGCCGGGGACGGCGGCGTCGGCTCCTGGTCGGCTGCTGCGGTGTTGAGGTATCGGCCCATCTCCCAGAGCTGCCTCTTCTTCTCTACCTCCGCCCGCCGTGTTGAGGTATCGGCCGCCGGCTCTGGTCACGAGAGCCTATGTTGCTCGATGCATCCTCACCGTCGTTCGTCGTACGCTGCTTGCCGCGACCGCTCGTTGTGCCACCGAGGAGGTGAATGAAAGGACAAGCATCTTCTTATAGTCCACAAGATCGGTTGTGCCTTTGCTTGCATCGGAAGGAAGGACATGAATCGGTGACGAGATTTTAGGCGGGGAAGAGGGCGGCAATTGCTAGCGAGATTTTAGGCAGGGAAGAGGGCGGCAATTGCCAGCGAGATTTTAGGCGGGGAAGAGGACGGCAATTGCTAGCGAGATTTTGGGCGGGGAGGAGGGCGGCAATTGCAGTGGACCCGGTGGGTATCGATCTTGGTGAGAAAAAAAGCGACGCGTTTGGGAATTTTCACAGGGAAACCACGCTGAGATGGTTCTCCCCCCCCTTTGGTCTTCGTCCTACCTGACGGGTGGGCCCAAAAAGATGATTAGTGAGGTGAGGGTAGGTTTATAGCTGTGTAGATTTTGACATCAAATCTCTCACTCTTTATAGTATAGATCATTCCAAGAATTGTGTGACTAACGTGAGCTATGAAACAATGCAGATGTCGCAACCTCCAGGTGATGGTTTGCCTCATCCACCACCCCTATCCACCAATGTCGCGGAGCTATTGGCTATGCAGACAGAGCTTCTTCGGCGCTTGACCGAAGCACAAGTGAATCCCCAGCAACATGGCGGACGTCACAACCCCCATCCCCAGGAGGCAACGTACTCGGACTTTACTAGTACTCAGCCGCTCTTGTTCACCAAGACCGAGGATCCCCTCGATGCTAATGCTTGGCTCAGCAATATTGAGTCCAAGTTTGCTTTGCTCGTGGCCCCTTGTTCAGATGCCAACAAGGCTCGCTTTGCTGCTCAGTAATTGCGAGGTTCGGCTAGACTCTGGTGGGACAACCATTATGCAATTCTCCCAGCTAATCATGTGCTGACTTGGGAGGAATTCAAGGCTGCCTTTCGTGCTCATCACATTCCTACTGGTCTGATGGACCGGAAACTGAATGAATTTCTTGCACTGACTCGGAGCACGCGCAATGTGCTGCAGTATGCCCAAGTTTTCAATCAGTTGGCACCTTATGCGGGTTATCATATTGATACTGATGCCAAGAAGCTGGACCGTTTCCGCCGTGGCCTTAGCTCCAAGCAGAAGGACAGGCTTTCTCTTGTCAAGGCGGATAGCTACGCTAACTTGGTAAACATGGCTATCACTCAAGAAGATAGCATCAATGCTCATAGAGCCGAGAAGAAGAGGAAGGCCTCTGTTGGCCAATCTAGCTCTCCACCGCCCTAGTTTCGTTTGGTACAGAGAAATTCTCCTCAAACCTTCCAGAGGGCCCCTCAGCCAGGGTCATGGATCATCAGGCCCCCACAACAGCAAATTCAGGGGTATCGTGCTCCATTTCAGGGGCAGCAGCCGCCTCGCCTCACTAATGCTCCCTGTTATAACTGTGGTAGGCCGGGCCACTTTGCCAGGGATTGCAAGCTTCCCAAGCAAGGTGGGAACAATACCCCGAATCAAGCCAATAATAATAGAGGCAAGAAGCAAGTGGCAGTTGTCAGGTAGGGCAGGCTCAATTTCACTACTATGGATGAACTCTCTGCTGGTGCTCCGGTGATGTCGGGTATTTTCTCTATCCGCAATATGCCTGCATATGTTTTATTTGATTCTGGAGCCTCCCATAGTTTTATGAGCAATAGACTTGCTACCAAACATAATTTTGCTTTTGTGCATACTACTCAACAATGTGTCATATCTACACCTGGTGGTAGAATCGGGTCACATCTAATTGTGAAGAATATACCTCTTCAGTTGGGTAGTAAAGTTTATGAGACCAATTTTATTCTCTTGGAAAATCAAGGGATAGATATTATTCTGGGTATGAATTGGATGGAAAATCATGGGGTCAATTTAGATATTCCCTCCCGTTGTGTGGAAATCAATTCTCCGACCCATGGTGCTTCAACCTTATACCTGCCACGTCAAGACATCAGGAATTCTTGTGCCTTCTCTGCAATAGAGACTCCTTTGGAGAAGATCTCGGTTGTATGTGAATACCCGGATGTATTTCCTGATGAATTGCCGGGAATGCCACTTGACCGGGAGATTGAGTTCGTGATTGAATTACAGCCCGGTACAGCTCCCATCTCTAAAACAGCCCATTTTATTCCAGTCAGCACCGAATACCGAGTCAAGAGGTATGCCGAAATTTACATCGATCGAATCGTTTGTCTTCATGGAATTCCAAGAACAATCATTTCGGATCGAGGCACTCAGTTTGTTGCTCGCTTCTGGGAACAGTTGCACGCTTCCCTAGGCACTAAGCTGATCCGTAGCTCCACTTATCATCCTCAAATGGATGGGCAAACCGAAAGGGTGAATCAAATACTAGAGGATATGCTTAGAGCTTGTGTCATACATTATGACAAAAATTGGGAGCAATGCTTGTCTTTGGCTGAATTTGCATACAATAATAGCTACCAAGCAAGCATAAAGATGGCACCATTTGAAGCTTTGTATGGGCGTCGGTGTCGAACTCCTTTGAACTGGTCTGAATCCGGTGAACGGAATTTCTTTGGGCCGGATTTAGTCCAAGAGGCTGAAGATAAAGTGCGAGTGATCCAAAAAAATCTTCAGCTGCACAATCTCGCCAAAAGAGCTATTATGACCAAAGAAGGAAACCTTTAGCCTTTGAAGTGGGTGATCATGTTTATATTCGGGTTTCACCAACCAAAGGCGTTCAAAGATTTGGGGTGAAGGGGAAATTAGCTCCTCGCTATATTGGACCTTTCCCAGTTCTGGAAACGTGTGGACCCGTGGCATATAAGGTTCAACTTTTAGATAATCTCTCAGCCGTACACAATGTGTTCCATGTCTCTCAACTCAAGAAGTGTCTTCGAGTTCCAGAAGAATCCATTCCTTATGAAGAAATTCCTCTTGAACCCGATCTCACGTATGAAGCCTATCCTATTAAGATCCTTGACCAGAAGGATAGAATCACAAGGAGAAGGGTTACAAAATTCTATAAAATCCAATGGAATAATCATACCGAAGATGAAGCTACTTGGGAATAGGAGTCATATCTCAGAGCCAAATACCCGAATTTTATGAACTCTGTTCCAGGTAACTTCCTTTCCGCACTTAAAATCTATGCACCGGAATCTCGGGGCGAGATTCTTTTTAAGGGGGGAGGGCTGTGACACTCCTGGTGTCACTATCGTAATTAAGAACCATAACGAACTTAATTAAATCAATAATGGCACGCATCATCTCATAATCATAGTGTTTGTTAGTGCATATGCATATATATATGACCAAATTTAATCATCATAAGGAACTAGGCTTAGTTTAGCAAAGTTTAAATCAAAACCAACTCGAAAAGTGCAAATGCAGTTACCTAAGGAAGTTGCGGTGCCAGGGGAGTGGCCACCGCAACAGTCGGTCACCCAGGCATAATTCTAAAAAACGCTCTGGTTTGACGGACTATTGCGGTGGATCCTCAGTTGTGCACCACCGCAACTTTTCATGGTTGATTTACCTATAATCAATACCCGAACCACCAGATGTTGCGGTCCTATTTCAAAAGCACGACCGCAACAGTCGGTGATCCGAGTTAAACAGTGAAATTCGTCTCTGGATTGACAGACTATTGCGGTGTTATCAATGACCAACTGTTGCGGTGCTGCGTGCCTGCCACCACCGCAACAGTCGATGGCCCGCGAGTTTTCAAATTGAACTTCATCGGCACAGTAATCTCGACACCACGGACTGTTGCGGTGGGTGTTTTACCCCACCACCGCAACAGTCGGTCGCCAACCACCGCGCCGGTATGGGCCTTCCCGGCGGCAGTACGGGCATTCGCGCCGCTTGGGACGCGTGTCCGCGCTCCCCTGTGCAATTCGTGTGGTGGAGAGCTCGATATTGTGCCACGTCCGAGTGGGATAGGGTTGGTTCAACCACTACAGTACTTCCTTTTCCCGAGCTCAGTCACTCCACGGTCGAGTTCTTCCCCCTCACGCGTTCATTCCGTGATTCACCAGGCCCTCAGCCTCCTCACCTCGCCCTCTCCTCGTTCGAACCATCCCCGGCCATTTCTTCCCTTCCCTTCGCTTTCTCCGAGCCAGGCCGCCGCCGCCGGCCGCCCCTGAGCTGAGCTCGGGCTTGAGCTCGAAGAAGAAGGAGCAGCCGGGACTCCAGAGTAAGCATTGTAAGACATAGAGGGGTTCCCCATAGAAATCTAGGATTTGTGTACAAGAATGATGGTTTGAAGGATGTATTGCTTTATGCACCAATGTGAGCTAGAGAGTTGGTTATTGTTTCATAAACTTAGGCTTGAGTTAAAGGTGCAAACCACCTCTAGTGGTTATGTTGTTGATATGGGTTGAGTAAGTATTTCCATAACTAGAATGTATTCATGCTTTGGGGTAAAGGGGAGTGGTCAAGTTAATGTGATAGAAGGGGTAATCCATGTATACCTACTCAAGGGAACTAGACAATTTTTGTTAGGTTTATCCTGAAGTTTAGGAAGCCTCACAAAAGGGAATTAGCTTCCGGTTACATGTGGTTTAGTAGTGGTGATTTAGATTTTGTCTAGCTAGTAGTGAGTAGGACCAGCCCAAACCGGTTAGACCGGTATGGCTAACCGGTCAAACCGGTTCTCCCACCGAGACCAGTTAACTCTAAAACTCGGCCTTAGAAACTCCATTGTTCTACTAGTAGTCAATTATAGATGTGTTGCTTAGTTTATGTTGCAATTTGAGTTCTTCTCAGGTAATTACTTGCTTGTTTACTCATGCATCTCCTGCATACTTTTGCATCTCGTGTAGATCACCCCATCGTCGACGGTGTCTACGAGATTGAGGTCGAGCACGAGGGTGATCAAGCTGCGGCGGAGCTGAACTTGACGACTGCACAAGACCCGGACCAAAGTCCGGAAGGGCCCAAGGCCACCGGTGGTCAAGAAGGCAAGCCCCGGAGCATCACCTACTGTTGAACTAACACTTTCCCCTCCTATGCCTTAATTTGTGCATTTAAGTTTTGAGGAGTTGAATGAAACCTTAGTTGTATGATCCCTAGGTACCTATGTCCTAATACTAGTATGTGTAGGTCGTATAGAATGCTATGCTGGATTAGGACCGGTAGAAGTCGAGAGATTGCCTTGTCACTCGCGAGACATAGGGGTTTACTTTATTTTAGTTAATGATGATCGGCAAGCGGGGCTTGTGCGATGTTCATGATTGGGTGAATGTCCTGCTTGCACAGAGGATTTTGGACTAAGGCATTGAGGGTGTGGTCAGTTGGTCAAGCTTTTGAAGGTACTAATCGTATGCTGGGAAATATGGTAAACTGGTAAACCTAGTACTTGATGCAAACTGACGTTTGATGGACACTTCCACTCCATTGGGCGAGGGGTTGATGGCGAGTGTAGCAGTGGCCGCGGCACGGGTTTGCCTGGGGCACCTGGGGTCCGTTGGGGCGTGCACTCGGGTGGAGTGGGCTCTGATGGCAGACGGCAGGGAGAGATGGGAACGGTTGCCCCGTGAGGTCCTGGGTGTCTCTCACGGGTCGTGCGATTAGGTTGTCCCATGCATGGTTAAAATCAACTCGAGTTGTCCGTCCTTCGCGGTTACATGAAGCTGCTTGATCTCTCGTACACATCAGTGTGCTTGGGCCAAATGAGTAGAGGTGTGGCTAGATGAGAAATGGGGGCTTGATGCTAATCAATTGTGTGTCAACATTGATTGCTATTGGATAGCTTGGCAAGCTTAGTAATGGTTAGTCACACGTAAAACTTGGCTAAAACATTGAAAATAGGCTCAAGCTGTAGATGCTTTTGGCAAAACAAACCCCAGAGCCAAAAAGTCTTGCATGTCTAGAATTTATCCTTGCCGGGTAAGTCTTGCTGAGTAATTAGTACTCAGCCTTGTTTGTGGCTAAATGTTTATTGAAGATAGTGATGGCTATGATCCCGTGGCTGCTTTGACTTGGCCGTGCACTTTGCCTGAGGGTTGGACCGTGGAGCGGGTGCCGTCTGAGTTTGACTCGGGCCGCGGCGACTAGGTGTTGTGCGAGGGCTCCGCATAATACCTTTTGCTTCGACGTGTAGACTGCCGCTGTATTATACTCTGGTTTGTATGAAGATAAAACATGTGCACTGAATTTGTATAAATATCTATGTGAACCATGTGTTGTAAAAGTGTGATGAGTTGTACTGCCTGAGCCCATCTTCGAGTGGGACTGCTGCTATTTCGTTTCGGTCGAGAGAAAAAGGTGGTTTAATCGGGAAGGCATCCGACGGATTGCACGATTAACTCGGTTTAAGGGCGTGGAGCACTGCTGTGATAGTGGTTCCATGCTCTTAAGCCGGATTAATTGGGGCGGTCTGCCACACTTTGATTTAGGACATGCCAAAGTGAACGATAATTTGTAATGTGCTCTTTCTAAACAAGAGCTCATCTTACTATATTGCAGAGATATTTTCTTGTAAAGTAATTTTGTAACAAAACATATTACTGAGTCTCTTCTACTCACTCTGTCCTAAATTACAATTCATTTAGCTTTTCTAGATATGTAGCTTTTATTATGTATTTAGACAGAGCATATATCTAGATACATAGAAAAACTATGAATCTAAAAAAAGCTAAAACGAATTGTATTTTGGGATGGAGGGAATAATTAATTTGCTTGCCACCTACGCCATTGCATTGAATAAATGTACTATTGGTGCGCACGCAGGTGAGCATGTGCGTGACTGCGTTTGTACCTGTATCTCGCAAAAAACAAGTAGAAACAGTGTGAAATATAGGCCTTGTTTAGTTCGCGCGAATTCGATCGAATGCACTGTAGAAAAATGCATTGGGAATCAAAAAAGCAGAGAGGGAGCACGTTGTTCAATGCGTAAAACAGAGCGCGAATTCAATCGAATCGAGCGAACTAAACAGGGCCATAGAAAGATAGAAGTAGTGGTGATAGGTAAACATGCATCGGCGCAAACAAAAGAGTGAAACGGGTGAATGTCTTTCAAGTATAAACTTTTGTTTGAAAATGTAGCCAATATTGTTACCATTTTATTGATAAAATACAAGAATTCCAACGATGCAAATATGTCATAAATTGGATTCAAGGTTTATGTAATATAAGCATTTTAAGCCTACTAACTCTATTTTGTTTTGGGTACATTCACACTTACGTTGCCTCGCATGCAGGCACACCTCATCACACGACATTGCATGGAAAACAGGAAAAGTCAAAAGAAGCTTGGCTCCTTTGTATGATTGAATAAATAAAACTTGCGCTTTTTATATTTTTGTCTCTAATGTAAAAAAAAAATGCATGCCACAATGCATGTTTTAACAAAGTCCCCGTCCTCCCCTGCTTTTGTTAGGCCTCCACCGCCTTCCGCGCCTCACCGCACCTCTCTTCCTCCTCCCCTCCCTCCCTCCTGCGCCGCAGGCGCTCTCGCCGTCCTCGCCGCGACCTCGCAGACGCTGCCGGGCGCAGATCCGCCCCGCCTCGGCTCCTTCTCTTCTCTCGCCGGTACGGAAACCCTGCAAATGCATTTTCTTTTCCTGTACCGTCAGCGCACGATTGCAAGGCCTTCGATTATTTTCTCCCGATGTTTTTGTTTGATTCCCGATGTTTTACATTCTCCAGATTTTTAGGGTTCATCTGAATTGCACATCTGATGACTATGAGCCATCATGAATTCATGTGGTGATCAGCCAATATATTGTCCCAAAATTGTCTGCCCCCACACCCACACCCACACACACACACACACACACACAAAATGTGATGTCAATCCACTGTTTTCAGCATGCATACAACTTTGTTTGTTTAGTGACGTGGTATAAAACAATCCTAAAATCAATTCGTTCTGTTTGCAAATAAAGTTCTAACCCCCCACATGAATTCCGGGTGCACAGCTACTGATCGTGGCACACTGAGTCCTAGAATCTTAAAAAAATAATCACAAATAATCAAGAACAATTTAGGGAAAAACAAAGTTTCAGAAGATGGAGAACTGCAGTTTCGAAACATCCTTGCATCTCCACAACTTAATTTGTTTTTCAGTTCAGAAAAAAAAAACTGCAATGGGTATCTGAGAGGACAAATCACTAGTAATAGTGTAATACCGTTACCATAAAAAACCGTGATTCTTTGGGAGTGCAAAGCCGTAACAACATAAAAGGCGTGATAATTATTAGTTTGCTTGTGCAAATGTGCGGAATCTGAGATTCGTTATACCAAAAGAATTGTTTACTGTTGTGCTTTTTAAGT
Source organism: Alloteropsis semialata (assembly GCA_004135705.1). Taxonomy (NCBI): domain Eukaryota; kingdom Viridiplantae; phylum Streptophyta; class Magnoliopsida; order Poales; family Poaceae; genus Alloteropsis; species Alloteropsis semialata. The sequence continues at coordinate 15,555,130 of CM014271.1, read as the reverse complement.
CTTGTCAGATGCTAACATAGAAGCCAACACATTTCTTACATATGGCAGAACGTAGGAAACAGTAAAATGAAATGGAGAAATATTTTGAAGGAAATGACACCATTGAGGACTGCAGGCAGATTCTTTCGGCACCATCCTTTGGTTCTCTGCTTACTGCTGCTCCTACTTATATTGTACAAGTACTACTTTGGCTGGTTCACCCTCCTTGTGACCACATCACCCATCTTCCTAATTGCCGGCATCTTTCTTGGAGTTGTCCTTGCTTATGGTGAACCGAACAATCCTGAAAAAGACCATGTCTACAAAAAAATTGAGAAAGCTCGGTGTCCGAATACTCATGATAGCAGCAAACCAGTTAGGGGTGTACCTCTTCCGAAAATTCCATCCGAAGAGAGGGCAGCCATGCACAAAAACAGAGATAAGAAAATTAGGAAGAAATCTCATAGTGTAGCTTCTTCTGAACCAGGATCAAGTGAATCAGGTGGGTCAGATACTGATGACATTCCAATGCTACATGCATTTCATCATCTTAGGTCGGGCAGCAATTCATCACAGTCCTCTCAAGATGGCGACTCCAATGACAGCAGCATTGAAGATGGAATGGAGAATCAGCATGGAAATGGTGGCAATGTACGTGAGGGGAAACGGCATGTTAAAGTTGTGGCATGGACTGCTGATGACCAGAAGAGCATACTGAAAATAGGATGCTTGGAGATTGAGCGTAACCAAAGGTTGGAGACCTTAATTGCTAGGCGTCGGGCAAGGAAATACTCAGACAAGAACTTGATAGACTTTGGTAGCAGTGATTCCTTACCTACTATTGAAGAGCTATCAAAGTTCAATGTTCAAATTCCTGCTGTTTTTGCTCCCAGGAGAAATCCTTTTGATCTTCCTTACAATGAAGATAACTTTCCAGATTCTGCTCCATCTGCACCGCTGGAAATAAGAAACCCATTTGATTTACCAACGGAGCAAGCAAACGAGAGCAGCTCATCTGGGGGAGCCAACTCAAGCCATGCAGAACCAATTCCTGTAGCATCTCATATACAAAGGAGGGAGCTTTTAAGGAGGCATGAGAGCTTCACCGAAGGAGCACCATTCCTCAGTGACTTTTTACAAGATGCACGGGCTTCCCGGTTCAGACCATACTTCGTTACAGAAAAAATGGCTAATGAAGAAATCACAGCTCCAGTTCTTGAAGGAGAAACTAGTGAAAAAAGCAACTCCAAGGCCAGTTCCATTCAAGACTCAGATAGTACTTCTTCAGTTGCCGATCAAGAAAGCCAGAAAGATGTTTTGGAGGATTTCTCAAACCAAGGACAACAATCTTCATTCTGTCAAACAGAGGAACATGCACATATAGCTCGGCATGTGAGGGAGGTTTCTCTTGCCCTTGACATGGAGCCGCCTGTACTAATTAGCGATTCCTCTGATGATGACATATCACTGTCTGGTGAACATACGAATGACTGGGAAGAAGCACAGCAGAGTGATTTTAGCTTTTCACAGAATACATTGTTAGAGGACCCTATTGTACACCATCAAGAAATAGATATGACAAGCAATGGATTGCATCAGGTGTCCCCACATTCAAACGATCTTGACTTGACGTCATCGTCATCTGAAACTACTAATGATCCTTTCGAAGTGAATGACATTGAACTATCAGGTAATCCCAGAGAGAAATATTTCTTTTCCAGCTAGTGATTTGTGTAATGAATACCACATCTTATAAGTCATCTCCTTTCTAGCTAAGGAAGTGGTGGTCATTGATGATGCCCACATTCCTGATCCTGTTTATGATTCAAGCCCTTCAGGAAGTGAGAGGCCCGCACCTATTGGTTTAGTAATTGATGAAGCTGTACTGCAAGATGGTAAACAAATACTGCAATAACTTTTCAGTTCTAATCTTGACATAACATTGTCACTCTTTTTCCTTAAGTACAATGTTAAACTTGCAGGTCATGCTCGTACTCTTGATGCTGAAGCAAGCATTGAAGAGGAGGGTTCACAATCAAGAATGGAGGCTTCTTCCAGTGAGGTAGCTGCACCTAGTTTGGTTTCTGTGGAGCATAGCGAACTTGGAGAGAAAGAAGCTTCTGAGATAAGGGAGCAGTCCATGGTTGGCCATAACAAATCCCACGAAAGTTCTGTCGGTCATGCTGATCCTCCAGTATCTGATATGAGCTCTCGGCCAACTACTGGAGGTTCAACTAATGGTAAATCTTATTAATTAGGAGATTTTCTTCTGCATCCTACTGAAAGATATTCCCACTTGATTCTTGCCCACATGAACTAAGGAAGTTAATGCGGACGAGGAACAGTTAAGCAAGGGTTCTTTTTTTGAAACTACAGTTATGCACGGTTACAACTTACAATAAGTAGAAAAAGAAAAAGTTGCTGCAAAATCATAGTAGTTTGGGTTCAAAATATCTATATTTTTGGCTTAGAAAAGGTGTTTCTCAATGATTAGTACGTCAGAAGTAGTAAGACAAAATAGTTAGTATAAAAGTGAAGTAGTGAACCTATGCTAAATATCCTGGTTGTAGCTGCACCTGAGCAAATGCATTATGTGATAAGAAACAGAAGCAACATTAACATACAAAAAAATGTATCAAAGATGGATTATTAGGTACATTAGGATCCAGCTGAACTGATGTTTATGTTAGCAATACAGCTGATAGGGTGCAGTACATTGCTGGGATAATTGCAAGCTAGCACATCAGAGTCCAGCAGCACACGGTTCATCTTGTCATGTTACATACTTCAATTCAAAATCGAAGATAAACTCTGCCAACACGCTAAGCAACTACCCTGTGGTTGTAGCGCATGCACTCAACACTTACCTTCCTCTGATTACTTGTTGTAACAGTTGAATCTGGCAGCAGTATCATATCATCCTCCGCAAATGCGGTTCTTGGTTTCTCTGGAAAATGACTGCGGCGCCGAGCATCGATTGGATCAAGCTTCTTCAGCAGCACTACAAGTCAATGTTTCTAGGCGAGTTCTAGTTGAGTAATCAGTGGGAGGGAAGATGTTCCTTGCAGGAGAGTTCTTAGTGCTTCAGAAGGACTAGACAACATGTTGGATCTGTATAGTCTGGATTTACTGGGGAAAACAAAATACTAAATTAGCATTAGCACTTCGCTGTAAAATGGCTAGATGTGGTGGATTCCTTTTTGTTTTTCGTGAGATTTATTTGTGAATACCTTCAGGACTGTCAAGTTTGTATGTACAAGCACCTCTCAGTAGTTTATGAAGTGTTTTTGAAGCTTAATTACCTTTTTTTTCGTTTGCATTTGAGAGATCGCTAACCACATGTTTCAGGTGGTGTTGAAGCTTAATTACCTGGTGTGCAAGCACCTCTTAGTCTCTCAATATGGTCAGATCTAGATTTGTGTTACGTTCTTTTTTTTGGAGCAAAAGATATGTGTTACTTGACCGTCTATTTGCGTATTGAGAGCCCAACAACATCAAAGAGTGACATATATACTCCCTCCGTTCCAAATTGTAAGTCATTTCAACATTTTTGGAAAGTCAAAGCATTTTAAGTTTGACCAAGTTTTTATGATAAAAGTACTAACAATTATTATATCAAATAAGTATCATTAGATTCTTCAATAAATATATTTTTATAGTTATATCTATTTGGTGCCATAATTTTCTGTAATCCTCTCTAAATTTTTGGTCAAACGTAAAATTGTTTGACTCTCTAAAAATGTTAGAATGACTTACATTTTAGAATGGAGGGAGTACTGTAAAAACTTGGTGAAACCAGTTGGGAGACACACACTTTTCTTCTTGGGCCTGCACCGGTCTTAGATCGAGAGGGCCCTCCCGTTCTGGCCCAGCAGAATGGTCCTCCCGCCGTATCGTTCGGCGGTTCTTTATAAAATAAAAAAAATAACAGATTTGGCGGTTGGACGACAGATTTGGCCCAGCGGAATTCTGCTCTGGAGAATTTATAAAGAGCTGGGCCTATATTTGGCCCAGATCGATCAAAAAATAATAGATTTGACTAAATTCGTAAAAAAAAAATTTAAAAATAAAAAATTCCGTTCTGGCCCAGCAGAATGGTCTGCTCTGGAGAGTTTATAAAGAGCTGGGCCTATATTTGGCCCAGATTGATCAACTGCTCGCCGACCAATTCTACCTGTCTACACTCAACACGCGTCTGGTACTCAGGTGTGACTGAGAGCCTGTGAGCACGGCTTCACCCTCTGACGAGTGGTCCCCACCTGCCATAAAACCCCTCGTCACTTGTCTCCTTCCCCCGAAAGCCATGACTCCCGTTCCCCACTGCCGGCCGGCCGCCGGCGCCGCCGTCACCGGAGCCGGCGCGCCACAGGCCGCCGGTGCCCGATCCGGCCCCTTCCCACCTCCTCTCCCCACCCCCTCCCGTATCCACCTCCCACGCCTACCCCCGCCACCTCCCCTCTCTTCCTCCAGCACCCCCGCCAGCCCCTTCCCCAGCACAGCCGCCTCCGCCCTCCAAATCTCCGACGAGGCCCTCTCCGCCATGTGCCCGCGGGAGCATACCTCCCTCCTCTCGCGGCAGCGCTGCTGGCGCCGCGCCCGGGACCTCTTCGTCCGCCTAAGCGCGCTGCCCGGGTACGCCCCCAACCCCGTCCACTACGCCGTCCTCATCCGCCACCTCGCCCGCGCGCGCCGCTGGGCCGAGCTCCGCCGCGTCTGGCTCGGGATGGCCCTCCCGCCCTCCAACCCGGCCTACGCGGCCCTCGCCGACGCGCTCGCCAAGGCCGGGTTGGCGCGGGGAGCGCTCCTGCTGCTCCGGCACATGCGCGCCCGGGGCGTCACGCCCGACGAGGTGTCCATGAACACCTTCGTCCGCATCCTCAAGGACCAGGGCCGCTACGCTGACGCGCTCGACCTCTTCCGCAATTGGTGCGATGGCAGGTTCGAGGTTGACTTCCTTGATCTCGACGGCATCGCGATTGATTCCAACGGCCCGATGCAGTTCTTGCTTGCTGACATCTGTGACGACAAATTTTATTCTGCTCCTGCTGCTCGTGCACCAGCCATCGATGAAGGTCCTAGGAAACCGAAGCTTGTTGCAACGTATAACACGCTGATTGATCTCTATGGGAAATATGGGAGATTGAAGGACGCGCTGGACATGTTTCTGGATATGCCGGCTCATGGGCTTATGCCAGACACGTATACATTCAACACATTGATCAGTGTATTTGGGTTATCTGGCAACGTGGCACAGGCAGAGGCTCTGTTTGCCAGCATGGTTGTTAGGGGCATCAATCCTGATACTAAGACATACAATGTGTTGATGACTGTGTTTGCATCGATTGGACATTTAGATGGAGTTCTGAAGTATTACTGGCAAATTGGGAAGGCAGGGCTACATGTGGATGCTGTGAGCTATAGAATTGTGCTGCAGGCTCTATGTGAAAGGAAGCTGGTGCGTGAAGCAGAAGACGTGATTGAAGGGATCTCGAATTCAGGTAGTTCTGTTCATGAGCAGTCCCTGCCTGTTATTATGAAGATGTATGTTGATCTAGGATTGCTTGATGAGGCAAACACATTCTTCGAGAGGCATTGCAGAGGCCAAGGGGTTTCATCCAAGAATTTTGCTGCTATCATGGATGCTTTTGCAGTGAAGGGTCTGTGGGAAGAAGCTGAACATATTTTCTTCTCTAGAAGAGGAGATGGGAACAACAAGGACATAGTGGAGTATAATGTGATGGTAAAGACTTATGGTCAGGCAAAGCAGTATGAAAGAGTCTCTTCTCTGCTTGAGAGCATGGAGGAGTCTGGTGTTTCACCAGATGAGTGCACATATAATTCCTTGATTCAAATGTTTTCTATTGGTGGATTTCCACAGAGAGCTAAGAAGCTTTTAGGTAAAATGAAAGATGCAGGATTTGAACCAAAGTGCGAGACATACTCTGCTGTCATTAGAAGTTATTCCCGCCATTGTTTGGTACCTGAGGCCATAGACCTGTTCAACGAAATGAAGTCCTCTGGTGTTGAGCCAAATATCATCGTTTATGGACTGTTGATTGATATGTTTGCAGAGACAGGAAATGTTAAGGAAGCACTGTACTATAGTAACTTATTGGAGGAATCTGGAACCACTCCAAACCAGGTTGTTCTAACTTCGCTTATTAAAGCCTACAGCAAATACAATTGCTGGAAGGAAGCACAGGATTTGTACTCAAGTATGAAGAACATGGATGGCGGCCCTGACACCATTGCCTCCAATGCCATGCTAAACCTTTATGCAAATCTTGGGATGGTCACCGAGGCAAAAGAACTCTTTGACAGCCTGAGGAGAAATAGTCACGCAGATGATGTTTCATACACTACCATGATATACCTCTACAAGGGCATGGGCTTGCTTAGTGAGTCCATTAAGATTGCATGCGAATTAGAGAAGTCAGGCTTACTATCTGACTGTGCTTCCTACAATGCTGTTATGGCTTGTTATGTGGCCAAGGGCAACCTTAGACATTGTGCAGAATTAGTGCAGGAAATGATTGTGGCTAACATCCCACCAGATGCCTCAACATTTGGAATGATATTCTCTCTATTGCAGAATGGCCATATTTCAGCAGAAGTTTTACAGCTAGAGTCGGCATATAATGATGGGAAGAGTTCTGCCAAGCAAGCTATTGTTGCATTCCTGTTCTCCATAGCTGGCATGCATACTGCGGCGCTAGAGATTTGTGAGCAGTTGTTAAGCCATGAGTGGACAATTGATGCATGTGCGTATAATGTTTGCTTCAAGGTCTATGCTTCCTGCGGGAAGGTGGAAAAAGCTTTCAGTTTGTTTATGCAGATGAATGATTTAGGGCTCAAACCGGATACAGTTACTTGCATCCATTTGGCAACTTGTTATGGGAAACCTGGAGTATCAGAAGGCTTAAGGACAAATGGTCTTCTTGAATACAGAACTGATGCGCTCAGTATGCCTGCACATAATTCACTGGTTGCGTATATAGGAACTGGAAAAAATAATGTTGCAGTTCAGTTAGTCAAGAAATGATATGTATCAAACATTTAGGATCAGCTTATACTTCACAAAGAAATGTTGATTCACTTTTAGGTTTTGAAACTGAAGCTAAAGTACCTGGTGATCGGAAGTGGGTCAAGCTTGCTTCAAGATATAAAAGGCTAGATAGATCAGAAAGATTAGCTTGTATCTCTACGTACTAACCAAAATAGTGATTGAAAATCTCAACAGTCTTATCGATCGCTATGTTTTTGTATGGTTAACATTTTGATGTACATGTTAGCTTGTTTGCTTGTTGATGACCTAGATTGTCAATAGACTGGAAAAAGTTTTATAGACAATAAGCTTTATAGTGGAGATGGAGCCACCATTTTATTCATACAACCGATAGCAATATAGTTCCTACTTGGTGTCTGATGGCACTTTCTGCCTTTATGGTAAGTTTCTAGAAGTAAACGGTCCCATAGGGGCTAATAACATGATCACCTGTTTTTCTATTTTTTTTGGAATTACAATCATAATGACATTCTGTTGATCATGTGCTGTAATGATGAATCCAAACATTATTAGTTGTGAGGATCATTTTTCTAATATACATGCTTACAAGGGTTCAGTTTCATTAAATTCTGTAGTTGTTTAGATCTTTGGACTCTATGGAATCCTACAGATGATGCTGTCATCCAGTAAGCATGCGACACAGGAGCTTTCTATGGGTGTGTTTGGTTGGGCTGTGGCTGTGAAAAAAAGCTGCTGTGAGCTGTGGCTGTGAAAAAAGCTACTGTGAAATGTGGGCAGTGGCTGTAGAAAAAGCCGTTTGGGGGTGAGACAGCTGTGCCTTTTTGAAAACTGACGAGCGGACCCTATATGTCATTCACTGCGGCTCCCACTGAACTCTCTCCCTCCCTCGCTGACAAGCGGACCCCGCCCGTCACCCCTTCTTCTTCCTATCACTGGCCAAGGCGTGAGGGAGCAGCGGCGGCCGGGGGCTCGCCGGCCTTCTTCTTCCTCCGGTGGCTCCGCCGGGACCGGGCTCGGGACAGGGGCCGCACCCGCGCCGCCCGCCTGTCAGCAGGCGTGCTACGGGCGAAGCAGATCGGGCAGCTGAGGAAGATGGGCCTCGCAAGTCGGCTCGGCCCAGGAAGAGTAATGTGCGTGTGTCGGGCCCAGAATGGGCGATGTAGCGTGTGTCGCTGGGTTGCGTGTGGATATGTACGCGTGAGGTCGAACGGAAGAAACACTGTTGAAGATCTGAAATCAAAACTCTGAAGGCGACCTCGTCGGTCGACCTCCGTATCCCCTTCTTCTCCGTCTCCGATTCCCTCTGCTTCTTCCTTCCCTACCTTGCTGCTAACAAATTGGTATCAGAGACACCATCCTGGATCCACATCAAATCTCACACAACCACTTTACCAGATTCCGCAAAGAATTGGGGGCGATGGATCCGCAGTTGAAGCTCATCCTCGACGAGATCAAGGGCGTATCCGCATCGATGGATAGCCTGAAGGAGTCACTCACCGGTCGGATCGAGGGCGTGGAGCGCTCCATCGGCGACCGCTTCGCTCCGATGGAGGAGGCGGCGAAAGTCTTCGACGAGTGGAAGCCCAAGGTCGACGCATCGATGGATGACCTGCGCATCGAGTTGGGCACGCTCCGAAAGACGGTGAATCGAGTGGTTCTCGATTCTCCTCCCGCCGCATCGGCGGGAATCCTCTCCAAGCCTGGGTCGACTGCGGCGATTTCACCTGCCGACAACCCAGTCGACGGCCCTAATGGGCACGGCGTTGAACAACCACACCGGGAGAATGTGTTTGGGACGGTTTTCACCCATACGCATTCCCCGGTCAAGGGTATGCCTCCAGATCCACCCCGAACCCCTTTCAATTCTCCCATGTTTCCTTCGAGTCGTCGTTCTGAGTCACATGGATCCGGTGGTAGCATAGGTAGATTACCGAAATTGCAATTTCCTTGGTTTGAAGGTGAAAATCCCAAATTATGGCTTAGTAGGTGTGAGGATTATTTTGAGTTATATGAAGTAGAACCATCTCGGTGGATTAAGGTTGCCTCCATGCATTTTTCCTTGACCACTGGGCGTTGGTTACAATCTGTAGAGAAGAAGTTGAAAAATGCTAGTTGGGAGGAGTTTAGCAAACTGATCTTGGACCGTTTTGGCAAAGATCATCATGAATTGCTTATTCGTCAGTTGTTCCATATTAAGCAGCTGACATCAGTAGCTGATTACATTGAGAAATTTTCAGAATTAGTCGATCAGCTCACAGCTTATGAAACCAAAACAGATCCCTTATACTACACTATGCGTTTCATTGATGGTTTAAAGTTTGATATTAGAGATGCTGTTCTCCTGCAGCGTCCACCCGATCTAGATACTGCTTGTGTTCTTGCCTTGTTACAGGAAGAGGTGGCTGACCCACATAAGCACAAAGAGTTCAAAAAGTCAGAATTCTTTCAGCCAGCAAAGAATGCAGGGCGTGGTGCTCTTCCTCTGCCTTTACCTCCAAGCCCACAGACCAGTGGAGAACGCCGCGGTGGGGAGGCTCCCAAGCAGAAAGGATTTGATGAGAAGCTATCAGCTCTTCGGTCATATAGGCGTGCCAAGGGCCTTTGCATGAAATGTGCTGAAAAGTGGAGCCGTGGTCATACATGTCCTGAGTCGATTCAGTTACATGCTCTGCAAGAAATTTGGGAACTGTTTCAGCTTACAGAGGAAGGTGACAAAGAGTTGTCTGAGCATGGGGAAACTGAACAGCACCTATTCATGTTGGCATCTGCAAATGCTGAAGGTATTGCCAAGAAGACAATGCAGCTGCAAGGACATATTCAGGGAAAGCCGGTGCTGATTTTGATTGATTCTGGAAGCACCAACACATTCATCAGCAGTATGTTAGCATCTTCTTTGTCTGGAGTGGTACCCTTACAGTCTCCTGTCGCAGTGCAGATAGCTGATGGTGGAAAAGTTGTTTGTGACAGTACTCTACCAGATGTTCAATGGTCTGTACAGGGGTACACCTTTTCATCTGATGCTAAAGTGTTGCCATTGGGGCATTATGACATGATTGTAGGAATGGATTGGCTGGAGAAATACAGTCCCATGGAGGTACATTGGAAGCAAAAGTGGCTTGCTCTTCCCTATGACGGCAGTACAGCAGTGTTACAAGGTATTTTACCTGAGTTACCTCAAGGGTCAGTGGTGGAGGTTTGTGCAGTGAGTATGGAAGAAGCTCTGCATGATGACTTGCCCACAGAACTATCTCAAGTTTTGAAGGAGTTTGCCCATGTGTTTGCACCACCACAAGGCTTGCCACCAGCCAGGGACTGTGATCATACCATTCCATTGGTTGAAGGAGCATCTCATGTCTCAGTAAGGCCATATAGATACCCACCGGCAGTTAAGGATGAGATTGAGCGCCAGATAGGAGTGATGTTAAAGGAAGGCATTATCCAGCACAGCTCTAGCCCATTTTCTTCTTCAGTGTTGTTGGTGAAAAAGAAGGACAAGAGCTGGCGGTTTTGTGTGGATTTTAGGCATCTGAATGCTGTAACAAGGAAGTGCAAATATCCAATTCCACTTATAGATGATTTATTGGATGAATTGGGAAATGCAAGCTGGTTCACTAGTTTGGATCTCACTGCAGGATATCATCAAGTAAGGATGAATCCAAAGGATGCTCATAAAATAGCCTTTCAGACTCACTCAGGGCATTATGAGTTTCGGGTGATGGCTTTTGGTCTATCTGGAGCACCTGCTACCTTCCAGAAGGCAATGAATACTACTCTTGCTCCATTACTCCGCAAGTGTGTTCTTGTATTTTTTGATGACATCCTAATATACAGCAAGACTTATGAAGAACATGTAGAGCATGTTAGGCTGGTGTTGCAATTGTTGGACAGGGATCATTGGAAAGTGAAACTGTCGAAGTGTTCTTTTGCCAAAAGACAAGTCAATTATTTGGGACACATCATCAACCAAGAAGGGGTGTCTACTGATCCAACCAAGATTGCAGCCGTGCAAGAGTGGCCAGTTCCTAATTCTGTTAAGGAATTGAGGGGGTTTCTTGGACTGGCAGGCTACTACAGAAAATTCGTCAAGAATTTTGGACTCATTGCAAGACCACTAAATGATCTGCTGAAGAAGGGAGCTATATTTGTGTGGACAACTGAACAGCAAGCTGCATTCCAAGCTCTCAAGAACCTTCTGAGTATGGCTCCAGTTTTGGCACTGCCAAATTTTGAACTTCCCTTCTGCATTGAGACTGATGCCAGTGGGGTAGGCATTGGAGCTGTCCTTATGCAGCAGGGCCATCCATTAGCATATCTGAGTAAGACTCTGGGACCCCGCTCAAGAGGATTGTCAACATATGAAAAGGAGTATATGGCTATATTGACTGCTATTGACCAGTGGCGCACTATTTACAATTTGGGGAGTTCCACATATACACTGATCAAAAGAGCTTAGTGCAACTGTCAGAACAAAGACTGCATACGGTGTGGCAACAGAAGGTGTTTTCCAAGTTACTTGGGTTGAACTATAAAATCATATACAAGAAAGGTTGTGATAACACAGCTGCGGATGCTTTGTCCAGGAAAAGATCCACATCTGACCAGTGTTTTGCTCTTTCTATTGGTCAGCCTCAATGGTTGCAAAAAGTATTGGATTCTTATCAGGGAGATAAACAAGTCCAGTTGCTGTTATCTAAATTAGCAGTGGATGCAGATGCAGTGCCGGGCTATACACTGAATGGGGGATTGCTCAGATATAAAGGTAGGATCTGGATTGGTTCAGATGCACAGCTGCATAATTCTATTATGTTTGCCTTTCATAATTCAGCTGTTGGGGGGCATTCTGGTGTGCCTGTGACATATAGAAGGTTGAAGCAATTATTTGCTTGGACTAGAATGAAAGCTGCTGTCCACAGATTTGTTACATCTTGTGTAGTGTGTCAGCAAGCAAAGCCAAACAGATCCAAATTACCAGGCCTCTTGCAACCCTTACCTGTTCCAGCAGCATCTTGGGAGGTAATCACAATGGATTTTGTGGAAGGGTTGCCGAAGTCAGGAGGGTTTGACTGTGTCTTAGTGGTGGTTGATTCCTTTTCCAAATATGCCCATTTCATTCCATTACGCCACCCATTCACAGCAACAACAGTGGCTAAGGTGTTTCTTAATCAGGTGTATAAACTGCATGGTATGCCAGTAGCTATCGTGTCAGATAGAGATAGAGTGTTTACTAGTAAGCTGTGGAAAGAATTGTTCAGGCTTGCTGATGTGCGGCTTCAAATGAGTACTGCTTATCATCCTCAATCCGATGGGCAAACGGAGCGAGTCAATCAATGTATGGAGACGTTTCTGCGTTGCTTTGTGCATGCTTGTCCTGCAACTTGGAGTCAGTGGATCTCTTTAGCAGAATTTTGGTATAACACCTGTCCTCATTCCGCAACTGGTAGATCTCCATTTCTGGTTTTATATAGGCATGAACCAAGGCACTTTGGTATCACAGTGGATCAGATGGTTGAACCAAAGGAATTATCAGATTGGCTCCAGGAACGGCGTGTGATGAGTGATCTGGTGCGACAACATCTTATGAGGGCAAAAGATCGCATGAAAAAGCAAGCTGACAAGAAGCGCTCTGATCTGGTATTTGCAATAGGAGAATGGGTCTTTGTGAAAGCTCAACCGTATGTGCAATCATCTTTGGCTCCTAGATCAAATCAGAAACTTGCTTTCAAGTTTTTTGGGCCTTTTCAGGTGCTCTCCAAGGTGGGTGCTGTAGCTTACAGACTTCAGCTGCCGCCATCTTCTTCAGTCCATCCAGTTTTTCATGTGTCACAGTTGAAGAAACTGGTGGGCGACAACACTCAAGTAACACCCTCATTCCCTGATGAATCTTTCAAATGGAGTATTCCAGAAAAGATACTCCAGCGACGAGCTGTGATGCGTGGAACACGAAGCTGCACTCAGGTACTGGTTCAGTGGTCGAATGTTCCTCCTTCTCTGTCAACATGGGAAGACTTGGAGTTTTTGCAACAGCAATTTCCTCTCGCGGCTGTTTGGGGTCAACCAGCAAGCAAACCGGGGGGAGATGTCAGCAGGCGTGCTACGGGCGAAGCAGATCGGGCAGCTGAGGAAGATGGGCCTCGCAAGTCGGCTCGGCCCAGGAAGAGTAATGTGCGTGTGTCGGGCCCAGAATGGGCGATGTAGCGTGTGTCGCTGGGTTGCGTGTGGATATGTACGCGTGAGGTCGAACGGAAGAAACACTGTTGAAGATCAACTCTGAAGGCGACCTCGTCGGTCGACCTCCGTATCCCCTTCTTCTCCGTCTCCGATTCCCTCTGCTTCTTCCTTCCCTACCTTGCTGCTAACACCGCCGCCCACGAAACCGCCTCGTCCGCCCCCTTCTTCTTCCTCTGGTCACGAACACCTCCGCTGGCGCTCGTCCCCTCCGCCGGCGCTCGTCCCCTCTGCGCCGGCCCGCCGCGCCGCCACCAGGAGCTCCTAGACCTACCCCAACCACCTCCTTGACGCCACTGGAGGCCTCCCGAGCTCCTCCCCGCCGGGGACTCGAGCTTCCCCCACCCGCTTTGCCCCGCCGCCTGGAGCTCAGTCGCCGGCCAAATGCTCCCCGCTTCCTCCACCAAAAACCAATCGGCCGCGCCCCTGGCTCCCTCACCTACCTCTCCACCCATCTAGACCACCAAGTTGCCTTCTCGAACTCGAATCCGCCGGCTATCGTCGGATTTCCGGCCGCCTGTGCCCTGACCCGCCATGGAAGCCCCGCGGGGAGGGGAGGCCGGCCATGAGCCGCGGGGAGGGGCGTGGCTGCGGCGGAGCTCGCGCCCGTGCCCGCGCCTGCGTGTCTGCCGCCGTGGGAGGAGGGCCGCCGCCGCCGCCGGCTCGAGGGGAGGAGTCGCCGCCGGAGGGCAGGGTGCGAGAGGAGGCATCGGGGCGTCGGGGAAAGAAAGAAGGACGAACCGGTACGCCCATAAGCGGTGGCACGCGGGTAATTTCCGTGAAACATCCGCCCTCACAGCCGGTAAAAGCAACATGCGAGCTGCTGGGAAAAATACACTGCACGAAAGCTGCTTTCGGAGGAAGCTGCTACGACGGGGCACCTCCTTTGGTTCGGCTTTGATCTTTTTCCAAAAGCCACAGCAGCTTTCAGCCGAACCAAACAGGGCCTATATGTGCACCAAGCAGGCTTGATGATCCAGCAAAATGGCTGCAGCAAAACAGAAAACTGTGGCTACAGCATTATGGGTTCAATTTGAGTATTTTGGAGCAAGACACGGGTAAGTATGCAACATTAGTTTTCTCCCCTTGTGGATGATCATTCTGATTGAACGTGAATGCATCCATATAACATAGTAAAAAATACAAATATCACCCTACAGGTGATATCCCTCTAGATTTTCTAGGAGTTACAAGTGAAGTCACAACACATGCCCAATTTTCTTACAACATAACTGTTCCTACTCCATTCTATGTTTACATCTCCTATATCTGTGTTTCTGTTCAAGGTGGATTGGTGGAATTATTATTTTCCTAGAAAATATAGCATAAGTATGGTAAATCGTCTTGTCAGTAGTGAAGATTATGAAACAGGTAGAGACTAGTAGGGTAGACTACTCATGTTTAATCATGTAAAGGCACCTCCCTCCACCCATGCCATTCAAGAATAAACTGTTCATTCTGAATCATGTATATCAGTAAAGGCACCTGTCACTCTGCTATAACTATAAAAAAAATGGGTCAGCATGTTTAGTTGCACCATTCACTGGGCAATGCGTTGACTATCACAAACAGTTAGTGCGGTTGGAAATGATTTGACTAGGAAAAATGTGACACATCTTGACTACATCCTTTGACCATGAGGATACAGATCCGAATTGTTATTTCCTATGGAGGAAGCATGATAACTAAGTTCATGGAAAACAACTAGAGAAACAGAAACCAACCTGGAGGTGGAGCACAAAGAAGTTCAAGGCCTTAGATGGTTGCCATGAGGAGCTGATGCTTGTCCCAAATCCGATGGTTGGGTTCAACTTGCCAAGTTTGAGGTCTATGGACCACAATATAAAGGTTTGCATATGGCATGCAGCCTGTGGAGTACTGGAGTTCTTTTGTGCTGCAGGAAAAGCACGTACATAACTTGCCGATTGAGAATAGGCCACCTCTCCTTCCCTAACCCCCAAACAGGTTGGTTTAAACATTTTTGCTCCTATGGAGCCTGACGAGATGATATTCTAGCTTTGGTTTCGAAAAGAGAACACTTGGGGGAATTGGCTGGACAGAGAGATAAGATCGCTAGGCAATTCGTTCTAGGTGGACACAGTTGAAATGTTGAATGCACCATGACTGCATTTCCTGGTAAAAAGGTGAAATTATCATCTTAAATGCCTTACTCCCTGAACATGCATTTAGGCTAGTCAAAGTCAATTGCTTGATCACAGTAATTAGTTGGTGTTAACTAAACAATTTCAGATCAACTACTGCAAAAAAATGGTGAATTATATCAGCTACTTAAGGTAACACATATGTCTATTACATGACAAGCTGCTATGATTCAATATATTACGGTGATAATGCAATTCTTACGATAATAATGCAATTGAGAATGCAAAGTTTATTGATGTGTTGCATAAATATGAACAATAATCTCGAAAAATGTAGCACAGTAAGTATTTTTTTTTCCTTTTTCTGTCTCCCTTCTCTAAATGAGAAAAACTCAGCTAAGCCAAAATGAATGACATATGTCAAGTAATTTGATTATTGTATTTGCTTCATGCTCGCGGGAGAGAATATACTTCAACAGCAGTAGCCCGTTCACGTTTTTTTTAATTATGTGTGCTTATCAAGATATCAGGCTGCATATTTTTTGTTAATTAACACACTATTTTGTGCAGCGACGTGGCTTCCTTCAAATGGGATGATTGGTACTCCCACACAGGAGTTGCAGGTCTTTTTGTTAGTACATAGACTGAGTTTTGGATAAAGCAGGGGTCAAGTTCATGGTCAGTTGTCCACAATGCTAAACTGGTTAGTTGGTGGTAATAGTTATGGTTTTAGTTCTTGATATTTCGAGTTGCAGTTGTGCTTGCACTTGTGTTCCGCTGCATCACAAATGGAAGATCTACTCCTCTCGATTTTGAGATTACCTAATTGTCTTCAGAACTTGTCTTAAAGAGAATTCATTCAAGTGGCGTGGGGATGTAGATTTGGAATGGAAGGGGGCATTGCATATGGGATATGTGTTATGATTTAGGAAATTGTCTCCTTATCCTTTTCTCATGTTTGGCGTTAGGGTACGGGATATTCGCTTCAAGTGGAAAATGCATGTACAATTGACTAAAATCCCCCTACCTTATATATAAGTTCCCCTTTTTTTTTATATAGGGGCATTTTTTTTGTAACTTTGCATGTCGTAACCACATTTCTATTCTAATTCACCCTCCCCATTGTGACCATTTATTTTCCCATCCCAAACCCTCGAACCAAACATTAACTTAGGCTTACTCTAACACACATTTCTCATTCCCACCTCTCTTTTCCATGAATCCAAACATCACCTCATAGGCATAGAACAAAAAGTTGGACCAGACATCGAACCGGTCAGGCCACTGGTTCATTGGTTCACTGGTCGAACTAGTGGTTTAATAATTATTAATATAATATTAATTTTTAATAACTTGTATAAAAAATATGCAACTTTTGCAATAATTTGTACGTAAACACATCAATTATGACATAATAGATGGAAGAACATAGCAATATCATAATAATTTATTGTCCAAAGTTTCAATTAATATCTAAATATCAAACTAATCACTGGTTTACTGGTTCAATGCAAAAACCGGCCAGTTCACACTAGTCCAATTGCAAAACTGGTCTTTTGCTTGAACCGAACCGGTCAGGTCACCAGTTCACGGTTTTTCTGGTCCAACCGGTGAACCGGTTCAGTTTTTTTTCTATGCACATAGGTTCGTTCTTGAAATTCAAGGGCGTGGTTTCCGTTAGGAGGAAGTTTTTCAATCACCCCAACGGGATAACTCCATTCAAGTCATCTCCAACAAGGCAGTGAAGTTTATAGCTGACATCATATATTGGTCGACATGGAGGTGAGAGGAGATAAAAGCAAGACGCTAGCATGAAGGGAAGGGATTGTCTTGAACACATCTCAATACAGTTCTAGGCCCCACCATGCCACATCATACGTTCAAATGCATTGACATAGTTTGAACACGAGTCTTTCATGCTTTTATTTACTCTTTCACCTCCATGTCACCCTGGCGATTTCGCTAGCACCATTGGAGATGGCCTAAGAAGCTATATGTTCGTTGCGCTAGTTCCTGCTGCCTGTCTCTCCTTGGAGGTTGGAGCTGTGTGAGTCACTATAAAATATTTGTAGAAGTGTTGGTCTGTGTGCACTAAACATAAGTCCAACAATTCTAGGTACAATTTTATCTTTATTTTCTCTTTCGCCCATATATAAATGCATCCGGTTAACATTGTAGACAAAAAAAATCATTTTAATAGTAACCTTATTTTGTGTGCACAAATCCCCAGATTGATATTGTACAAGAGATCAAGGAAGTACCTTCAAACCTCCATATTGAGCCTAATATATAATTCTACGACCCCCATTATCTTCTCTCCCTCCTACAACTGCACCTTCTCCTTCCCTCGTCACGGATATTGGATCCCCCAGTGCCTCCTTCTAACACATCTCTCTACCCATGCCGCGCGATCTCAACATGATCTTCTTCCTTGTAACTACGGGAGCGAGCACTTCTTTTCTGTTGGCAATGGTTGCTTCCCTCCTATCTCGTGTCTGAAAGGACCTTGATGTCGCCTAGAGGGGGGTGAATAGGCGAGACCTAAAAAATTGCCACTTAAAACAAATTTATTAGTGACAATTGGGTATCCAAATACCACTTTTAGAAATTCTGTAAATGAACTTCTAAAAGGATCTTTAGAATCTCCAAATAAAAGAATTGCACGCCTAACGCAGCGGATATAGAACACTGCCACCAAAACCGGTGCCACCGGTTTTGCACGGGCAGTGAACCCCCAAATTAGATTGAATATGTTAGGGAGCTCGGAATCAAACCAAACTTGGAGATGGTGATTGAAATATCTTTCTAAGGTATATCTCCAAGTCCCTGCACTCAAAAGCACATATACAACAATATCGAGCAATTCCACCAATTTGCAATATAAACACAAAGAAGCTCAAACCAGCAGGGAGACACAAGATTTGTTTCCCGAAGTTCGGATTCACCGCTCGCACCAAGCAGCCACCAAGGCACGGTGAATCCTACTCTCCGTTGAGGAAGCTTATGCGACCACACTAGGTCAAGCTATCTCCTCCTTCCACTAGCTTGCTTCTTCCCTTTCGGAGGTGAAGCACAACCTGCACAAACTTCCCGCAGCTCACCACACCTTGGTAGCTCACGGGCAACACTAAGCCGTTTAGGAGCGAAGCTCCAAGAGTAACAAATGAATCACACGAACATGATGAAGTCCAACAGTGCTCAAGGTGCTTTGGTGCTCTCAATCTTCTCACTATGGCTGCTCTCTCTACTACCCAACACAAGGATCTCACAATATCAAGCAATCCTCACAAAGAGGGGTTGGGGAGAGCAAGAATGGCTTTGGCTTGGCAAGGAAGAGCAGGGAAGCACTAAAGAAACCTCAGGAACAGCAACTTGCCACTGTGGAGGTCGTGGGGTATAAATACTCCACTCCACAAAAACTAGCCGTTGGGAACTCAGTGAAAACCGGTGCCACCGAGATTTCAAACCAACTAGCCGTTGGAGCAACCTGACACAAAACCGGTGCCACCGGTTTCCAAAAACCGGTGCCACCGGTTTTGCCCTAGCAAAACCTATAAGTGTGTAAGTGAGGGTTTTGTGTCTCTCAACAAGTCACATGGGTTCCTTGAACACTTAGACAATTTCAAGACTACATGTGATGCATCCCTCTTGATAGTACGGCATACCTATACTCAAGGTCAAATATAAATACAAATGATACACTTGAGCTTCTTCACTTTGAGTCATGCCATACTTGATCAACATATCCACTCGAGAGTTGCATCCAACCTTGTCTCTTTGAGCACTTCAACCTTGAGCTAGTGACTTGAACTATTGTCTTTGAATGAAATCCACTTCTAGTCCAATTCACCTCTTTCACAACTTACTTCTAGAAAGTTTGATACTTGCCAATATGAATACCAAATGTGACCAAGATTCATCAAGTTGAAATCCAAAGAAAGTTTCGTCACCCTAGCAAAGATACATGACTCAAGTCCGCAACTTGATCACACATTGCTTAGTACCTAGAAACACTATCCCGAATTCCACCTCTTCATCCTTGCATCGCATATAGCTTCACATTATTGTGTATCAACAATGAACACCATTTCTTGATATGCAATATATCCACTTCACTTTGACCTTTTATTTCTATCAAAGTCATCATGTCTTGTTTGCAAGTCATTCTTTAAATATAGACCAAGAATTAGCCATATCACCATGTCTCTTGTCCATTCATCCAATCTTGCAATATACAACATTTTTATTCACCATGATCTAAGATATCCCATATCAATATTAAACAAGCTTATATCAATTTAGAGACCAATAAATCACACATGTCATTATGCCTCTTTCTTTATTTCACCACAGCTTGCCATCTTTCATATTCATAAATAATGGGAGCAACCACTTATTCATTCATGTCAACATGAGCCATCCACATTGGATTCAACCAATGACCAATAGTGAATCATCAATATACAATTTAAATCCTGCTCATAATCTTTAACAAACACGTTAGTCCTTTAATCGTTTTGTCATTTAATTCACCAAAACCCACAAGGGAGCCTAGATGCACTTTCAATCTCCCCCTTTTTGGTGATTGATGACAACTTGATTAAAGCTCACAATAGATATCAATAAAGCTTTTGAATGTTCAGATTTAGTTTGAGCTCCCCCTTAATATGTGCTTTGAATGAAATTCAATAACTTGGCCTAAAATGCCAATTTGCACATTTTCAAGAAAACATGGAGCTCCCCCTAAATCTCAACATCCGTGGGGTGCAAAATATGTGTGTGAACAATTAATACGTGATGCATGCAGCATAAGATAATTAAACAAGAGAAGCAAGTGCTGCCTGAGCTAGCTAGCAGAAATCGGTGCCAACAGTTTTTGCAAACCGGTGCCACCGGAAAATGCCCAGAAAAATAAAATCAAGCATCAAAGAGAGATCCAGAACTTCCGACACCACGGGTCAGAATTTCCGACAAGCAGCAGAGGCTACCGGAGATTCTAGACCAGAAGTTCTGGACCCAACCAGAATTTTCAACACACAAAGCATTTTATCAAACACATGCGTCTAAATAGAATTTAAACAAGTTTCACACACAAAGACAGGTTCAACACATATAGTAGCACTCATTACAATTGTTCTCAAGTCCAAAAGAGCTAAGATAAGGTTTAAAATTTATTACACAGGCCTGTTGCATCCAACAGCCAAAACCGGTGCCACCGGTTTTGGAAAACCGGTGCCACCGGTTTTGTCAGACAGCCAGCAGACAGAACTGATCAGCAACGCTTTAATCGCTCCAATTTCTCCTCGTTTGTCATCCATCACCAACAAAGGTCCTGGGGGCTTCTTCGGCTGCTTCTAATCATCATCTTCATCATCATTTTGCTCTTGGCCTTGAGTTGGAGGAACAAATGGAGGTTGATGTGCAAATTGAGTTGGAGGGAATGTACCAACATAAGGATTGACATTACCAAAAATCCCTCCAAAAATATCATCTTGAGCGGAACCTGAACCTCCAGCTGCATGGGGATCAATTTGTGGCATACTAGAAGAGCCACCTTGTCCTTGAGTTCCCACAAATGGCATTTTAGAAAATGAACCACCTCCACTTTGCATGCCTTCATATGACGGATTATAATATGAGTTGCCTATGGATCGATCCCAATAATCCTTTTGAGTAACCGAATCCACTTCTTGAGATTTAGTTCAAATTTGATCAAATCCCTCTGGTTCACTTTCCTCATCATCAGACTCTGCACGGGGGATAGGAGGCCTATTGGAGGGATACTCATACATTTGCCTAATCATCCTCGAATCCCTCTTCCTCCTTTGCCTTTCCTTGTGAGCAATTGCATTTGTGCTCATACAAGACCCACACATAAAGTTGAACAATTTTCTAAGTGGTGAAGGGGGCTTGTGCACATCTCTTTGCCCACGTCCAAGGCCACTTTCGGACGCCTCTCTTGCTGTCATAGAAGGTGCAGCAGCTGTAGGGGCACCTTCAGGTGCTTCTCCACTCTCTACATTAGCCTCCATGCTTGCCGCTTGAGATAGGGTTGGTCCTTTGACATCATTCTTCATGTGGAAGGGCTCAATCTCATGATCATAATCAAATGTGAAGTTTGTGATAGCCTCAATAACATGCATGAGATAAGGAGCATACCCACAATACTTTTGTGGAGATCCGGCAATAGACTTTATTTCTTCCCAAATGTAGTCCACTACACAGAACTCCGGCTCACTAGGTGTCATATACCTTATCAAATCATGAAGATAGAATGATATGTTGCTTTGATCACCCTCCCTAGGAGCAAGTGTCTTCCTAAACATGCGGTTGATATAGACATAGTATGGTAGCATGCCCTGTACACTTCCAAAGTGTCTCTCATGATTCTCCATATACATATAGCTCATATCTTTCTTATCCATATAATTAGCATTATGAATATGAACTCTATCATCATCCTCACTAGCAAAGCCAAGAAGAGAGGCAAACTGAGTGTAGGTTACCCCAAACCAATTACCCTTTGTCATCCAATGCACAATCCTCTCATCATTCCTGGAAGTGAAGTAGCAAGTGGCATAGAATTGTGCAATTACCTCACTATTCCATGACTTGGCAAAGCTCATGATCTTGTATACATTCTTTCTCTTGCATTCTCTAATGATCTCATCAATCCTAGGGTCCTTGAATACCCTCATGTATTTCCAATCAATAAACTGAGCCTGGGCAATAGGAACATCTTTTGCAAGAATGGCACTCTCATAGAAGTCTTGATGAAAAGCTGTGCCAAATCTATAGTCAAGGTGCCTCCCACCAACTTCCTTAGGATTCTTAGCCCTTTAAACTCTGACCTTTTCTGTCATGCCCTTAGCTTTGTAGTTGATCTTGGCGCGGTGTGGGGGCGCCATGGGAGCTCTAAAAGTCACATCACTGAGATGTGTGGGAGGAGCATTATGTGTTGGCCATGGCCCAAGTGCTGAAATGATGTCCTCCTCATCATCCTCATTCCCACTGCCACTTCTGTCACCACTGCCTATCCCCTGACTGTGCTCATGGCTCTGTGTACGAATAGATTTTCCCTTTCTTTTGCGCTGACCAGCTGAGGGAGAGTCTGCAGCAGCAGCAGACTCGGAAGGAGTGGGATCTCTCTCATATGGACTCTCCTCATCATCATCACTAGAGGTGCCCTCGGGCTCAGAATCCTCAATGCGAATATCACCCCTTGGAAGCCTCATTCTTCCTGCTGCCCTCTTGGATCTTCTTGGTTCTGTTGCTGCTGGTTGAATTTCTTGCCCACTACTTTCAACATCTCTTGCCCGAAACTCAAATTCGGCATTCTTTGAGCGATTTGGTCTTCTCCGAAAAACAATGTAATCACTGGGATCTGTAACAAATACATGGGGAAGTAGCCACTGAGACACTGATCCTTGACAGAAATATTGATTTAGAGATTTTTGAACCGAGTAGAACCATTGACCAGGGTTCCTGCGAACAAACCGGTGCCACCGGTTTTTGCCCAGAAACCCTAGGTTATGGCCCCCATCAATGCCACCAAGGAAAGTTTGATTTCTTGCACTGAGAAGATTCAAGGGCCTAAAACATGATGTTCTACCAAGAGAATCCGAGATGAAACTTCTAGGGAAAGAGATCGGGTAAAAACATTGATTTGAGTACCTCCCGACATGGTGGAAGAGTTGTTGCAGCCCTAGAACTGAGGGGAATCTGGTCACACCGGATTGGAGACTCCAAATCTTGCCTCAACACTTGAATCCCACGGTGGAAAGTTGAAATCGCCAAGAAATCGCCTCCAAAGCCTCTCCCTCACTGTTTCTGGTCGGGGGTAAGAAGAGGGGATGAAATGTAAATGTGAAGGGATAAGTCACGGGTAAATAGTCCTCAGCCGACAGAAACCGGTGCCACCGGTTTGGGAAAACCGGTGCCACCGGAAATTCTTGACCCTGTGACTTTTGTCCATTTTTGCACTTCAGCCCTTCCCCTTTTTCCTCTGCTCCATTTTTGAATCCATTTATCCATTTGTCACTGCTTTTGACTCAGATGAAGGATATTTGACAGATATTTGATCAAGATAAGGAGATCCAAGACACATGGCCCTTGAGATGAGATTGGATAGATCTAATGGACTTGAGAGTGTTTCACCATTTGTAGTTAGCTAGCAATCAAGCAAGGATAACAATAACCACAAATGGATCAACGTGGCCACAAAGACCAATACCAAATGATTTTCAAAAAGCACACTTCCTACACATGCTAGTTAATTTTGAAAGACTATCCTATGTCACACAAGGCATGCATCCATCTAAAGTCAATGACCATCTTAGCATATTTAGCTCATATCTGGCAAGAGATGACACCAAGTCAATTTTTAATGAAGACATCAACTAAATATCTAGATTTGAAGCTCAAAATTACTTAAAACAATTACATGCAAAAGCACATACTAGAAAGATTCAAAGGCCTAGATGCAAAAGATAAGAATAAAGGTTCATGAAAATATACCTTTGCCTTAAGCCCATTCAACTTGTGCGTATTTCAATTTAGCATAGTGCTAGCCCTCATAATTATTTTTCTTATTCAAGTATTGAGTTAGCACAAGGTACACTAGCACATGAGACTACAAGTTCACTAGAAGAAAAAAGTTAGTCCCACAAGTGACACAAGTATTGGAATAAGCTCCCTCTTAATTAGTGCATAAGAATTTGTATTTCTTTTGAGTTGCACTTTATTCAATTATGAATATAAATGAGTTTATTCACAATCTTGGTCAAGGCATATAGAAGGTAATAAACAAATTGAAATTGTGCCAAGGATCTCAACATCATAGATGTAATATCATCAAAACCTTTTTCATGCCAAACACACTAGCATGAAGGAAGGCCTAGATGCATTGAAATGAATACATGAATTTGAAAAGCATACCTTGGTCTTGAACAAATAAATTCTTCACATAGAGAAACACATATATCCATTAACTTGTGCTTTGATTTCTTTTCATCTTGTCATTTTAGTGTGATCTAACCATAGTTTTAATAAAATGACAAGACAATACAAATATTAGTAGCACAAGCTCTAGTCTTCTATTTGGTGACTCTTTGAGTGTGGCGGGGAGTGAGTCACAAAATATGAAACCTCATAACATGGATTAGATTTCTCAATCATATGGTGTACACAAGATTATGTGGAAGTCAAGCATATGTACACCATCTTGGTCAATTAAGTCCAAACAAGGAATCTAAGCCATGCTATGGAGAGTAGCTATATATGTGAAACTCAAACCAACTTAAATGAAAAATGATACAATTACCATGTTGGTTTGTTGACCTTGTTGTCATGTAGCTTACTCATCACCAACTCACTTGCATTGTAGTTGCTCAAGTGTATTATATGAATATAAGTTTGATCCCTTACACTTGAACTACTGTTGACGCGGAAAATCGGCGGACGTATCTCCCGCATGCAGCACACGATGACCGGGGAGATCAGCTTCGCTCCAGTGCCAGTCTACACTTCCAGTTCAGGTTCGCGGCGTGCCAGTCAATTTGACCTGAAATTGACAAGGGAATAAAACAGTTAAATTGCTCTACGATTGCGCCGGCTCTATTTCAGACGATGGAGAAGCGTCGAATTTTAGCCAAGACCCAATCAGACACGCATCGGCCGATACTGATCGGACCTCAGAATCGGACCTCAATGATGACGTCAATCGGGCCGAGT
>CM014271.1:15510981-15529065 GCA_004135705.1 Alloteropsis semialata | reverse complement strand
GGGTGTCTCAACATATTGTCTTCCCTCCGATCCTCTTTGTGCCACCGCAGCAATTTAGCATGCTCTTTGTTTCTGAACAAGCGCTTCAGACGTTGTATTATAGGGAAATACCACATCACCTTGGCAGGGACTCTTTTCTTGGGGGCCTCTCCCTCAACATCACCAGGGTCGTCTCGCCTGATTTTATACCGCGAGCAATTGCATACCGGACAGGCGTCCAAAGATTCGTACGACTTGCCCCGATAAAGGATACAATCATTGGGACATGCGTGTATCTTTTGTACTTCCAGTCCTAGAGGGCAAACGATTTTTCTTGCTTCATATGTTGTTTCGGGCAATGTGTTGCCCTCTGGAAGCATCTTCTTTATCATTTTCAATATCTCTCCAAAACCTTTGTCAGACAAGCCATTAGTTGCCTTCCATTGCAACAGTTCCAGTGTGGTACCCAATTTTTTCTGGTCCTCTTTGCAATCTGGGTACAACAATGTTTTGTGGTCCTCCAACAAACGGTTCATCTTCTCCCGCTCTTTCGCACTTTCGCAGTCTTTCTCTTCATCACGGATCATGCCACCTAAGGCGTCATCATCCTCATCCTCTGCAACTGCTTCACCCTCGCCCATTGCCGTATCATCTGCAAAGGCACCGTATTGTGCAAAGTCCGGGATGTTGTCGTCACCTTCTTCATCACCTTCTTCAAAGAATATCCCCGCTTCGCCGTGTTTGGTCCAACAGATATAGTTAGGCATGAAACCACTCATAAGCAAGTGTGTGTGGACCACCTTCTTCGAGATGTGATAATCCTTCTTATTCTCACAGACCTTGCATGGACAGCATATAAAACCCGAGGTCGAGTTAGCCTCTGCCGCGTCGAGGAATTGATGAACGCCATTAATGAAGTCAGATGAGCGTCTATCCGCGTTGTACATCCATTGGCCGATTCATCTATTCACAAAATACAATGAAAAATTCATCCCCAATTTCTAAAGTTCGTAATAAACCTAAATAAGAATATCATATATAATATCTAAAAATCTTAATAACCGTAAACATCAACATCATTTGATGCCACCAAAAAGATGTATTTCTAAAGACACGCGCAGAAATTAAATTACAAATCGTACGTAGGTTTTGTTCTTGCTAAAACTTATTAATTTGAAAAACAAATACAGACATAGATCACATTATGACAGGCGGTGGTATTTAAGCATCTTTGGGCGTATTCTTTGGGTCTGGAGGTGGAGTTGTTTGACCCGCAACTGGCGGTGGAGCATAACGACCATCAAACGGAGGTTCTAAGCCTGCCGCAACATCTTCTTCATGCTTCCTTTGCAAATATCGAACCATTGCTCTATGCAACGCTCCTTTTTTCTTTGGCTTCGGTTGAGGGTTGACGGTGGTTTTCCCCTTGCCAGCAGAGAAACGATGATTACCCCTACCATCATCACCACTTCCTCCAGCGGCAGTATCCATGTTGATTCTAGAACACTTGATTTTTTTTTTAATTTTGACATAACATATTAGTATATTACGAAAAAACTATCCATTATTCCTAGGTCTCATGCAATTCTCAAATAACTAGAAGTAAAATTCTATTTTCTATTGACAACCATGAGAAGTAAAATTGAATTTAAAATCTAACTAAATAAGAATATCATTTATAATCTCAAAAAATCCTAATAACCCTAAATATCAACGTCATTTGAAGCCTCTAAAAAGATGTAATTCTAAATTTCGTAATAAGCCTAAATATGAATTTCATTTATAATCTCTAAAAATCCTAATAACCCTAAATATGAATATCATTTCTAATATCTAAAAATCATAATAAGCATAAATATGAAATTCATTTAATGTTTCTACAAATAATCCAAAAATCTAAACAATGTCTAAAAATTTGTGCATCATCTCCACACATGCAACAACTAACTATATATTGATTCTCTATTACAAATTCATAATAAAAATGAAGATTCAATCTAAAATCTCTTATTTCAATCCATTCCACAAAACACAAATTACTCAAAACATAGAGCATGAAATAGACCATACTAAACGTCAAAAGAGAGAGGATGAAGTTGCTAAACTTCTAGCGGACTTGGTTTGCAAAATCTCCAAAAGTTATGAAAAAATCGGGCATGAGCTCCCCCAACCCGAGCTCAATGGAGGATGAAGAAATGAGCCATGGCTCGGGCTGGGGGAGGAAGAAGGCCCCTTTATACGCAGGGCCCCTTTGGTACCGGGTTGTGGCACCACCCGGTACCAAAGGGGGCCCCTTTGGTACCGGTTGGTGTCACCACCCGGTACCAAAGGCCCCGAGGCTCATTGGTACCGGGTGGTGGCACCACCCGCATAGGTACCGGGTGGTGCCACCACCCGGTACCAATGAGCGCGCAGAATTATTGGGGATTGGACCCGGTACCAATGCTCACATTGGTACCGGGTCTTTAGTAACCGGTATCTATGAGAGTGGATGGATAGAGCGTTTTCTGGTAGTGATGATTGTTTAATTTCTTTCACTCATTCTAATATATTTTTTTTTTGCGGCAAAGCTCTTACCACCCTTTCTGGAAAAAATATTGATGGTAGTATCGTCAATCAGGAATAGTAGAGGGTGCAACATGAGCCAAGCATGACAGTGGAGGCAATATATATGTTTGTCGTAGTGGAGCTTAACTACGCAAAGTGGAAGAGGCAAGGGTGTTATGTGGCAGATAGGAAGATATGGTGAAGGCTGATCACCATGGAATGCCCATTGCATGGTGCAAGAGTCAAGCTGACGATAGGCTACCAACCGTGATGAGCTAATATATATATATACCATTTTATTCGTAGCAACTATATAGACACAATTAAATGACATCTAAAAGGTACATATATATAGTTTAAGTGAACAATATATATGCGTTGGTTTAAGTTGATGGTTTTGCTAGGGCACTCCTGCATATTTAATTTTACTGTTCTACTCCCTCCGTTCCAAATTGTAAGTCATTCCAAGATTCTTGGAAAGTCAAACTATTTTACGTTTGACCAAAATTATAGAGATGACCGCAAAGATTTATTGTATCGAACAAACTTACTATGAAAATATATGTTACCATGAATCTAATGATACTTATTTGGTATGACAAATATTTGTACTTTATTGTAGAAACTTGGTCAAACTTGAGATGGTTTGACTTTCCAAGAATCTTGGAATGACTTACAATTTGAAACAGAGGGAGTATTATATTGCATTGATATAAAAGAAATGAGCTGATTTTTTATGACTACCATTTTTCCACCAAGAAGTGAGATATTTTAGGAAAGTAAACCGGGGGCATGTATAACTAACAAAAGAAAATTAGGGCTCAACAAGGTCATAACACCTGTCAGAAAATTAATCCAAGGGCACAACTGATTCCATCAACCATCAGTTCTACATACCAATCTATTAGCTACTGCAGACACATCATTTACCGCACAAGTGGAGCATCAGTTTTTTTTTTTCCAGCACACTTGAATACTTATAGTCATTTCCTTCCTTTCCCCCTTTGTCGTCGGTGAATTACACAAGAGCAAGCTTTACGCCTTTGCTACATATCTAGCTGAAAACCAGAACCAGTTGGTATGAGTCATCCGCACATTTCGTTGGGAACATCATCTTTACAAAGAAGGCATATTTAAGGAACAATTTGTGTGAGCTTTCCTCTTATATAAATTGTCATGACTAAATATTAATTTCACGACCATTGGATGGAGGAAGAGTGTATGCTTATACTTTTTCTAAGATTCATGGACCAAAAAACTTTGATCCGGTGCAGGTGACGCGCATATATATATATATATAAGCATGCTTTGTGCAAAGAAAAATGAAAAATTAAGCTTCCTTTAGTGTAAACTTCTGATCTCCAAAAGAAAAGACCCAAGACAATTAGGCCATAATTGCTACCTTTTGCTATGATAGTTATTAAATACTTTTTGGGGGTGATGAATCATAGCTTTTCCTCAAAATCCAATCGCCCAGGAGCGGGACCTGGCACTGACAATGCAAGAATCCCTTTACCCTAGCGACCTCATCTGGCACGAAATCCAATATTTTAAAGGAAAAACCAACGAATTAACCCCTCAACTGACCCACCTCATTTGTCAATGCTCCTCAAATCAAATATTACGCCCCCAGTCATTTGTAGTTGATATGATGTTTATATGATGTAACTGCTAAACTAAAATGCTTGACTCTACAAATAACATATTTTGACTGTATACAAATGTTTTCTTTATGGTTTCGTCTCGTTCATATCTGCTTAGTGCTCATAATATATATGTCGATGGTATTATATATCCATAAGACGCTAAGAGATATTCGCTTGATTTCTCTAGCAAGTTCACAGTAAAACTTTGTGCTGTACAAAAACAACTCAAAAGTGCAAAGTGAGTAGCAGTTAAAGTATGTGTTCAACACCAACTCCTACCAAATTCTGGTAGCCCGAAACGAGCAGTAGTCTAAACTTGCAAGAGATGGGCCCCCTAGCGTTCCTTTTCTCAGGCAGGCAGGGACAAATCGGAAATCAGACAAAAGAAGAGCAGAAGATAGGCACTTGAAAGAATAATTGACTCCAAAGCAGGGAAAGGAAGGATGAACACGAACACGACACACATTTCTTCGTCTTGTGCTCTCTTTTCTCCCCGCTTTCTTGTTTGCGAAGAAGGAAAAACAAACAAGCAGAAATGTGTAGGAAAAGACGTTGATGGAGCCCCTTTGTCTCCGCAACCGACAACGCGAGAGCGAGACCCTCGTCTACTGCACGCTCGGTCCGTGTTGACCGTGTGCCGTTAATTTCTGCTCGCTTGGTCCGAATCGATCCCTGTGGGAGCATATGATCGAGATCAATTCAACGTTGCATTCACCATGGACAACAAAAGAAACGAAGAGAGAATTTCTATATACTGTCTCACGATTATACTCTGTGGTGACGGTAACAATTACTGCCTCCTTCTAAAGTGTAGTTCGTCTTGACTTTTTAATTTTCAATATTTATTACTTTGCTATATATTTAGATATACATAATGTCTAGATTAATGTCAAAAGCAATAAACCTTGAAAAGACAAAACGGTTTATAATTTGAAACGGAGAGTAGGATCATTATTTGTTTGTTACCATAGTGGGGCTGCAACCAAGACCGCCAGAGCTAACCTCTAGAGAGGGATAATATTTTATTTCCGGAAAAAATGAAAAAGATTATTTTAAAATAGAAAAAATATAAAAATAATAAAAACGATATGAGCCACTTTTAATCTTTTTTGAGAAATATCGTATTTTCCCGTGAAGAGTACTGTATTCAACATATTTTTTTGAGGGAAAACTATATTGAACAACTCCCATCCTCCATCCAAGTCAAGCTACGGCCCAGTCGGCCAGACCCAAGACCAACAACATTTTCCACCCACGAGAGCCCGGACGCTGCAGACCTGGATCTCCTCAGGGCAGGCCCAACGCAGGGAGCACTTACTAGTGGCTTCACCAAAAAGTAGTACGCCACGTTGATAAAAGAATCAAGGCAGTCAAGTTTCTAACGCAAGTCTTCTCTTTTTTTTTTTTTTTTTTTTGAGAGGCGCTATTCTAGAATACAAGGCTGTAGTATCTGAACTCAGCCGCAAACGCACACCGCACTCACTCACTCACACCGCACACAACACCTCCCTACGACTATCAGATGGGCCACCTGAGAAAACCGGGAATAAATCCCGCAGTGAGGCTGGGGAGTTCGGTCTATGACTCGAACTCGCGAGCGGTTGGTTCCGCACCTGGGACCCCAACCACCTGGGTTATCGCCCAGTCCTCTAACTAGGGGTGGAAATGGCGCGGATACGGATAGAATTAGGATGTTTTTAGTCAGATATTTATATTTTTAGACGAATACGAATTCGAATTCGAATATACTCGAATACAAATGCAAAACGGATAGTTCGAATTCGAATTTGCATTCGGATATCTACTCGATTTGCACAATAGCAATTCTTCATTTGTTTATGGATGGTTTTAGAAGAACAAAATCATTAAAAGGGTAGGGATTAAAGTATGACCATGCATACAGAGATAGCAGGTCAAAAATAACATATTTATCCATATTTATTTTAATAAATAAATATATAAATAATAAAATAAATTAGAAATAAATAATATTTTAAATAAATCTATTGATATTTATCAAGAAATAAATAAAATTGAAGTATATAAATAATTTACATTAATAAATAAATAAAATAAATTTTTTAAAAATAATTTAATTCAACAAATATATCATGTTCAGACTACATCAAAATAATGCATTTATTTAAAAATTATATTATATTAAAATTTATTAAACTTAACTTTTTATATCATTTGTAATATCAAAATTAATATTAATAGTCATTAATCATAAACTAACTTTACGTTATTCTTCACGGATACGGATAATTGTCGAATATCCATAATTATTTCGAATATGGATATGGATTCGGATAGAGAAAAATAGTGAAAAACGAATTCGGATACATCCATTTAGTATCCATATTAGCAATCTGACACGAATACGGATAACCATATTAATATTTTTGTGGATACGAATTCGGATATTTCAGTTATCCACGTACCACTTTCCATCCCTACCTCTAACGCAAGTCTTCTCTCTCATCTTGTGCTTGCTCTGCCACAACCGGCTGCTTTTGCAGCCTATTTGTCAGACGAAGGCATTCTCTTTTTCTGCATCGCGCGCTCTACGAGTATCTGAGGGCCTGTTTAATTCGTGTGAAAGAGTGAAAAGTGTATGTATTGGGTTGCGTGCATAGAGAGAAGAAATAAACTGACACGGTTCTCGATGCAGTACGAGGTAGAAAAGTGACGTGGATTAAACAGGGCCTGAGTCTTTTGTAAGGCCTTCGCTGCTTCTGCAAGCTGCTCTCACATGCTGCAAGACCACCAACTGACTTGATGTGGAGGTTATCTGCCTATGTGGAAGTTGGGGCTCCCAACCACGGTGGAGCGTTGGGCCTGCCCTCAGCATGCCACGCACCCCTCTGACAGCCCAGTTGCCGCCCGGGTGACTTCACGACAGCCTGCGCCGCCGCCATGGGCCAGACTGCGACGGAAGAAGGAGAGAGGGCAACACGAGAAAAGAGAATCCTTAGATTGAAAGAGGCGACCGCGAAGAGAAGCAGAGCCTTTTAAAAAGGTAGCCCACGGATAAAAAGCCCATGTCCTCTTTCTTTTTCTTTCAGTTTAATTAATCTTCCAAGTGATAGTATCTAGATCTAAAAAAAAGTAATTAGTATCTCTCCATCCACTCTTACTGCAGAAATACTCGAAACAGTAAGATGAACCTGTTAGTCTTCTAATGGTCGTTCTGGTTCAATTCACCTCCACATTTCTGGATCAGTGCAAGAATATGTTTCGTTATGAGCTACTGGAAGCGCTAATCCAACATAGACTTCCACAACCACAAACATATATCGGTCATTGGAATACCAGACCGTTCGCAAAAAGACCTCATTCGTTCTGAGTTACTGGAAACAGCGAAGCCAACATATAGACTTCCACAAACATATATCCTGGTCACTAGAAATACCAAATCGTTCGCATAATACTCCCAAACAAAAACATCCATCCATTCCGGGTCTACAGAAAAAGTGAAAAGAAAAATAGAACAGCTATCCAGATGACATCGGTCTCCAGATCTCACTCAGACCACACTCCGTTCTTTCAGCAAAGTAAAGCATCGTCCGCTCAGGAGGCGAAGAAGAAGGACTAGCACTCTAGCAGTAGAACATGGACCTCTTCAGCTCATCCTTTATCTCCGGAAGTTGCTTTGGACCACCGGATGGACCAACTGCAGCGTCGGAACCTTGAGCGAGGTACAAGAGGGCACGCTGTGCGAGCTTGTGGGCGTAGTAAGCAGGAGGAGCTGCAATTCCAAACAATCAGTGCAGCATCACGTTAAAATTTCCTTCCATGCACAGGGCTAATCTGTGTAGTGACATTTTATTTCCATTGCTGATACAGCAGATATCATTGTGCTTCTCTATCTACTGCATGGATATAGGTTATGGACTCTAGCAGAATTTTTCAGTTTCATGAAGCATGTGAATCATGTGTGAATGCTATCTACACTAGATACCATGCTTAAGCAGGAAAAACACGAGGAAATTCGTTAAAACAAAATTATCAGAAAAATGCAGAGAACAATGACGTACCGATTGACACCGACTGCGTGCAGCTTGCATAACTGACAAGACAAAAAGACAAACAGGGCATACTGTCATACACCTAAACAGTGCAAACACAAAATGGAAACTGGCTAGTAACAGCATGCTTACGTGTAGCACAGGTTATTCGTGAGACCCTGCAGTTCATCTGCTGTGAAGTTGTTGTCATCTCGCAGCACAAGGTACTGCACCGGAGGGCATGGCCCCTGCATTTTCATAATCACCCACTTTTATTCTTCAGGACACGATCGTCAAGAAGACATATCAAGTTATCTGTGATGTTGTAGGCATCTTACTCTGATCTCAGGATTGCTGCAAAGGAAGAATTCAAATTCTGCTGGGTGACAGATGTCACTATCAACCACTGTGCCTACAATTTTTTCAGAGAGATGCGATCAAGGTGACTGATGAAACAGGATACCAAAATAACTGCTGTGAATAAGATCGTGGTTCTAAGTTCTAACCAGGCTCAACATTTTTCTTCTTAGCAACATTGCGCTTTTTGTTGTTGTTGTTGGGGAGCAGCCTTAGGCTAGGCCTCTTCTGCACTACAATGAAGGTGATTTGTGCCTTCTCTTTATCGTACAGCGCTTTCCAAGCCTGAAGAAAAAATGGTTGTTACTAAATATTCTATCAAACTTGACATTGGCAAGAATTATTTGCCCTCAAATCACACTACCTTTTCTATCTCTGGGATTTCTTTTTCCAAAACATGTTTGAGCTGGCTCTCACTTACGCCATCCCTAGCAACCAAATATAAAATAAAAGAGCACGGGTAAAAGTAACCAGCTGTTAATTTTTATGGGAGGATGATCAAAAGAGCACATCACAGAACAGCTGAAATATATGAACCTGTAGAATATCAGCTGCTGGGGCTTCTTGTTGGACTCCTTTTCAAATGCATGAAGGAGCTCCCTTTAGAAGTTCAAAATTAAAATACGGTCCAATGTGGTGGCATGCATTTTCCAAATAGTTACATAGAGTGAAGGTCTTACTTGACAATGTCTTCAAGGCCACTGATGATTTCATCACGTTGACCTTGTGCACGAACAACACCATTATACTTGGCCACCTCATGCCAGTCTTGGGACGCAACGACCTAAACAGAACCTCAGGAATCTGTCAATTAATGAGATCAAACTGGAGAAGATATCGTCCGTTTTCTAAACAAAAGAAAAACTTACAGAAGCAACGGAAGGAGTAGAAACATCTATAGCAGAAGGACGAGTAACATGAGCACCAAATATAATTGTCGGCTTGTTCGAAACAACCGGCAAACTCTTTTGTGCATCATCGAATACTGAGTTCCTTCCTCCAGACTGTCACAATGGTGAATGTATTATATCATGTTGATCAGCCAGCTTTTTGAAAAAAAAAAAACATGAAGCGAAGCTCAGGTTTAATACCTTGGCATTGATCTTAATAGCAATATTTGCCAATATTTGGTTATTTACAGTTGACACATTTGACTTTCGACAACACTGTGACACGAGACCAATATCTGTCTCACAGATCTTTTTAACTTTTCCTGTGGTTAGAAGTAACATCAGGCATGACATATATGTAGAAGAAGTGAAGGAACTATGTCACCTAAGTCCAACCATAAATACCATATAAGCTGCCATTTTTATCTGGCAGTATAGCAAGCAGTAGATCAATCTTCTGATCCCTCAGCTTGTTCTGCATCTCCTGATAGCATGTACGAATATCATCTTCAACTTGATCTGGACGTGCAGTGAATATTGGGAGCTTCAGATTGGCTAAGTCCTGAAATCAAAGTAATAGTGGTAAGCTGGAAGTAGTGTTTGGACGGTTTGTGCTGAGATAGTCAAAAGGAATGATGAAAAAAAATATATTACCACTCCAGCAGTACGAGACATGTCAGCCAGCTTTAAGCAAAACTGCTCAACATCACTCTTGGGTAAATCTTCACAAAAGTTAATGCATGCCCAGTTACTGATCTTGGCACCATTTACTACTCTCTGTAAACAAACAAAATGAACATTAAAATAACTGTTACAGATTAAGGTTCTTAAAATGTATCTTTATTGAAGCTCTAACATTAACACTGGTTTCGCAGCTCATGACGTACCTTGTCTTTCATGTTCCAGTATCCATTCATTGGAAACCATGTTTTCTGAGATCCAGAATCATGGTACTTAAGCTACAACACCAAAAAAAGAGAGAGCAGATAAGACAAATCACAAGCTACTTATACCTAAAAATATATATCAGAACTCATGGAAGTAGGAGAGCACATTTGGAGGTGGCAGAACTCTAGCATTAATTGTAGTAAGATTGTCATCAACATCAATGCAAAATTCATTTGCACGTTTGGTGCTGCTGTACTGCTTGCGCTCAACAACCTAAGAAAAGTGGAAGTTAGGTAGAGATAACTAACTATATGTTTGATCACACTTCACATCTTGACGCAATATTGGACACAATGCAGTGAGATCATGAACCTGACTACTGGATTGCTTGGGTTCAGGCTCGAACTGACAGGTTAAGTTCCTTAGAGTAGAAACCTGACTGCTATCCAGCTTCTTCTGGTAATGCCGTCTGGGAACTATCTTGCAAACCTGAAATTGAGATTGACATTTGGAAATGTCAGTAGAGTATAGGAGCATAAGAGATCATGTTGAAGTTGAGAAATCATAGTTACCAACCTCGATAGGAAAATAGACTGGCTTCTGCTCACTGCCAACATCGACGCATGGGAGAAATTTGAACTTCAGTTCCAGGTTGTATGTTTCTCTGAAGTGATCAATGACAGTCTTTGTATCTCCACTCGCTAATTTAAAACTGAGATGTTAAGGACCCAGGGTAATATTTCATTAGAAAAAGTGCTGATGACCAAATTTGATGGCACATATATTTCTAAACCAGAGAAGCTAGGATATTTTGTTGAACAGAAAAGCAAAGAAGAGCAATCCTACCTCAAAAGTTCAGTAGGTTTCACTGACAAGCCAGCAATTCTGTACTTACGGCGTTCATCTCCTCGGTGTGTGACTTCAATCTTCACACCCCTGACAGCCTTCAAGAGCTGCAAATTCAGAAAACAACAGCAAAGAATATACATGTGAAGTTCGACATTGCACAATGCATTTTGCATCCTGGCAGGAGAAAACCTGCATACCTTGGCGTACTCAGGTTTAGTCAATTTCCTATTCAAGACATCTATCTTCAGAAGACTCTGAGTGAAGTCAATTAGTAGCAGGGGTTGAATAAAAACTGATGAAGACACGTCTGCAACAAAACATTTGCAGCATGTGAAATTTTTTGCAAATACACAAGATCTGAACTGCAATACTATTAACCATGTAGAAGTGCAACCACAAGTGTTTCTTTCCAGCAATCACTAGAAATCACAGCGTCCACTTGATTTGAAGTAGAAATTATTTCCATTTCCACTGACCCACGTGAAATCAAATTACACAGGTACTACGTTATATCTACATTTCCCCTACTGGACAATTCAGCCATTGACGCATCCTTTGTGCATTTCTGACCGTATTGTATGTAACTAAAAAGGAAAACCTAAATTCAGAAGCGAAGTTATATCTGACCTGCAAGCACAGACAAGCCGTTCGGCATCGGCCTGATGCTCTGATAGAGCCCCTTCCATGCCTCAACACCCAGTGTACTATCCTTCCCCAACGATCGGCCAACCTTGATGTATCTGCGCATAGTCCAGATGAAGAAACATTCATACCAAGTCATGAACACGCCGAGATAATAGGAAACAGTGGAAGTTTGGTCAATTACTCCATGTTGCGTGCGGGGAAGACGACGTTGCACACCACGGTGTCGAGGACCTGCAGTGCCTGCGGGGGGATGTCCGTGGGGTAGCCCGCCAAGAGCATCCTCAGCTGCAGCAGGCTGATCGACGCGGCATGCTTGATCACCACCTTGTACTTCCTGTCCCTCATCCTCCTGCACAATTCGTCGAGCATTTGCATCGCATCTCAGCACCGACCCACATGGGACGAGAGAAGCAGAGTTTACGTACCTTAATTCGACGCTAGCAGAGAGGGTGACCTCGAACTCCTTGGTATCGAACGGCAACGCGCCCGCGGTGAAGAGCGAGTCGCGGCCGTCGTACGCGGGGAAGCGGCCGCCGAGCTCGGTGTGCTGGTTCACGGACACCAGCTCCGCCATGACCTCCCTGTACCCGCCCTTCGGCGTCGGCTTCGGTGAAATGGTCACCTGCAACAACCAAACGAACCGTCACAAGCACGGCAATACACGGCAGCGGCGCTCGGAGAGATCAGATCGAAACCAGAAACGGAGAGCGGACGAGAGAGCGGTGGGCACTTACGTCGTAGTGGTGCAGGCCCTCGTCGACGATGCGGGCGAGGAAGCGGTTGGCCCTGACGACGCACCGCTTCCCCGCGGCGCCGTGCCCAGGGCGCGGCGGGAAGACGGGCTCGGCGCGGCGGACGTGGATGCCGAGCGCCTTGAACTCCTCCCACAGCTGCGCGGCGGCCTCCTCCTCCTCCTCCTCCTCCTCCTCCGCGTCGCTCGCCGCGAGGGTCGGGTCGGCTT
Organism: Alloteropsis semialata; assembly: GCA_004135705.1. Classification (NCBI taxonomy): domain Eukaryota; kingdom Viridiplantae; phylum Streptophyta; class Magnoliopsida; order Poales; family Poaceae; genus Alloteropsis; species Alloteropsis semialata. The sequence goes on along the minus strand of CM014271.1, from coordinate 15,516,293 downwards.
GGCGCAGATCGGCGGAGTGGCTCGGGCCGGCGCGGTCGCGGTCGCCGACGGAGTACTCCGCGCCGCCCTCGTGGTGGTTGCCGCCCCCGTCGCGGCCCGCTGTGTAGTCGCCGCCTTCTTCTCCACGGAGGCCATCGTCGGCGCGGTCGTCGTGGTGGTGCCCGTTGCGGTTCCCCGCCTCAGCGCCGCTCGGGTCCGCCTCGTCCCGTCCGCCGCCGCCGGGTTCCCCCGCCTGATCGGCCGGCGCGTTGGCCGGGAGGCCGGCGCGGCGCTTGCCCATGGCCGCAACTGCTCACGCGAGCACGTGTTCTGTTACGCAGGGAGAGAAGAAAGGGAAGGGGAGGGAGGGAGGAAGCAAGTAGTTGGCCGCCGCGTGCACCGCCGCCTTATATAAAGGCCGTGCCAAAGCCACGGTGATTTCCCTGAAATGTGATGTAATTTCTACCGATTTGTACTGTTACCATATTTTTTGAAATTTGGTTTGAGTTCCCCTCATCCACTAGCATAGCCTGCGAAAAGATGAGAACGGACACGTAAAAGGACTTTGATGTCGCCTAGGGGGTGAATAGACGAGACCTAAAAAATTGCCACTTAAAACAAATTTATTAGTGACAATTGGATATTCCAAATACCATTTTTAGAAATTCAGTAAATGAACTTATAAAAGGATCTTTAGAATCTCCAAATAAAAGAATTGCGCGTCTAACGCAGCGGATATAGAACACTGCCACCAAAACCGGTACCGGTTTTGCAAAACCGGTGCCACCGGTTTTGCTTTGGCAGTGGACCCCGAAATAGATTGAATATACTAGGGAGCTCGGAATCAAACCAAACTTGGAGATAATGATTGAAATGTCTTTCTAAGGTATATCTCCAAGTCCCTGCACTCAAAAACACATATACAATAATATCGAGCAATTTCACCAATTTGCAATATAAGCACAAAGAAGCTCAAACCAGCAGGGAGACACAAGATTTGTTTCCCGAAGATCGGATTCACCGCTTGCACCAAGCAGCCACCAAGGTACGGTGAATCCTACTCTCCGTTGAGGAAGCTTATGCGACCACACTAGGTCAAGCTATCTCCTCCTTCCACTAGCTTGCTTCTTCCCTTTCGGAGGCGAAGCACGACCTGCACAAACAATCCCGCAGCTCACCACACCTTGGTAGCTCACGGGCAACACCTAGCCGTATAGGAGCGAAGCTCCAAGAGTAACAAATGAATCACACAAGCTTGATGAAGTCCAACAGTGCTCAAGGTGCTTTTGGTGCTCTCAATCTTCTCACAATGGCTGCTCTCTCTACTACCCAACACAAGGATCTCACAATATCAAGCAATCCTCACAAAGAGGGGTTGGGGAGAGCAAATATGGCTTTTGCTTGGCAATGAAGAGCAAGGAAGCACTATAGCAATCTCAGGAACAGCAGCTTGCCACTGTGGAGGTCGTGGGGTATAAATACTCCACTCCACAAAAACTAGCTGTTGGGAACCCAGTGAAAACCGGTGCCACCGATTCCTAAAACCGGTGCCACCGAGATTTCAAACCAACTAGCCGTTGGAGCAATCTGACACAAAACCGGTGCCACCGGTTTCCCAAAACTGGTGCCACCAGTTTTGCCCTAGCAAAACCAGTGAATGTGTACGTGAGGGTTTTGTGTCTCTCAACAACTTACATAGGTTCCTTGAGCACTTAGACAATTTCAAGACTACTTGTGATGCATCCCTCTTGATAGTACGGCATACCTATACTCAAGATCAAATATAAATACTATTGATACACTTGAGCGTCATCACTTTGAACCATGCCATATTTCTTCAATGTATCCGCTTGAGAGTTGCATCCAACTTGTCTTCTTTGAATTGAGCACTTCAACCTTGAGCTAGTGACTTGAACCTTTGTCTTTGAATGAAATCCATTTCTAGTCCAATTCACCTTTTCACAACATAATTCTAGAAAGATTGATACTTGCCAATATGAACACCACATGTGACCAAGATTCATCAAGTTGAAATCCAAAGAAAGTTTCGTCACCCTAGCAAAGATACATGACCCAAGTCCGCAACTTGATCACACATTGCTTAGTACCTAGAAACACTATCCCGAACTCCACCTCTTCATCCTTGCATCGCATATAGCTTCACATTAGTTTGTATCAACAATGAAAACCAATTCTTGATATGCAATATATCTGCTTTACTTTAACCTTTTACATCCTTCAAAGTCATCATGTCTTGTTTGCAAGTCATTCTTCAAATATAGACCAAGAATAAGCCATATCACCATGTCTCTTGTCCATTCAATCAAACTTGCATTATGCAACATTTTAATCCAACATGATCTAAGATATCCCATATCAATATTAAACAAGCTTTCATCAATTTTAGAGACCAATATATCACACACATCCTCATGTCTCTTTCTTTATTGCATCGTAGCTTGCCAACTGTCATGTTCATGCATAATGGGAATAACCACTTCTATATGTCATCATGAGCCATCCACATTGTATTCAACCAATGAACAAAAGTGTCTTGTAAATATATCATTTAATTCCTGCTCATAATCTTTAACGAACACGTTAGTCCTTTAATCGTTTTGTCATTCAATTCACCAAAACCCACAAGGGAGACTAGATGCACTTTCAATCTCCCTCTTTTTGGTGATTGATGACAACTTGATTAAAGTTGACAATAGATATATCAATAAAGCTTTTGAATGTTCAGATTTAGTTTGAGCTCCCCCTTAAAATGTGCTTTGAATGAAATTCAATAACTTGGCCTAAAATGCCAATTTGCACATTTTCAAGAAAACATGGAGCTCCCCCTAAATCTCAACATCCGTGGGGTGCAAAACATGTGTGTGAACAATTAATATGTGATGCATGCAGCACAAGATAATTAAACAAAAACAATGCTTCCCAGACAAAAACCGGTGCCACCGGAAATTTTCTGGAAAGCGCAGACAGTCACCAAACAAAGCGGCCCGGAATTTCCGACACAACAAATCAGAACTTCCGGCCACAACCCGAGGCTACCGGAGCTTCAAGGCCATAAGTTCCGGCCCAACCAGAATTTCCAACCCACAAAGCATTTTATCACACACATGAGTCTAAATAGAATTTAAACAAGTTTCACACACAAAGACAGGTTCAACACACATAGTAGCACTCATTACAATTGTTCTCAAGTCCAAAAGAGCTAAGATAAAGTTTGAAATTTATTACACAGGCCTGTTGCATCCAACAGCCAAAACCGGTGCCACCGGTTTTGAAAACCGGTGCCACAAAACCGGTGCCACCGGTTTTGGAAAACCGGTGCCACCGGTTTTGCCCAGACAGCCAGCAGACAGCAGAACAGCGGCGCTTTAATCGCTTCAAATTCTCCCCCTTTGTCATCCATCACCAATAAAGGTCCTGGGGGCTTCTCCCGCTGCTTCTACTCATCTTCTTCTTCATCATCATCTTGCTCTTGGCCTTGAGTTGGGGGAATAAATGGAGGTTGATGTGCAAATTGAGTTGGAGGGAATGTACCAACATATGGATTAACATTGCCAAAAATCCCTCCAAAAATATCAGCTTGAGCAGACCCTGAACCTCCAGCCGCATAGGGATCAACTTGTGGCATACTAGAAGAGCCACCTTGCCCTTGTGTTCCCACAAAAGGCATCTCAGAAAATGAACCACCTCCACTTTGCATGCCTTCATATGATGGATTGTAATATGTGTTGCCTATGGATCGATCCCAATAATCCTTTTGAGTAACCGGATCCACTTCTTGAGATTTAGTCCAAATTTGATCAAATCCCTCCGGTTCACTTTCCTCATCATCAGACTCTGCACGGGGGATAGGAGGCCTATTGGAGGGATCCTCATACATTTGCCTAATCATCCTCGAATCCCTCTTCCTCCTTTGCCTTTTCTTGTGAGCAATTGCATTTGTGCTCATGCAAGACCCACACATAAAGTTGAACAACTTTCTAAGCGGTGAAGGGGGTTTGTGCACATCTCTTTGCGTACGTCCATGTCCACTACCGGACGCCTCCCTTGCTGCCATAGAAGGTGCAGCAGCTGTAGGGGCACCTTCAGGTGCTTCACCACCCTCTACATTAGCCTCCATGCTTGCCGCTTGGGCTAGGGAAGGACCTTCGATATCATTCTTCATGTGGAAGGGCTCAATCACATGATCATAATCAAATGAGAGGTTTGTGACAGCCTCAATCACATGCATGAGATACGGAGCATACCAACAACACTTTTGTGGAGATCCAGCAATGGACTTCATTTCTTCCCAAATATATTCCACCACACTGAACTCCGGCTCACTAGGTGTCATATACCTTATCAAATCACGAAGATAGAAAGATATGTTGCTTTGATCACCTTCCCTAGGAGCAAGTGTCTTCCTAAACATGCGGTTGAGATATGCATAGAAGGGTAGCATGCCATTAACTCTCCCAAAGTAACCCTCATGTTCTGGTAGATACATGTACTTCATATCTTTCTTATCCATATAATTAGCATTATGAATGTGAACCCTATCATCATTCTCACTAGCAAAGCCAAGAAGAGAGGCAAACTGAGAATAAGACACTCCAAACCAATTACCCTCTGTCATCCAATGCACAATCCTCTCATCATTTCTAGATGTGAAATAGCTAGTGGCATAGAATTGTGCAATTACCTCACTATTCCATGACTTGGCAAAGCTCATGATCTTGTATATATTCTTCCTCTTGCATTCCCTAATGATCTCATCAATCCTAGGGTCCTTGAATGCCCTCATGTATTTCCAATCAATATACTGAGCCTGAGCAATAGGAACATCTTTTGCAAGGATGGCACTCTCATAGAAGTCCTGATGAAAAGCTGTGCCAAATCTGTAATCAAGATGTCTCCCACCAACTTCCTTGGGATTCTTTGCTCTCTCAATTCTAGCCTTTTCTGTCATTCCTTTGGCTTTGTAGTTGACCTTGGCTCGGTGTGGAGGAGCCATGGTGTAACGTCCCGGAAAATCGAAAACCCTAAAACGCGCTTAACGAGTTTTCAAAAATCTTTTCCGATGAATTCTCGAATTTCCAAATCTATCAAATCACTCCCGTCGTTTCCAAATTCTAAATTTCCAGTGTTCCAAAGAACTTCTCCCGACCGTTCCTTTTTCCCCTCTTCCTTGTTCCGCGCGTCGCGAACCCGACCTCCGCGCGCGTGACCGACACCTTCCGCGAATCCCGCGATCTCCCGATCTCTCTCTCCTTTCTAAATCCATTTCCGAAATTTCTTTTTCCCTTTCTTTTTCCTTTTTCCTTCCTTTTTCT
>CM014271.1:15491721-15502854 GCA_004135705.1 Alloteropsis semialata | reverse complement strand
GCCCACCTGCACTGGCCGAGCCCCCACCGCCGCATTTACCCCGGCGCCAACGCCCTCACCGGCCGCCGGCCACCACCTCCTCCCCTCGCCTCCGGCTATATAAGCCGCCCCCCCGCGCCCTTGGTCACCACCACAGCCACCTCCACTCCACCTCCACCTCCCCAGCGCCGCTCTCCCGCGCCCCTAAGCCCCGCAGCGCCGCCCCCGGAGCTCTCCACCGCCACCGCCTCCTTCCACCGCCGCCCCGCACGCGGAGCCGCCGCCTCACGCCGCCCCGGACCGAGGTAAGGAGGGGAATCGACTCCCCTCCCTTCCCTCTTGCTCCTCCGTCCCTCCCCGGCCACTCCCATGGCCAGGAAGGCCGGCCATCGGCGCCGACGGGCCGCCGGCCCGAGTTCCCCTCCCCCTCCCCTGTTTCGGCCTGAAGAAGAAAGAAGAAGGCCGGCCGATTGGCAAAAACCCCCCTGCCCTTTCCTGTATTTCCAAATAGTCCATATTCCTTTAGAAGAAACCCCAGAAAACCCCCTGTCCTTTTATAATATTTCCAAATGGGTCCCTGGTATTTACCAAACCCCCAACCACTTTCTATATTTACAAATCAGCCCTTCCACTATCCAAAATAATTACAGAAAGGTCCCTGGCCCTTTATAATTATTATAAAGAGGTCCTAAACCCCTCCATTTAAGCCCTAATCATCCCTTAACCCGTCATTTTATGCGTCAAACTTCTCCGGAATTCCACCAAACTCGAACACACCTTTCTTTCATCTATTCCGGCCGAGCTATACACAAATCATCCCAAAATAATCCTCCTTCCTATGTTATTTTATTAATTCCTGTTTCGAGCTCATCGGTAAAGGTTTGATTGTTTTCTTGTTATGTGTTTTGTTGTGTGTGCCGTAGGCGACGGTATAATCGAGGAGGAGCAGTACCGCGAGCCGGAGTACGCAGGAGAGTACCGCGAGCCCGAACCCGACGACTTGTACCGCGAGCAGGAACTCCCGGAAGCTTTTGAAGACGGCAAGTCCAATCCCATCCTTTGATGCATGTTTATCCCAGTTTTATAAACACAACCTATTGGCCTTTGATAAATTGCATGTGTTTTATTATTGAAAACCCGGTTGGATAGCCACTCCTTGATTGTTATAACCATTCCTTGATGACCTAGTTATCACTAAATATGATTTGCTCTGTTTGGTTGATAACCCCTGCTAGAATGCTAGGACTTGTTTTAAATCAATCATGACTATACTTGTTTTATAAAGAATAAAAGTGTGAGTGTGTGGAGTAAAGAAAATGGGCTTTGGGTTTTGAAAATAAAGAGAGTGTTGGATGAAATGGATGGGTATTTCTTTGTGAAATACCATTTGGAGGCTTGTACCTTTGTGGTTAAGCAAGTTGGAGAGATATCCATTTTGTCCAGTTTTAAACCGAGGTGATGTGTCATCTTGCCTAACCCAGTTTATTCTCGAACAACCACTCGACTCTTGTATGGTGCAAGGGCTTAGTCTAAATCCCACTAGCCAGATTGTTAGTTGTCTGGAGGCAGGTGTGCAGCGGGAAAACCAAGTGCCGTCTTAGTGACATGGTTGCCGACTTGGTGTCATAAATCCCTTGGTTATTTTCTCGTGATGACTAGGCAGTTTTGGCTATGGTGGGTAATGGCTTCGATAGGATCCGCGCTGGCACTAAGGTGACTGTGTTGCGGTACCCTACCTGTGGTGAAAGTGTACACCTCTGCAGAGTTTCCAAACTATTCGAATAGCCGTGCCCACGGTCATGGGCGAGTTATGGCTTGGTCACAATACCAAAGGTTTTGGGGAATGAGTTGGAGTGTGTTGGTTTTGGAAATGTCCGGCTTTGTGCTGGAAAGCTACGGCGGATGGGAAATCCGGTAGCATTAAAACTTGGATCCTTTGTGGATCAACCCCCACTTATTGTTTTGCTACGAAAACTTGCTTTGCTAAAATCTTCCTTGATGAACCCTTGCATGTGTTAAAACTTGGCTTTACTGCAAATAAACCTTAGCCTTATTCCTTGATTTATCCTGTGCATAATTCTATGTTAACCCCTCCGTGGGTGTGGTTGGACTTGCTGAGTACTTTTGTACTCACCCTTGTATTTGTTGCTTCAGAAGAAAACCCGGACTTTGTTGCCGAAGAAGCCGAGTAGGTGGTCGTGCCCGCACCCGACTTTGCCTGTGGAGTTTGGTCCCGCCCAAGATGTCTTCGCTGTCGCGTAGCTCTGATCCCTTTGTTGAACCGGTCTGGTTCATCATTTGGCTCATCGCCGTAGTTTACCTTTTAGTTATCCTAGCTTGTATCATGTGTCCGCTCCCTCAGGGGCTGTAAGGTTCTGAACTATCTGTTGAATAAATGTGTATCAGCTCCTGGGACTGATATTTGTAACACATTTAGTCTCTGCTAAGGCAGGGGCGCTTCACATGGGAGCTCTAAAAGTCACATCACTGAGATATGTGGGAGGAGCATTATGTGTTGCCCGTGGCCCAAGTGTTGAAATGATGTCCTCCTCATCATCCCCATTCCCACTGCCACTTCTGTCACCACTGCCTGTCCCCTGGCTGTGCTCATGGCTTTGTGTACGAATTGATTTGCCCTTTCTTTTGCGCTGAGCAACTGGGGAGGAGTCTGCTATAACTGACCCTGAAGGAGTAGGATCTCTCTCATATGGACTTTCCTCATCATCATCACTAGGGGTGTCCTCGGGCTCAGAATCTTCAATACGAATATCGCCCCTTGGAAGCCTCAGTCTTCCTGCTACCCTCTTGGACCTTCTTGGTTCTGCTGGTTCAACATCTTGCCCACTGCTTTCAACATTTCTTGGCCGAAACTCGAATTGCGCATTCTTAGATCGAGCCGGTCTTCTCCCATAAACGGTGTCCCTTTTTGGATCTGTAACAAACACATTGAGAAAAGCCCTCTGAGACACAGCCCATTGAAAGAGATATTGATTTTGAGCTTTGATAACCAAGTAAAGGCACTGACCAGGGTTACTGCGCACAAACCGGTGCCACCGGTTTTGAAAAACCAGTGCCACCGGTTTCTGCCCAGAAACCCTAGGTCGAGGCCCCCATCAATGCCACCAAGGAATCACTGATTTCTTTAACCCAAAAGCTTCTAGGGCCTATGATATGGTGTTCTACCAAAGGAATCTGAGATGAAACTTCTAGGGAAATAGATCGGGCAAGAACATTGATTTGAGTACCTCCCGACATTGTGAAAGAGTTGTTGCAGCTCTAGAACGGAGGGGAATCCGGTCACACCGGATTGGAGGATCCAAATCTTGCCTCAACACTTGAATCCCTTGGTGGAGCCTTGAAATCGCCACAAAATCGCCTCTAGAGCCTCTCTCCTTTCTGTTTTGGGTCGTGGGGTAGAAGAGGGGGTAAATGTAAAACTGAAGGGGTTAGTCACGGGTAAATAGTGTCCTGCCGACATAAACCGGTGCCACCGAAAATTCCTGAGCCCGTGGCTTTTGTCCATTTTTGCACTTCTGCCCTTCCCCTTTTTTCTCTGCTCCATTTTTTAATCCATTTATCCATTTTTCACTGCTCTTTGACTCAGATAAAGGATTTTGACAGATATTTGACCGAGATAAGAAGATCCAAGATATATAGCCCTTGAGATGAGATTGGGTAGATCTAATGGACTTGAAAGAGTTTCACCATTTGTAGTTAGCCAGCAATCAAGCAAGGATAACAATAACCACAAATGGATCAACATGGCCAGAAAGACCAACACCAAAAGATTTTCAAAAAGCACACTTCCTACACATGCTAGTTAATTTTGAAAGACTATCCTATGTCACACAAGGCATGCATCCATCTCAAGTCAATGACCATCTTAGCATATTTAGCTCATATCTTGCAAGAGATGACACCAAGTCAATTCTTAATGAAGACATCAACTAAATATCTGAATTTGAAGCTCAAAATGACTTAAACAATTACATGCAAAAGCACATACTAGGAAGATTCAAAGGCCTAGATGCAAAAGATAAGAATAAAAGGTTCATGAAAACATACCTTTGCCTTAAGCCCATTCAACTTGTGCGTATTTCAATTTAGCATAGTGCTAGCTCTCATAATTATTTTTCTTATTCAAGTATTGAGTTAGCATAAGGTACACTATCACATGAGACTACAAGTTCACTAGAAGAAAAAAGTTAGTCCCACAAGTGACACAAGTATTGGAATAAGCTCCCCCTTAATTAGTGCATAAGAATTTGTATTTCTTTTGAGTTGCACTTTATTCAATTATGAATATAAAGGAGTTTATTCACAATCTTGGTCTTGAACAAATAAATTCTTCACATAGAGGAACACATATATCCATTAACTTGTGCTTTGATTTCTTTTCATCTTGTCATTTTAGTATGATCTAACCATAGTTTTAATAAAATGACAAGACAATACAAATATTAGTAGCACAAGCTCTAGTCTCATATTTGGTGACTCTTTGAGTGTGGCGGGGAGTGAGTCACAAAATATGAAACCTCATAACATGGACTAGATTCCTCAAGCATGTAGTGTACACAAGATTATGTGGAAGGCAAGTATATGTACACCATCTTGGTCAATTAAGTCCAATCAAGGAATCTAAGCCATGCTATGGAGAGTAGCTAGATATGTGAAACTCAAACCAACTTAAGTGAAAATTGATACAATTACCATATTGGTTTGTTGACCTTGTTGTCATGTAGCTTACTCATCACCAACTCACTTGCATTGTAGTTGCTCAAGTGTATTATATGAATATAAGTTTGGTCCCTTACACTTGAACTACACACACGGAAACTTGCAAATGATGTTAGTACCAAGAGACACAAAATATGAAGTGAGCTTCCCCTAAATATGTGCATCAAGGATTTGAATCTTGAGACTTGCACTTTTAGCTCAATTAAGGCATTAGGGTAGCTAGCTTCATATTATGGTCACATCACAAATAAATTCATGAATAAGTAAATGTGATCAAGACAGGCTCACAGATATTTGTATGAAGCTTCAGATATAATTAGAAGAGTATTTCTTGTGATATTCCAATTTAGATGAAGCATGACAGTTGAACCTCTGCCGGAACTTCTGGCATAGATGACCGGAACTTTTCTGATACGAGACAGAGGCTGCCGGACTTTTGGGTCGGAAGATCTGAAGCTGGTCGGAACTTATTCTTTTGCTACCTACTGATTCTGGCAAAACCGTGCCACCGGTTTTACCAATCCGGTGCCACCGGATTTCCACTGAACCAGGCATTTCTTCAAAAAGATTATTCTGGTGCTTCTTGTCTTGATTCATTTCTGTTTATCGTCATTACTTATTCATTGCCCTGCATTTATAAACACTCAAAGCTTCTTGATGAAGCGGTTAGTAGCATCAAGTGTTATTTGTCATAATCTTTCATTATTAATCAAAGATCGCTTGTCCACTATACATGCTTAGAAACAATAAGAGCATAGATATATAAATATGAGTGGACAGCTGGAGAGGTACTTATCATAGAAGAAGCATTGGATAACATTTTCTTCCATTGATCTCACTTGGTTCATTTATGATATGGAATTTCTCTTGAGATGTAAATGATGTAAGATGGAATTCTTCTCAAGTGAACCAAGCTTCCAATGCTGCTCCAAGTACCTACAAATCTCTTTTAGGCACATTTTGGTACCCAACATGTGTTGGGTCCTACAAGATTAGTAAGTAAGGACTTAGGAACCCAAATGGCCTTTGTGCTTGTCCTAGGTGAACCAATCACATTAGTTGCACAAGAGTCAGTTGAGTTCCTCCTAATCTTAATAAACTTATTATCAACAAAATCAAGATTAGGATTTTCACCATTTGGACAATCCTTACCAAAGTGTCCCTTTCGACGATATGTATAGCAAGTCTTGTGTTTGATGTTGCTACTTTTATGTTTCTTGCTTGCAGAACCTTTCTTCTCTCTAAAGTTTGCTTGTGTCTTCAATCCAAGGTTATTCTGCTTGACTTGTGGTTTCTCAGTGGAAACCGGTACCACCGGTTTGGTCAAACTGATGCCACCGGTTTTGCCTGAGAGCATACTTGATTGGTTGACACAAGCTTCAATTTCGTGCCTTTTCTCACGACATCCATAACATCTTCTCTGTGAATGTTTTCTCTTCCTTTTTGATTGTTTTGGCTTGTTTTCCTTCTCAAAAGAGCACGAGGAGGCATAATGTCCCATTTGAGAGCACTTGAGACATTTGATATGATCATGTCTCTTCTTCTTGTCGTCTTGCTTCTCTTTTGGGATGGACTTGAGAGAATTCTTGCAGGTACTTTGCGACGTTGATCCCTTCTCAAGATTTTTCACCATGGAATCACGGTTATCTTAAGAAGGTTGCGCAAGCCCTTGCCTTTTAGCTTGGACAAGTCCATCTTAAGCCTTTCTACTTCTAGCTTCAGATTGTCATTATCTTGTGCAATGCGTTCATGACATGATTCTGCAAGAACTTGATCATACCATGAAGGTTTTGCTTGCGAGCCGCAAGGGTTAGCACAAGACATATCGATTTTGGCTAAAGAACATTTACACTTATGAATTTGAGGTTCTAAAGATTTCATAGTAGTAAGCATAACCTCATGATTCACTTCAAGGAATATGTGTGAATCTACAAGCTTCTCATAGGAACACTTTAGTTCCTTATGAGTAACCTGCAAGTTCACATACTTACTAGAGAGCTTCTCAAGCTGATCCTTGAGCCTTTGATTTTCTTCCTCCAATGAAATTGTCAAGGATTCATTTGACTCCTTGACTTTCTCTTTGCTTTCAGCTATATGACAATAAGAAATGTTATCATTCAAAGAGGAATGAATAGGAGCAGTAGATACCTCACTGAGCTGATGAGTCGTTGAATTTTCACTCGAGGAAAACTCATCAGCTAGCTCCTGGCCGAAACCGGTGCCACCGGTTTTAGAAACCGGTACCACCGGTTCTGCCTGAGCAGAGCCAGTGAGTGTAGTCTTGTGGTTCTCTTGCTCCTTGGATGATGTCACTTGAGGCTCATAGCACATAGGTGATGTTGAGCACTCCTCTAGTGACCCCATGTCTTCTTGCTCTTCATCATCACTTTCTATATCTTCATATGCATCCTTGATGAGAGTCCAAATGCGATGTGCATCTCTTTGAATTACGTCATCCCTAGAGATGACGTTCCATATAGCTTTACACACAGATCTTTGCAAGAAGTTAGTAACACAAGAATTGAGTTGCAAGCAAGCCAACTCCCCTTGAGTGACATTTGATCGATCAAAATTGTTAGTGTCACACTTAGGAGGTAGGATGCTTTCAACTAAAATATGTTCAACAACAGGATCTAATTTTCTAAGAGCATGATGAACATTACCAACCCACGACGCAAAGTTTGAGTAGTCAACCATGAGAGGCTCGAAGTTTACCTTAATCGACATCTTTTCTTCACGGCGGTTAAGCCTAGATGTGAAGCCAAGCTTTGATACCAATTGAAAGGACCTTGATGTCGCCTAGAGGGGGGTGAATAGGCGAGACCTAAAAAATTGCCACTTAAAACAAATTTATTAGTGACAATTGGATATTCCAAATACCAATTTTAGAAATTCAGTAAATGAACTTCTAAAAGGATCTTTAGAATCTCCAAATAAAAGAATTGCGCGCCTAACGCAGCGGATATAGAACACTGCCACCAAAACCGGTGCCACCGGTTTTGCTCTGGCAGTGGACCCCCGAAATAGATTGAATATGCTAGGGAGCTCAGAATCAAACCAAACTTGGAGATGATGATTGAAATGCCTTTCTAAGGTATATCTCCAAGTCCCTGCACTCAAAAACACATATACAACAATATCGAGCAATTTCACCAATTTGCAATATAAGCACAAAGAAGCTCAAACCAGCGGGGAGACACAAGATTTGTTTCCCGAAGTTCGGATTCACCGCTTGCACCAAGAAGCTACCAAGGCACGGTGAATCCTACTCTCCGTTGAAGAAGCTTATGCGACCACACTAGGTCAAGCTATCTCCTCCTTCCACTAGCTTGCTTCTTCCCTTTCGGAGGCGAAGCACGACCTGCACAAACAATCCCGCAGCTCACCACACCTTGGTAGCTCACGGGCAACACCTAGCCGTCTAGGAGCGAAGCTCCAAGAGTAACAAATGAATCACACAAGCTTGATGAAGTCCAACAGTGCTCAAGGTGCTTTTGGTGCTCTCAATCTTCTCACAATGGCTGCTCTCTCTACTACCCAACACAAGGATCTCACAATATCAAGCAATCCTCATAAAGAGGGGTTGGGGAGAGCAAATATGGCTTTTGCTTGGCAAGGAAGAGCAGGGAAGCACAATAGCAACCTCAGGAATAGCAGCTTGCCACTGTGGAGGTCGTGGGGTATAAATACTCCACTCCACAAAAACTAGCCGTTGGGAACCCAGTGAAAACCGGTGCCACCAATTCCTAAAACCGTGCCACCGAGATTTCAAACCAACTAGCCGTTGGAGCAATCTGACACAAAACCGGTGCCACCGGTTTCCCAAAACCGGTGCCACCGGTTTTGCCCTGGCAAAACCAGTGAATGTGTACGTGAGGGTTTTGTGTCTCTCAACAACTTACATAGGTTCCTTGAGCACTTAGACAATTTCAAAACTACTTGTGATGCATCCCTCTTGATAGTACGGCATACCTATACTCAAGATCAAATAAAAATACTATTGATACACTTGAGCTTCATCACTTTGAACCATGCCATATTTCTTCAATGTATCCGCTTGAGAGTTGCATCCAACTTGTCTTCTTTGAATTGAGCACTTCAACCTTGAGCTAGTGACTTGAACCTTTGTCTTTGAATGAAATCCACTTCTAGTCCAATTCACCTTTTCACAACATAATTCTAGAAAGATTGATACTTGCCAATATGAACACCACATGTGACCAAGATTCATCAAGTTGAAATCCAAAGAAAGTTTCGTCACCCTAGCAAAGATACATGACCCAAGTCCGCAACTTGATCACACATTGCTTAGTACCTAGAAACACTATCCCGAACTCCACCTCTTCATCCTTGCATCGCATATAGCTTCACATTAGTTTGTATCAACAATGAAAACTAATTCTTGATATGCAATATATCCGCTTTACTTTAACCTTGTTGACACCAGGTTTGGTATCGGCCGACACGTGTCTGATTGGGTCTTGGCTAAAATTCGACGTTACTCCATCGTCTGAAATAGAGCCGGCACAATCAAAGAGTAATTTAACTATTTATTCTCCTTGTCAGTTTCAGGTTAAATTGACTGGCACGCTGCGAACCTAAACTGGAGTGTGGGCTAGCACTGGAGCGAAGCAGATCTCCCTGGTCTTCGTGTGCTGCACGCGGAGGATACGACCGCCGATTTTCCACGTCAACACATTTTTGGCACGCCCAGTGGGACACGAGAAACAAATTCCAAGATGTCGTCATCTGATGCTGAACAAGAAACTGCAGCAAGACTTGCTGCTGAAAAAGAAGCTACTGAGAAGGCCAAGAATGACAAGAACAAGACGCCTGAGACAGCCATTCCAATTACAAAGGCCGATCTGTCTAAAGCTCAATTAGATGCAGTTCAGGCTCAGATTGATGCATTTGAGAAGCTCTGCCTTGGCCAATTTGGGCGTAATCGTTCAGGCCCTATACTCAAAGGTCCTCTCCCAGATCCAGAATTGATCAAGAAGACAACTGATGCTCGGGAGTACCAGGTCAACATGACAGAGATGATTCACCAGGCTGTTCATCATGCATTGATCAATCAGTCAGGCACTTTGGTGAATTCTTTGGATAATCTCATCAAGAAGGCGGTGGATGATGCTATTTGCTTGAAAGGTCCAGTGTTTATAGCAGATTCTGCAGGGGCATCAGGATCAGGGAAAGGCAAAGAAACTGAAGATAATGCAATGACCGTTGCTCCGCAGATTCCGATTGCTCCACCACCTCCTATTGAACTGGCCAACGGTTTTCTGTTGATGGCCGATGGATCTATTGTCGGCCCACATGGTGAAAAATATGCTAGAACTCTGAACTAACAAGAAAAGCAACCTGCAGCTGCAAGGCTACGTACAGAGATTCCTTCACATCAGCGTATGGTCGGTGATTACAATAATTATATGATGGATATAGCTGATGGGATGCCAACTGGAAGTCAACAGTCCGATTGGTCACAGAAAATAGCCGAGGTGATCCAGAATCAATTCGGCTTGAAGCCTAAGGATGAAGCGAGGTTGTATCGGCACCCGTACCCGTCTTACTTTGATGCAGTGCCACTTCCTCCGCGTTACAGAGTACCGGATTTCTCCAAATTCTCTGGGCAGGATGATATGACCACTATTGAGCATGTCAGTCGATTCTTGGCTCAGTGTGGTGAGGCTGCTTCAGAGGAGGGACTCAGGCTCAGATTTTTCCCTCTGTCACTGTCAGGGCCGGCGTTTACCTGGTTTACGTCATTGCCAGCAGGGTCGGTCACAGGATGGTCCGATATGGAGAAGCAGTTTCATAAATACTTCTTTTCGGGTCTCAACGAGATGAAGATTTCCGATTTGATTGCTGTCAGATAGAGAAACGATGAGACCGTCAAGGAGTATATTCAACGGTTCCGTGACACCAGGAATCGGTGCTATAGTTTGAAGCTGTCTGATATGCAGTTGGCCGAGCTTGCATTCCAGGGTTTGCTCGCGCCGATCAAAGAAAAATTTTCTGCTCAGGAGTTTGAGACGTTGGGACAACTGGTTCAGAAGGTGTCAGCTCATGAGGTCCGATATCAAGAGATGAAGCGTATAAAGTTTTCTAAACAAGTATCTTATCTCTCTGAAGCTGAAGAGGAAGCTGATGTCAACATAGCTGAATGGACCAAATCCAAGAAGCCAGTATCGCTCCCATGGATCAAGCAGAACCCTGAGAAGTTTGGATTTGATATAACGAAGGCCGATAAGATTTTTGATTTGCTGCTCAGTGAAAAGCTTATCCAACTCTCTGCAAATCATTCTATTCCATCGGCCGATGAGTTGAAGAAACGCAAATATTGCAAATGGCATAACTCAACTTCTCACGAGACCAATGAATGCAAAGTGTTCAGAAGGGAGATCCAATTGGCTATAG
>CM014271.1:15444103-15490721 GCA_004135705.1 Alloteropsis semialata | reverse complement strand
CGCGGGGGAGCAGGGGAGGCGGCGGCGCCGGAGAGGGAGCCGGGCGGAGGGGCCGAGGTCCGAGGGGAGAGAGAGAGGGGGAGGGCACGTGGGGGTGGGTGAGGGGATTAAAAAGATTAAAAAAACTGACGCGTGGGTCCCATGGCTGGTAGTTGGGATAGAGGATGGGATATAGAGTATGACGAGTGCGGGAGAAGTTGATATAGAGGAGAGAATCTTGATGACCAGGCAGGATATTCTTTTTAGAGGATAGATTTAGAGGATGAGAGTGTGGACAGTCTAAGGTCCATACCGCTTGTTTGTGTTGAAAGAAAAAAGCACAGCTACACGTGTATAGACTATAGAGGTCCCATACATAACATAGATGCAGAAAATAGAATAGGAAGATATGTTATTTGGAGCACCACGCAATCTTTTCTCATGTGTTCATGATTTTGTGTTATGGATCACTAAATTTTATTTATCAACCAAATTAGATACTTAGGGACATATTAGGCATTTGACCTCCAACGTACATTCATGAAAGAATAAAATAAAACTCCATTCTGCCAAAAAAAAATTCTTCAGCTGCTTCACCAGAGTAGCCACAACTAGAGCTGGGGATGGATTCGGATGTTCAGACATCCGAATTATCCGTATTCGTATTCGACTAAAATATCAATATGGATATCCGTATTCGTATTCGATTTTAATGTGGATGTTAAATGGAAATATCTGAATTCATTTTTTGTTACTTTTCTCTATCCGAATCCATATTCGTATTCGAATAAAATGTGGAATATCCGATATTATCCGTATCCGTGAAGAATTAACACGTGATGAAGCCATCTATCCGAATGCGAATCCATATTCGATGTATTCATTTTGTATTCATATCCGACAAGAATGGATAACATTCGCATCCGTATTCATATCCAACAAGATTCATATTCGATTCATATTCGAATTAAAATATGGTAAAAGGTGACATCCGGATTCGATTCCATACGTATCCGATCCGAATCCATCCCTAACTGGAGCCACTTTAGAACGAGCCAAAGTCCCACCAAATAGGCCCATAGGAAGATGCACCGCATGTGATGCGAGACATGTATGCGGCCAATGCGCTTCGCGCCGGGAGCAGAGAAAGGGCAAGCACCAAACACTGGAAGAGCTATTCATTTTTACCAAGTCAAATTGGAGATGCATGATCTCTTAAATTTTTAAAAGGTTTTAAAATGGTAACATTGTTTCTGTCGTCTATCTGTGTCCATCAAGAAGTATGAATATAGTTATTACACTTTTAGTTGCCTTGAAAATAGCACAAATTGTTTACAATAGATCAGAGTTGTATAAAGATTAAGCTTATAATAATGTGATAATTTATATATATGTATTCGTCCGTAGCAATGCACGGGCAACTTTGCTAGTAGATATTAATGGTTAGAGAGTAAGTTCTTTTCTTTTGGTTCTATGACAAAATTGATGGATTTATGCTTGTCATCGAAGCGTGAGGCCATTCCTAGTATGAGTTTCATAGAGGTTTCATGTGCATTGATTAGCATGCCACTAGAATTTTCTAATGACATGGCATCAGATTTATGCAGAGAGAGAATGGACCAGTTTTTATCTAGATGGAACCACATGTACGCACATAACAACTTTTGTTGAGTCATGAAATTAAATGTTATATGGTGTCTACGAAACCACATAAACGAAACTATCCATTGGAGAGGTACTTTAAACTTCATTTCATTGCTTTCAGTGGTGAATCTAGATGAAAATTGTACGTGGCCTTATATGTTCTTCTTCCTCCTCCCTATCTTCTTCTCTCTATTTTTCTTCCCCCTTCACCTTCTCCCCCCCAAAGTTCCCCTCGGTTCCAATGGAGAACACCACCAGTGGAGGGGGGGAGGGGGGCTGGAGTCCCCCTAGCCCCTCTATGGCTCCACCACTGATTGCTTTGTTGCTTATGTAGCTATCTTGAAAACATCAACATGAAACATTTGTAGAACACGAGTCCATGCGTTCATTTAACTGCTTTAAAAAATAAATTAATTTGGTAAAAATTCTAATTTTTGATAGTCGATAGACATAGAAGGAAAGGATGGACGAGAGGAGAGGAAAGAACATGACATGACTGAGACTTATAACGACTTGAAGATAGTGTATTAGCGATCCCAACTAGCCGCTGCCCACTGGCCGCCTCCAGAGTAGTTTCCTTTTTTGGCAACGGACAGCAGGAACATCCTTGCATTAGCTAGATAATGCAGCGGGAGCTTGACACAAAAATCTAGCTAATTGCTCTGGCGCGAGATTCTTGTCGGGGTTCTCTACTGCCGGCAAGTAATATTTCTACGATCGCGTGTCAGGGCACCGGATGGTGGCTCAAGAGACACAGGAAGTTATACTGGTTCGGGCCTCCGAAGAGTAATACCCTACGTCCAGTGTGAACCGGTGTCCTCAAGTCCGTGTCTGTAGTAGGGGTTACAAACCAATCGGGAGAGGGAGGACGGTCCCAAGTCCCTGTGTAACACGTTGTAGTGTGTTGCGTGTGTGTGCACGAGTGTTCTCTCTATCCCCCCATCGATCTCCCCTTTGTCCCCTTTTATAGTCGCAAGGGAAGTAAGGAAAGGGAGGGATAAAAAAAAGGAATTACAAGGTGAGCTATAGCACCGGGGTCTTCGCCGTCGTCTTGCGTCCCGGGCCGTACGTAGCGAACAGGCGCTCACTGTTGTAGTCGGTGTTGACGGAGTGGGCGTTCCATTTGACCCGGAGTTGGCGGCGTCCGAGTGGTTGGTGTAGGCGGCCTCCCGAATGCGTCTCCGAGTGGTTTTTGGGTCGCGGTTGACTTGTACTGTGCTTCTTTGGACTCCAGGTGTCGTCGCTCGAGCGAGCGAGCGTCCTTTTCCAGGGACTGTGGCGTTCCTGTTTGGACGAGACGGGCGCCCCTGTGGCCGCCGTGGCGATGGGCAGGCGCCCATCCCGTTCTGACATGGCAGGTACCAAGTGGGTACGGCCCGGAGTGGGCAAAAGCGGGGGGAGGGGGGCGATGCCGAGCGAACCAGTCGGGCGAGACGGAGACTGGTCGGGCGGGGCGGAGACCGGTCGGGCGAGCGGGTCTTCTTGGAGGCTACTTGGTTGCGAAGGAGTAAACCAGTTGGCCGAGAATGAAACTGGTCGGGCGAGGCGGAGACTCGTCGGGCAAGGTGGAGACCTACTCGGACGTGGTGGAGACTACTCGGACGAGGTGGGGCCTTCACAGGTGGGCCCAGAGCCATTCAGACTAGGTGGGTCCGTTTGATCTGGGGCGTTAGTTCTTGTTTTTGATGGGTCATTTGGCGACGTGTCGTTGATTAGGGGGTTGGTCGGTCAACCCTAGTCCAGACCCTCATCAATTCTGTCACGACTTGGTGTATGGTCCTGTTGTTCAATCTGGTCCCCTCCTGCCCTCCTCTTCCTCCCTCAGAGACACACGATGAGGGTAGGGGGCATGTGCCCTCATGAAAACCTATGTGAGTGAGCCGACCAAGAGAGGATGGGGCCAATGCGGATGACGGCATGTAGTTGGTTCATATGGGCTTGGAATCGATGGGTTTGTTTGAGCGTCCAATTACTCGTATACTAATTAAAAGGTTAATAATACTCTATTGTGCCATAATAAGGTGCCACATGTCATCGTGTCAATGTCTTAAAGAACATTCTTCCCGCTATTTTAGAAGTCATTTCTAGGCCCAAACACATATAGTTGCAATGGAGAATATAATCTTAGCTTTAAGAGTCAAGCTAATTTCCAAGATCAGTCGCCGTTGTGGTCATAGCATGGTAATTGTGGTTGTAGCATGGTAGCAGGCGAGCTAGTGTTGCCGGCTGGCTGCAGCCTTTGACTGTCAGGTCTCAGCGCCTGACTGCGGCAAAACAAAAGTTTCCTAACTTGCTGGGGCCTAGGTCCCCCAACATGCACAGTGTCCTAACCTGAACCCGACCACCAGCCCATGCCCACAGTCCACACAGTCCGCACACCAGCTGTAGTAGTGTACTAGAAACACCACCAAGTGATGTTCATTTGCATTCTCACTAGAACAATTGGCTCGCTTTGCGTGCCCAATCAAATGTAATTAAGTTGTGTAGATTAATTTGCAATATATAAGAACAGCAAAATCTTTACAGAAAGTAATTTACATTAAGCCCACATCGTTTCCTATTGAGGGTTTTTTACAAGATTTGTATCTATATATTTATAAAGGATGTTGATGAATGATCAATTGGGAAAGTATCTATTTATATACACATAATTCCACTGAACAAATTCTGTATATATATTCTTGTACTAAATTCAAATGAATGATCATTGAATGGATGCAAATAGGCATTGTACACCTCGATTATGGACAATTTAATTGACTGAAAAATTTCAGAATTAAGTGCAGATAACAAAATTTAAAATCAAATTCTCTATGCAGCTTTCTCTACGAGTGCAGCTTCGAGATTCTGAAGCACCCAGAAACAAGGATCTCGAATGGGTTTCCTTTTTTCTGTATCGTAGGAGCAAATCTGGGTTACCCAACTCAACTGCTGCATACCCACTGCCATCAAGAGGCTGCAGTTAAACATCAAAGCCAGTTTTCAACTAAGATCTCTTCAGAAATGTTCTGACAATTGATTATACAAAATACACCTACGAGGTGTTGACCAAGACAAAGAAACATATATTTTAAATTTCAGAACACCATGTGCATTTCGGGCATGTTTGCAGCATCATAGAACATGTAAATGGCAACATGGGCAGAGTGTCTATCACTAGGAAATAATGGTTTCTACATTTTTCTCTTTTGCTTGCCTACACGTTGAGCATGAGCATCTCATAAACAACTATTCCACCATATATCATTCCCTAGCAAAAGCAAATAAAATGGAATAACAAAACCTCCCCTTCACGATCTCAGATCATTCCAAGACAAATGAATTAAGACAAGGATATATAGTACATCAAAACTATGAAGCTCAAACTCAGACCGAGACAAGTAGGACCTAAAAAAAAACTATACAATTGATATTTATTTTCAGTTCGATACTTGCACGAATCATCTGGTTCTCATTTTCTGGCTCCCTGACGACTATACAACTGAAGTTATTTTTTACGAGACCTAGTCCCTGATAGGCATATGCAGGAGCGAGCAGCTATAACTACCTGACCTTACGCTATCCGCACTCGTCATACTCTGTATCCATCCTCTAAAAGGAATATTCCGTCCTGGTCATCGAGATTCTCTACTCTATATCCAGTTTTTCCGCACCCATCATCCTCTATATCTCATACTCTATACCAACTACCCTATATTTTATTCAACCATCTCCTCTCAACAAACACATTTCTTCATAACACAATCATTCCGAATAGTTAATCTAAATGATGGAAATAATTAGCAATACAACTTTAATTAAATAATAATGGTTATTCTTCTTTATCTTTTTTCTCTTTTTTTCCTTTTTATCTTTTATCTTTTTCCCCTTTTCTCTTCTATTTTCCTCCCCACCGGCCCACCCCCGTCCGAGCGGCACCCCACCCAATCCGTTCCCATCTCTCTCTCTTTCTCTCTCTCTCCGTTCCAATCCTCCTCCCACGGCGATGCCGACAACCGGCGTCCGGCTCCCTCCGCCCCTCCTCCATCCCCACGGCGCGGCGGCGGCAGCAGCAGCTCTGCGTGCGCCGGCCCCCTCCCCGAGGCCCTGAGACGGTGGGCGCGCGAGGAGCACGCCATGTCGCCATGGATCGGTGGACGGCGGAACTGGGCGGAGGAGCACAGGCGGAGGTGGAAGGCGGCGGAGGAGCAGAGCGGCGCGGCGAGGGGGAGGAGCCCCTCCTCCCTTCGCGCCTCCGACATCAGCGAGCTCGGCGGCCGGCGCGGCAAGGGATCCCTCCGCCGGTTCCTTCCCCCGCCGAGGCCTTGAGTGCGACAACGCTCAGCGCGGCCGGACGCCGGTCGGCTTCCTGCTCCGCGGCGAAGGGCGCGAGCGGCCCGGAGTCCCCGTCGGCCTCCTCCGCATCCCTCCCCAGCCATCCCCGGCCTCCCTCTTCGGCGGCGGCAGCTCAAGGCAGCCGTGGCAGCTCGAGCGGACAGGCGTGGATCCGAGGCGCGACGGCGTAACGAGCGGGCGCGATGGCGGATCCTCCGGAGGCGGTGGCGTCTTCCGCTCGTCGGCCTCCCTCCCCGGCTCCCCGGCCATCCCGGCGGCGGACCCTTCCGAGAACGCGTGGGAGTGCAAGGTGGGGCCCATGGGTCCGCTCCACGTCTGCGATAGCAGAGGTCCTCTACCTCCGCTTGCAGTAGCGGACGCGGGAGCGTCCTCTTGCGTAGCGTATCGGATAGAGGAGCCCGGTGCAGCTCCTCATCCACTATATTGCTACTGGAGGATGCGATAGAGTATCCCAGTGTGGACAGCCTTACCACCGATCGGTGCGATCGGTGGAACATGGATCAAAAAATATTTTGAGACGCACGATGACTGTACGAGGGCATGTGCACTCACTAGAACCTATGTGAGTGGGCCGGCCTAGAGAGGATGGGGCCAATGACAGGTGATGGCATGTAGTTTGGTTCCTATTGTTTTGGAATCGGTGGGTTTGGGTCCAAGTACTCATGAGGAGTCCTAAATCTACCCTTTTTTATTCATACAGTGCACGAGCTCTACATGCAAGGTAGGTACCTGACATGAACCAAGTACAGCTGCCACTACCCAATATGTGTGATCCACGCGTATGCATTATGTGTGATCCACTAGTATGCATTATTGGTGGACGCCGGTATCCCTCTCCTCTCTTGTCGTGGTCGTGTGGTGACGTACCGCTGACCATCACCAGCACTCCAGCATTATCATACAAAAGTTTCAAAGCAGAGAACAAAGTATCTTTTTCTAAAAGAAGAAATAAAAAGATTGTTTATTATGTGAGCATCTACATCTGTAGTACGTATATAAAAAAATATTCAACCTCGTACCACTACCAGAGAACCCGCCATCCATCCACCGTAATCGGTCACGGATGGAAAGGACCCGGTACCAATGGAAGCATTGGTACCGGGTCCAACGGCCAATAATTCTGCGAGCTCATTGGTACCGGGTGGTGGCACCACCCGGTACCTATATGGCCACATTGGTACCGGTTGGTGTCACCACCCGGTACCAATGAGCCTCGGGACCTTTGGTACCGGTTGGTGACACCAACCGGTACCAATGTGACCCCCTTTGGTACCGGATGGTGCCACCAACCGGTACCAAAGGGGCTCTGCGTATAAGTCCCCTTCTTCCTCCCCCAGCCGAGCCATGGCTCATTTCTTCATCCTCCATTGAGCTCGGGTTGGGGGAGCTCATGCCCGATTTTTCCATAACTTTTGGAGATTTTGCAAACCAAGTCCGCTAGAAGGTTAGCAACTTCATCCTCTCTCTTTTGACGTTAGTATGGTCTATTTCATGCTCTATGTTTTGAGTAATTTGTGTTTTGTGGAATGGATTGAAATAAGAGATTTTAGATTGAATCTTCATTTTTATTATGAATTTGTAATAGAGAATCAATATATATTAGTTGTTGCATGTGTGGAGATGATGCACAAATTTTTAGACATTGTTTAGATTTTTGGATTATTTGTAGAAACTTTAAATGATTTTCATATTTATGCTTATTATGATTTTTAGATATTAAATGATATTCATATTTAGGGTTATTAGGATTTTCAGAGATTATAAATGAAATTCATATTTAGGCTTATTACGAAATTTAGAATTACATCTTTTTAGAGGCTTCAAATGACGTTGATATTTAGGGTTATTAGGAATTTTTGAGATTATAAATGATATTCTTATTTAGTTAGATTTTAAATTCAATTTTACTTCTCATGGTTGTCAATATCTTGAACTAAAACAATCCAACTCTTGGCATGCCTATGATGATATCAAATTTTACCTAGTTTTCTAGCTGGGTAACATATGACGACCTTGAGCTTGAGCTTGTATTGTATAGTTATGCTTCTCATGGTTGTCATCAAACCGTGGGATACATCCATGCCCAAGCAACGAATCGGTTGCATTGTGATGGTTGGGCTGGGTGTGTCCCACGGTTCCATGCCTACCATGAACCAATTTTTTTACCACCTGTAATGTTTCTTATGCTCCAAGTTCAAGGTCAAATGAAAGACAACATATCTGAGGCAAATCACTCCTTCAAATTTTTTTTGAGATGAGCAAAAGTAAGACATTGATTAATTTGGAATGTGGTTGTCGGCCATCGTGCCCTTGGTTTGTCGCAGGTTTTGGAAACCTCCCGATGCAGGAGAGGTGCTGTCGAAATTTTTAGAGATTATAAAAGATATTCTTGTTAAGGCTTACTACGAACTTTAGAAATACATCTTTTTGGTGGCATCAAATGATGTTGATGTTTACAGTTATTAAGATTTTTAGAGATTATATATGATATTCTTATTTAGGTTTATTACGAACTTTAGAAATTGGGGATGAATTTTTTATTGTATTTTGTGAATAGATGAATCGGCAATGGATGTACAACGCGGATAGACGCTCATCTGACTTCATTAATGGCGTTCATCAATTCCTCGACGCGGCAGAGGCTAACTCGACCTCGGGTTTTATATGCTGTCCATGCAAGGTCTGTGAGAATAAGAAGGATTATCACATCTCGAAGAAGATGGTCCACACACACTTGCTTATGAGTGGTTTCATGCCTAACTATATCTGTTGGACCAAACACGGCGAAGCGGGGATATTCTTTGAAGAAGGTGACGACAACATCCCGGACTTTGCACAATACAGTGCCTTTGCAGATGATACAGCAATGGGCGAGGGTGAAGCAGTTGCAGAAGATGAGGATGATGACGCCTTAGGTGGCATGATCCGTGATGAAGAGAAAGACTGCGAAAGTGCGAAAGAGCGGGAGAAGATGAAGCGTTTGTTGGAGGACCACAAAACATTGTTGTACCCAGATTGCAAAGAGGACCAGAAAAAATTGGGTACCACACTGGAACTGTTGCAATGGAAGGCAACTAATTGCTTGTCTGACAAAGGTTTTGGAGAGATATTGAAAATGATAAAGAAGATGCTTCCAGAGGGCAACACATTGCCCGAAACAACATACGAAGCAAGAAAAATCGTTTGCCCTCTAGGACTGGAAGTACAAAAGATACACGCATGTCCCAATGATTGTATCCTTTATCGGGGCAAGTCGTACGAATCTTTGGACGCCTGTCCGGTTTGCAATTGCTCGCGGTATAAAATCAGGCGAGACGACCCTGGTGATGTTGAGGGAGAGGCCCCCAAGAAAAGAGTCCCTGCCAAGGTGATGTGGTATTTTCCTATAATACAACGTCTGAAGCGCTTGTTCAGAAACAAAGAGCATGCTAAATTGCTGCGGTGGCACAAAGAGGATCGGAGGGAAGACAATATGTTGAGACACCCCGCTGATGGGTCGCAATGGAGAAAAATTGACAGAGCGTTCCCAGACTTCGCAGAAGATGCAAGGAACATAAGATTTGGTTTGAGTACGGATGGCATGAATCCTTTCGGTGATATGAGCAGTAGCCACAGCACTTGGCCCGTGACTCTTTGTATGTACAACCTTCCTCCGTGGATGTGCATGAAGCGGAAGTTCATTATGATGCCAGTGCTAATCCAAGGGCCAAAGCAGCCTGGCAACGACATTGATGTGTATCTAAGGCCACTGATTGAGGAACTTTTGTTGTTGTGGGGCAAAGATGGTGTAAAGGCCTGGGATGAGCACAAGCAAGAGGAATTTAACCTACGAGCATTACTGTTTGTGACCATCAATGATTGGCCTGCACTTGGTAACCTGTCGGGACAGTCAAACAAGGGATACAAAGCATGCACACATTGCCTAGAACACACCGACTGCATTTATCTGAAACATTGTAGAAAGTGTGTGTATATGGGCCATCGTCGATTCCTTTCTGAGAAACATCCGCTAAGAAAGAAAGGAAAGCATTTTGAGGCGGAAGGTCGTAGCAAACCAAGGCATTGGGATGGAAAATATGTATTTGCTATGGTAAAAGATGTGAAGGTGGTCTTTGGGAAGGGACCTGGCAGCCAGCCAGCTGCAAGTGAAAATGGAAAGGCGCCCATGTGGAAGAAAAAGTCAATATTCTGGGACCTACCATATTGGGAGGTCTTAGATGTACGCCACGCAATTGATGTGATGCACCTGACGAAAAATCTTTGTGTAAACGTGCTAGGGTTCCTTGGTACTTACGGAAAGTCAAAAGATACGCTTGAAGCACGACAGGACCTGAAACGTATGAAACAACGAGATCCCCTGCATCCTGAGAAAAGAGAGAAAGGGCGTTGGAACTTGCGTCCTGCTAGCTACACTCTAAGCAAGGAGGAGAAGACCAGCATGTTTGATTGCTTGAACAGTATTAAGGTCCCGTCCGGCTACTCATCGAATGTAAAGAGTCTGATAAATATGAAAGAGAAGAAATTCGTACACCTCAAGTCCCATGACTGCCATGTGCTGCTCACACAATTGCTTCCGGTGGCGCTGAGGGGAATTCTACCCGTTAATGTCCGAACAACTATTGTGAAGCTATGCGCCTTTCTCAATGCAATCGACCAGAAGGCAATCGATCCCACTAATCTAGCAAAGCTGCAGGATGATGTGGCCCAAAACCTTGTCAGCCTTGAGATGATATTTCCTCCGTCTTTCTTTAATATTATGATGCATCTCCTGGTCCATGTTGTCAAAGAGA
The DNA here is from genome assembly GCA_004135705.1 of Alloteropsis semialata. NCBI lineage: Eukaryota > Viridiplantae > Streptophyta > Magnoliopsida > Poales > Poaceae > Alloteropsis > Alloteropsis semialata. The sequence goes on along the minus strand of CM014271.1, from coordinate 15,479,973 downwards.
TTGGTATTCTTGGTCCTGTATTCCTACACAATATGTATCCTTTTGAGAGGCTCATGGCTATTCTAAAGAAATATGTTCGTAACCGTTCTCTTTCAGAAGGATGCATCGCCAAGGGATACAGAACAGAGGAGGTCATTGAGTTCTGTGTTGACTATATCCCTGAACTGAAACCGATTGGGCTACCTGAGTCACGCTATGAGGGGAGACTACTTGGAAAGGGCACGTTAGGAAGGAAACAAACAAGGTGTAGCGACTACGATTTATTCATGAAAGCCCATTACACTGTATTGCAGTCGTCAACCATGGTGGCTCCTTACATCGAGGAGCACAAGACTATAATATGCTACCAAAATCCAAGAAAGTCTGACAAGTGGATTACACGCCATCACATAAAAACTTTCGCTAGTTGGTTGCGACAAAAGCTCATGGGTAATGAGACAATACATACACAGCTGGCGTATTTGGCAAGGGGACCATCATCCTCATTCTTGACGTTCCAAGGCTATGATATAAATGGGTATACATTTTACACGAGAGCCCAAGACGACAAAAGCACCAACCAAAATAGTGGTGTCTGTATAGATGCCTATGACAACAAAGGGAACAGGGACTCATATTATGGCCAGGTAAAGGAGATCTGGGAACTAGATTATGGACCTTTGAAAATACCACTTTTTCGGTGCAAATGGGTGAAACTTACAAGTGGAGGTGTTACTATAGACCGCTACGGCATGACAACTGTGGATCTCAACAAAATTGGGTATGTAGACGAACCATTCGTGCTCGCCAAGAATGTGCATCAAGTGTTTTATGTGAAGGACATGTCTACCAAACCCAAGACGGGGACTCTGCAAACAAACAACTCCGAACTTTATCCAAAACGGCACATAGTTCTCACTGGGAAAAGAAAAATCGTGGGTGTCGAGGACGTCACCGATGAAGATGATTATAATAGGTGTGACGAGGTGTCTCCGTTCAGTGTGGAGGATGACACAAGCATCCTGTTGGCCAATGAAGATGCTCCTTACGCTCGCAACGATCATAACGAAGGCACTCTTGTAAAGAAAACATTTATTGCTGTTCAAGCATAATGTTGTACTTATGTTGAAGCATGATGATGCTATGTAATTCTAATTATGTTGAAGCATTATGGTATGTAATGTTGGCCAAATTTGATTTTGTCTTATGCTTCTTGATAAGTATTTACTAGTTTTGTTAAATTGACTTGTTGTTGACACCGGATTTTCGCACCAGGTATGCTGAGTCATATGGTGACGTGTTAGGGCTGGTGGACCTATTGACTGGTCAAAGCTGAAGATGACAGAGAAGGAAGCCGATATGCAGAAGAGGTCCGATAAGGCAAAGAGTCTAATCTAATGACAAACGAAGAAGGGCGCGTCGGCTGAAAGAGGAAGCGTATCAGATATGGGGACTATTTCCTTTTTGAAGGCGTATTGAGAAGTCCCATTCTATCTTAGACTTAGTTTACTTTATCCGTAAGTTAGTCTAGTCCGATCAGGACTCTCCATGACCAGGGTATAAATATGAACCCTCGTCCATTGTAAAAACTATTCTCACAATCAATACAACCCGGCTTCACGCCAAAAACCCTAGTAGTAGTTACCGACGAAGCTCATTGGTGGACGGGCTGCATCAGTTCTGATCTCCGGCTTACCAGTAAGTTAGTCAATTAATCGAACTAGTATAGGCTTTGAATTGAGGCGCATCGCCCTTTCTCGTTTATACTGTTCAACCGATTTATCTCTGGATAATCAAGATTGATATAGATTCCCTACGTCGGAGCTAGATCAATATTGATTATTCCAACAGATTATCGTTTATCGGACTGCACTTTAAGTCTAGATTCCCTACGTCGGAGCTAGATATCAAGATTAGGCTAGATTCCCTACGTCGGAGCTAGAGTAATCTTGGTTACTAAAGGCAGTTTTTGCGGTTTGTTTGGAGTTGCTAGATTGGTTTAGATCTACGCCATGTGAATCAATCTACTTCTTCAACGGCTTTGAGCATTGGTCTTGGTCCGATTTAAGCAATATTTATCTTACAGCATCGTTCTAGGTCCGATCCTGCTTTGTGGTTTAATCTGGTTGTTCTTTGAGTATTGCACTGGTGTAGATTCCCTACGTCGGAGCTGGATCTTTGCAATATGATTAGATTAATCTTTGATTGTCATGCTTGATTTAGAATCCCTACGTCGGAGCTAGATTCATCTTGATTAGTCAAAGGAAGCTTTGGTTATGCCTTATTATTATTTGAATGTTAAGTGTGGTTTATATTCCCCACGTCGGAGCTAGGTCATGCTTGATTATTTGGTAGCATATCTTAGAATCAGAATGATCCTGTTAATGTTTTATCTGCTTATTTGCTTAATCTGGTCAACACCTGTGCGAGCATCTTGTTTAATTGACAGGTTGATGAGTTGAGTTTGACTGTCTAGCTATCCGATCTGATCATAGTTGGAGAAATCTAGATTCCCTACGTCGGAGCTAGATTTCTCTGAAAAGGCTATAGTCCGATCGGTTGGTTAGATGGTCCGACAAGATGAGTCAAACTGGCAACTAGGCAAGATGGACAATGTATCGGCTTACACTTTGATTATTTGATATCTTGTCTAAAGACACAGCTGATCCATTACTTTACATATTGGCCTTGTTTTATGCTTTACTTTATTATTCAAAGGCTGATCTGTTATATCAATCAAGGTCCGATCCTGATTGGTCCGATTCTGAGGTCCGATTCGGTGTCTGATTGAGGTCCGATTACTCGGTCCGATTGACGTCATCAATGAAGTCCGATTTTGAGGTCCGATTGGTATCGGCCGACACGTGCCTGATTGGGTCTTGGCTAAAATTCGACGTTACTCCATCGTCTGAAATAGAGCCGGCACAATCAAAGAGCAATTTAATTGTTTTATTCCCTTGTCAATTTCAGGTCAAATTGACTGGCACGCTGCGAACCTGAACTGGAGTGTAGGCTGGCACTGGAGTGAAGCAGATCTCCCTGGTCTTCGTGTGCTGCACGCGGAGGATACAACCGCCGATTTTCCGCGTCAACACATTTTTGGCACGCCCAGTGGGACACGAGAAACAAATTCCAAAATGTCGTCATCTGATGCTGAACAAGAAACTGCAGCAAGACTTGCTGCTGAAAAAGAAGCTGCTGAAAAGGCCAAGAATGACAAGAACAAGACGCCTGAGGTGGCCATTCCAATTACAAAGGCCGATCTGTCTAAAGCTCAATTAGATGCAGTTCAGGCTCAGATTGATGCATTTGAGAAGCTCTGCCTTGGCCAATTTGGGCGTAATCGTTCAGGCCCTATACTCAAAGGTCCTCTCCCAGATCCAGAATTGATCAAGAAGACAACTGATGCTCGGGAGTACCAGGTCAATATGACAGAGATGATTCACCAGGCTGTTCATCATGCATTGATCAACCAGTCAGGCACTTTGGTGAATTCTTTGGATAATCTCATCAAGAAGGCGGTGGATGATGCTATTTGCTTGAAAGGTCCAGTGTTTATAGCAGATTCTGCAGGGGCATCAGGATCGGGGAAAGGCAAAGAAACTGAAGATAATGCAATGACCGTTGCTCCGCAGATTCCGATTGCTCCACCACCTCCTATTGAACTGGCCAACGGTTTTCTGTTGATGGCCGATGGATCTATTGTCGGCCCACATGGTGAAAAATATGCTAGGACTCTGAGCGAACAAGAAAAGCAACCTGCAGCTGCAAGGCTACGTACAGAGATTCCTTCACATCAGCGTATGGTCGGTGATTACAATAATTATATGATGGATATAGCTGATGGGATGCCAACTGGAAGTCAACAGTCCGATTGGTCACAGAAAATAGCCGAGGTGATCCAGAATCAATTCGGCTTGAAGCCTAAGGATGAAGCGAGGTTGTATCGGCACCCGTACCCGTCTTACTTTGATGCAGTGCCACTTCCTCCGCGATACAGAGTGCCGGATTTCTCCAAATTCTCCGGGCAGGATGATATGACCACTATTGAGCATGTCAGTCGATTCCTGGCTCAATGTGGTGAGGCTGCTTCAGAGGAGGGACTCAGGCTCAGATTTTTCCCTCTGTCACTGTCAGGGCCGGCGTTTACCTGGTTTACGTCGTTGCCAGCAGGATCAGTCACAGGATGGTCCGATATGGAGAAGCAGTTTCATAAATACTTCTTTTCTGGTCTCAACGAGATGAAGATTTCCGATTTGATTGCTGTCAGGCAGAGAAACGATGAGACCGTCAAAGAGTATATTCAACGGTTCCGTGACACCAGGAATCGGTGCTATAGTTTGAAGCTATCTGATATGCAGTTGGCCGAGCTTGCATTCCAGGGTTTGCTCGCGCCGATCAAAGAAAAGTTTTCTGCTCAGGAGTTTGAGACATTGGGACAACTGGTTTAGAAGGTATCAGCCCATGAGGTCCGATATCAAGAGATGAAGCGTACAAAGTTTTCCAAGCAAGTATCTTATCTCTCTGATTCTGAAGGGGAAGCTGATGTCAACATAGCTGAATGGACTAAATCCAAGAAGCCAGTATCGCTTCCATGGATCAAGCAGAACCCTGAGAAGTTTGGATTTGATATAACTAAGGCCGATAAGATTTTTGATTTACTGCTCAGTGAGAAGCTCATCCAGCTTTCTCCAAATCATTCTATTCCATCGGCCGATGAGTTGAAGAAACGCAAATATTGCAAATGGCATAACTCAACTTCTCATGAAACCAATGAATGCAAAGTGTTCAGAAGGGAGATCCAATTGGCTATAGAATCTGGCAAGATCAAATTTGAAGACAACAAGAAAGCCATGAAGATTGATGGTCATCCCTTTCCTAATAACTTTGCTGATTTCTCCTTTTCCATTAATATGGTTGATGCTGATGAAAAGGGGAAGTTTAAGGTGCTTACATCGGACCACGCCAAGAGTTCTGGTGCCGTTGATCCTGTAGTTCAAGTTACTGTTGAAGAGCTGCGGAGGAATCATCAGGCATTTGGGCGTGAATCTAATGCTCCTGGTGGATATCGGTCGCGTGTGACTTCCCAGATGTTGATTAACAAGTACAAAAGGCAGCAGGCAGCAGCCCGAGCATGGGAAGAGCGCGAGGAACGACGACGTCGGAGGCGCGAGTATCAAGCAAGGTGGCTTGATGAAGAGTTTGATGATCAGCGCCGACGTGATAACAGGTTCGATGGCCGACGCCGATATGATGAATGGTCCAATGGCCGACGCCGATATGATGACAGGACCGATGGCAGGCGTTGGTTTGATGATAGAATCGATGATCGTCGTCAGTACGGTTATAGGTCCGATTGGCATATAGACAGGTGTCAAGGTTATAACCGGTATGATCAGGATGATGATCACTGGGGGTGTCCTTTCTTCGTATTCTGCTGGAACGAGAAGCTTAGACTGCCATCAAAAGCAGATTGTCCTGAATGCAGTTTCCAGTATGAAGAATACAGAGCTTCCAAGAGAGGTCGACGATCAGTTCATGAACGGATCGGCGTCAGGATTGATGATCATCATCAAGGAGATAAAGGCCGAGTTGATGCTCATGGCCATAAAAATATCGAAGGCCAGGTTGATGTTCTTGGCCCTGAAAAAATGGAAGAAAAGGCTCCAGTTCGGAATCGGATTAAAGAACCTCAAATGAAGCCTGGACAGTGGTGCCCATCAGGGATTTCTAGGTCCAAAAAGAGACGTGTTTAGAGGTTGCGCTATCATGAGCAGATTCAGGAGCAGGAATTGGCAAAAGAAAAGAAGACATGGCGCATCAAGATGGCCAATGATGATGAAGCAAGCACATCGGCCGCAATAAACATGGTTTTGATGTTGCCTTTTGATTTTGTTGCTCCTAATGAACAGGACAATGATGAGGTCGATTATGAACTGGAGGAAGCCGCCGCATGCTTGGTTCTTGATTCAGAGAAGGCTATCTTTGAGAAGCCAAATGCAAATGGATATCGGCACCTGAAACCTCTGTACATCAAGGGATACGTTGATGGGAAGCCAATGACCAAGATGCTGGTTGATGGAGGAGCTGCAGTCAATCTCATGCCTTATTCCACGTTCCGTAAGTTGGGAAAAGGGATTGATGATCTGATCAAGACCAATATGACGCTCAAGGACTTTGGCGGAAACGTTTCAGAGCCTCGGGGGGCAATTCATGTTGAATTGACCATCGGCAGCAAGACATTGCCGACTACTTTCTTTGTGATTGATGGTCAAGGTTCTTACAGTATGCTCCTCGGACGTGATTGGATTCATGCCAATTGTTGCATCCCATCCACGATGCACCAGTGTTTGATTCAATGGCAAGGCAACAATGTGGAGATCGTCCCAGCTGATGATTCGGTTAGTATTGCAACAGCCGAGTCAACGATTTGGGAGTTTGAAAGGATTGAATGCCTGTCAGGAAAAACATGGGATGGAGATTTCTTCAAGGTGTCCGATCAAGGATTACAACCGGTCCAAGCAGTTGGCTCTGAAACTTTATTTTAATGGCTGATTTGGTTGCTGATCATTGTGGACCTAATGTTGATACTGTTGAACAATGCACCATGGAGCTTGATGCAATTGGTCCGATCAATACAGAGGCCGATGTGGTTGACGCAGTTCCCTGGACCATGTTCTCTGATGGTTCATCTTGCAATGATGGTTGCGGAATCGGCCTTCATATTATTTCGCCTCGGGGGGCAAGATTCGAGTTTGTTTATCCGATTGAAAAGTGCACAAATAATCAGGCGGAATATGAAGCATTGATGAAAGATCTCCGGATTCTTAAAGAGATCGGCGTATTTGGAGATTCTTTGTTGGTCATTGATCAGTTACTCGGCACGTATGATTGCAAGATGGATGCGTCGATGCCTTACTTTGAGAAATGCCGGGATTTGATTGACCAATTCGCCTTGGTAATTCTTAAGTATATTCCAAGACATCGTAACGAGGAAGCAGATCGGCTGGCATAAAAAGCGTCTGGCTATCGGCCTATGTTCGATGTGATGGTACAGGAGATACCAGAAGGAGATTGGAGGAAAGAAATCATTGAATATTTGAGGGATTCTTCTGTCAAGACTTCCAGGAAATTACGTTACAAATCAATCAGACATGTCTTGGTTGAAGGGGAAACATTTCCTAAATCATTGAACGGGAAATATTTGAAGAAGTACTACTCTAGCATTTGGGTAAATTCGTAAAGCCGATACCACTGCTGCTCATGCCGTCGCTGCTGATGAAGGAACAGTGTTGGAATACCAAGATTCAGAAGAAAGGATTTCAACATTTATGCTAACACGACGTCGGCTCGTCGATCCGAAAGCTATGGTATGATCAAGTAAACTTTATTTCTTACTGCGAAATACTTGGGGATTTTATTTTGTGAAAATAAAATACATGGTTTAGCTCCTCAATGATATGAAATTCCTACCAGAGCCATATGTTGATATCTTCTGAAAACTTTACACATATGCTGCTTGTTTTGTATTGAGCATTGTCAAATTGTTTGTGACCCTTGTGAGATTTGTTTCATGCTTTTAAGATCGAGATCACGTACACTCCACATATTATTCCATTATTGAGTATGCTAGACTTTAATTTTTGGCACATCGCTGTCGTTTGGTCTGGATTCACATACTCGACTATTCATATGCTGACTTCTATACTGGGAGTTACGCAAAAACATGCCTTCCATCCATATAAAAATACTCCGTCCCTTTGACATGACTTTTCAAATTCATTATGCAAAAGGTATGGGTTATGCCAAAAAAGAAAAAAAAATATATTATCCGTGCTCAAAAGCATAAGGAAGAGTGATAAAAAATAAATATGAAAGATAGCCCATATCTGAAAAGAAAAGTAAAATGAAGAGTCATGCAAAAGGGAGTTTCACCCAAAAAATTCCACACACATGCACATCTTGATCTGATTGTATGACTTATTTTCTCCACTGGATCCGATTTTTGACTTTGCAAGATATGCAGTGCAAGTATGCTTCCTTTCTATATCCTACCCTGAGCTCCACAAAAAAGGCCTTATTAGAAGTAGGAAGAAAAAGAGACGATACAGTGCCTTGGTGAGGAATAATACACATTGAGCGATCTGAGAGAATCATTTGAGGAGCGAAGTTATGCTTTGATTTGAAAATGAAAAACCAAGTTATTTAGCAGGAAGAGTAGAGTTTTCTTGATTATTCATATTAGCTAACATGTTATGATAAAGAAGCTTGAAGAAAGGTATCGGCTATGAAAAGGGCAGTGCTAGAGAAGTCAAGGTGTTGAATCTATGAAGCAAATTGCATCGGCTAGGAGATTGAGACGCTGGATTTACAGAATTTCGAAGCATGAATCCTTCATACTCCGAAACTGGGGGGCATGTGTTGACACCGGATTTTCGCACCAGGTATGCTGAGTCATATGGTGACGTGTTAGGGCTGGTGGACCTATTGACTGGTCAAAGCTGAAGATGACAGAGAAGGAAGCCGATATGCAGAAGAGGTCCGATAAGGCAAAGAGTCTAATCTAATGACAAACGAAGAAGGGCGCGTCGGCTGAAAGAGGAAGCGTATCAGATATGGGGACTATTTCCTTTTTGAAGGCGTATTGAGAAGTCCCATTCTATCTTAGACTTAGTTTACTTTATCCGTAAGTTAGTCTAGTCCGATCAGGACTCTCCATGACCAGGGTATAAATATGAACCCTCGTCCATTGTAAAGAACTATTCTCACAATCAATACAACCCGGCTTCACGCCAAAAACCCTAGTAGTAGTTACCGACGAAGCTCATTGGTGGACGGGCTGCATCAGTTCTGATCTCCGGCTTACCAGTAAGTTAGTCAATTTATCGAACTAGTATAGGCTTTGAATTGAGGCGCATCGCCCTTTTTCGTTTATACTGTTCAACCGATTTATCTCTGGATAAGCAAGATTGATATAGATTCCCTACGTCGGAGCTAGATCAATATTGATTATCCAACAGATTATCGTTTATCGGACTGCACTTTAAGTCTAGATTCCCTACGTCGGAGCTAGATATCAAGATTAGTCTAGATTCCCTACGTCGGAGCTAGAGTAATCTTGGTTACTAAAGGCAGTTTTTTGCGGTTTGTTTGGAGTTGCTAGATTGGTTTAGATCTACGCCATGTGAATCAATTCTACTTCTTCAACGACTTTGAGCATTGATCTTGGTCCGATTTAAGCAATATTTATCTTACAGCATCGTTCTAGGTCCGATCCTGCTTTGTGGTTTAATCTGGTTGTTCTTTGAGTATTGCACTGATGTAGATTCCCTACGTCGGAGCTGGATCTTTGCAATACGATTAGATTAATCTTTGATTGTCATGCTTGGTTTAGATTCCCTACGTCGGAGCTAGATTCATCTTGATTAGTCAAAGGAAGCTTTGGTTATGCCTTATTGTTATTTGAATGTTAAGTGTGGTTTAGATTCCCTACGTCGGAGCTAGGTCTCGCTTGATTATTTGGTAGCATATCTTAGAATCAGAACGACTCTGTTAATGTTTTATCTGCTTATTTGCTTAATCTGATTAACATCTGTGTGAGCATCTTGTTTAGTTGTTAGATTGGTAAGTTGAATTTGATATAGCTGGAGAAATCTAGATTCCCTACGTCGGAGCTAGATTTCTCTGAAAAAGTTATGGTCCGATTGTCTAGTTAGATGGTCCGATAAGATGAGTCAAACTGGCAACTAGGCAAGATGGACAATGTATCGGCTTACACTTTGATTATTTGATATCTTGTTTCAAGACACAGCTGATCCATTACTTTACATATTGGCCTTGTTTTATGCTTTATTTTATCATTCAAAGGCTAATCTGTTATATCAATCAAGGTCCGATCCTAATTGGTCCGATTCTGAGGTCCGATTCGGTGTCTGATTGAGGTCCGATTACTCGGTCTGATTGACGTCATCAATGAAGTCCGATTTTGAGGTCCGATTGGTATCGGCCGACACGTGCCTGATTGGGTCTTGGCTAAAATTCGACGTTACTCCATCGTCTGAAATAGAGCCGGCACAATCAAAGAGTAATTTAACTATTTTATCTCCTTGTCAATTTCAGGTCAAATTGACTGGCACGCTGCGAACCTAAACTGGAGTGTGGGCTGGCACTGGAGCGAAGCAGATCTCCCTGGTCTTCGTGTGCTGCACGCGGAGGATACGACCGCCGATTTTCCGCGTCAACAAACATTTTACTTCCTTCAAAGTCATCATGTCTTGTTTGCAAGTCATTCTTCAAATATAGACCAAAATAAGCCATATCACCGTGTCTCTTGTCCATTCAATCAAACTTGCATTATGCAACATTTTAATCCAACATGATCTAAGATATCCCATATCAATATTAAACAAGCTTTCATCAATTTTAGAGACCAATATATCACATACATCCTCATGTCTCTTTCTTTGTTGCATCGTAGCTTGCCAACTATCATGTTCATGCATAATGGGAATAACCACTTCTATATGTCATCATGAGCCATCCACATTGTATTCAACCAATGAACAAAAGTGTCTTGTAAATATATCATTTAATTCCTGCTCATAATCTTTAACGAACACGTTAGTCCTTTAATCGTTTTGTCATTCAATTCACCAAAACCCACAAGGGAGCCTAGATGCACTTTCAACACGTCAGCAAACTAAGGCTATGTGCAACAGTACCCTGGAACCCATCCTGAACCGGTAGGGTACCGGTTTTTTCTTCTGGATGCACTGCAGCGGTGTCCTCCAAAAGGTCCTCTACTGTGCCGGTTCCTCCCGTCTTCCCCCAAATCTGGGGGGCGCCTCGACGTCCGCCAACTCCTCGCGGGGGCGTCTCCTCGCGGCGTTGTCGGCACCGGCGGCTTCCCCTCCGACACCTCCCCCTTCGCCTCCTTGTTGGTCCTCACGGCGTCGCTGGCCGCAGCGCTTTCCCCTCCGTCCCACTGCTCCGCCGGTCCCCCTACCTCGGCCTCCGGTCCCCCTGCCCCGGCCGCAGTGCTTTCCCCTCCAGGCCCCTTCCCCGCCGGTACCCTTCCGCCGCGCCCGCCCCCGGTAACGACGCACCACCGGCACCATCAGCAGCGCCAGACGTGTTGGCCGAGGTGAGATTTCACCTCCTCCGTGTTCTTGCAGCGCCAGTAGAGACAAGGAAGGGATCGGAGGAGGAAGGAAAGGAGTGGAATTTCGCGTTCTGCTGATTCTTGTTCTGATAGCGTTTCTTGTTGCTTCATTTCGTTTTTCTTGCATTCTTGTTCAATGATGCTACTGCTTGTATCATACTGTTATGAATTTACGATAACTGAAGAAGTGAAGATGTCTTCCCATCAAGTTGATGAATTAGTCGAATGTCAGGTGGATTTGAGCTCTGGCTTGGGAATTACTATGAACTCTGAATGACCTTGTCATAATCTTCTAATTAATATTTCTGTACTATTTGGAACCCTGACAAGATAGATGCTGACCTACAGCTTAAAACGATGAAATGGTGAATTAAAGCAACAGAATCTATTCATCATTTCCAAATATGAAGAGTCTATTTATGCTCAATTAGAGCCAAGTTGGTCAAACTGAAACAACATGGCGTAATGATCCAATAGACTGGCCCATGCAAATCTGTGTTATGGTTGTAATATTCCCAGGGTGACAATAATGCTACATAGAGCATCTAGTTCAGTCATTTTTTATCAGCATACTTGTTTGCCTATGGCTGATAGTGATCAGGATTTATGGTATTGTAAATCTGTGTTATGCTACATAGTACACAGAGCCTCTACATCATTTGTTTACTTCTGATTTGATCTTATCCATGCCAGTGTGAAATTAGGATGCCATTGTATAGTAGGTTTTGTAAAAGAACCATTCGCAGCTGGTTAAGGTCTTTTTACCTATACTTCAATTCAGTTTTATATCTGGTACAATAGAACATGGACTGACATCTAATCCTGTCTTTCTAGTATATTTCCTTGAGTTGATGATGCACACTAACATAACAATATATTGTCTAACATTGTAGGATGGATGAGTTTATGGATGCCCTCAATGATGCATCAGTTGGTATTTCTGGAGAAGGTCTGGTTGATGCAGCAGATGGACTTGGTCGTTCTGATTCTTCCATGAGTGGTGAAGTTGCCCCACCCCCTGTGTCCTGCAAGGTGCCGGCATCAAGAAACAAGCAATCCAACTTCTCAGCATATGAAGATAATGTGCTTTGCAAATCTTGGCTAGAGATTAGTTGCGATGCAATCACCAACACAGGCCAGCGGAAGGAATCCTTTTGGCTTCGTGTGCTTAACAGGTACAACTCAAAATGCGGCAGCTATCCGGAGAGGTCACAAAAATCTATTATGAGTCGTTGGGATTACATCAAGGCCAAAGTAAGCAAATTCTCTGGATACATGGCTGAGATGATCCGCTCCAATCCTAGTGGCATGTCAGATGCAGATAAGTCGGTGGCAGCTGCTGCTGATTTTGCAGCCATTGAAAAACACAATTTCAACCTCATGCACTGCTGGCAAATCTTGAAGGATGAGCCCAAATGGACGGAGCTAAAAAGAAAAATGGACACCCCTCAAAACAGTGCTTCCAGTGAACAGCACAACGTTATGAATCTTGATCCCGATGATGCCTCACCAGCAAGCTCGACAGGAAAACGTCCCATGGGGAGGGACGCAACAAAAGCAGCTAAGAAGAAAGCTACTTTAGCTTCATCAGAGTACGTGTCCAAGATGCATGACCTCTCTGTTAAAAAGATTGAGTTGTTCAAGGAAACAGAAGATGAGAGAAAAGTCCGGCTTGATGAAATGGTTGCTCTAGAGAAAGTGAAGGTAGAAGAGGCTCGAGAACACTGGAAGATGATGGTGGAGCTGGAGAAGGAAAGGTTGGCTATGGAGCAGAAACGTCTGCAGATGGAGGCTGAAAAGAAAGAGAAGAAAGAGGACGAGCGCATATTGGCCATTAACCTAGATCAATGTCAACCTATGCAGTGTATTTACTATCAAGCGCTACAAGAAGATATCCTTCAGAAGATGATGTCTAGACGTCGTGGATCGAGTCAGTGATGCTTAGTTCAGAGCATCTCTGTGCTTAGAGTCTGGCTTAGAAAATAGGCTCTAGAATAAGTGATGCATCTCTGTGCTTAGAGTCAGGTTCCTTTTATTGCTATGTGTCTGGGTTCTTTACCGTCGGCAAGTAATAAAATCGTGGAGCGCGCGTCGGGCCTCGGATGGTAGTGCAAAAGGACACGGGGGTTTATACTGGTTCGGGCCACCCATGGGGTGTAATACCCTACGTCCAGTTCGTGCTGCTCATGTTGTTTGCACTGGTTTGTAGTAGGGGGTACAAATGGGCGAGAGAGGGACGGGTTCCCAAGTCTCCGGTGTGTGAATCGAGCTCGGTCCAGTGACCGGCTGGAGGAAGAAGAAGGTCGAGAGAGAGTACTCCTCGGGAGAGAAAAGAGGCTCCCTGCCTCCCGTAGGAGGCCCAGGAGAGAGGAGGAAAAGAGTCCATGCCCCTCGCAGGAGGCCCAGGCTTCCCTTTTATATCTCAAGGGAAGGCTGTAGAAAAAAGTACAGTCAAAGGGTAAAATGGGGAAAAAGGAGGAGTGCCTGCCCATGCTGTGGGGCTCGTCGTCCTTCCGAGCACTGTAGCCATGTCCTGCTGGTGTCAGTTGCGTCAGGGAGTGGTTGGCACAGTGTAGCAGCTTGACTCTGGGTGCTACGGCCTTCTCGGAGGTTGCTTCGTTACGAAGGAGCGAACCAGTCGGAGACGGAGATCTTGTCGGGCGAATCGGAGAGTACTCGGGCGCTGCCTGCAACTCGTCGGGCGAGACGTGGTTCTTGTCGGGCGAAGGAGCAACCCCTCGGGCGGGACGAAGCAGCTTGTCGGGCGAATCGAAGGGTACTCGGGGGCGACGCGAAGACCTGTCGGGCGATGGAGCAGGCATGCAAAGCGAGATCGGTAGCTCACATGCAGGCACAGCAACTAGTCGGGCGGGGGCGCAGGCATGCAAAGCGAGGCAGTAGCTCACACGTACGCACAGCACATAGCACTTACGCGTGCATGTACTCAGTGCTGCTTTGAAAGAAGGTAGAGGGTGATGCCATGCATTGATTGGAAAAGCAGGCATGCATGCAGGCACGTGTATTCACGTATGCACCCATGCATGCAAATGCATATACGTATGTATGCACTTTCATGTGATTGTTTATGCATGTCTGCCCATGTGTGTTCGGGTGGAATAAAATTATAGAGAAAGCAGGCGGTCTTGCGCATGGGTCGGACGAGGCGGGCATGCCGTCTTCTGCGCAGGGGGCGTATCTGAGCGGCTATGTCGTCGGGGATTTTAATTCTCAATTGCTGTCATTGGATACCCCTAGTATTGGTATCCGACAGGAGCCCCCGAGCCTGGGAGCGAGTCGTAGACTCGCTTGCGGGCTGAATTATCGTGATGTCGAGAAAGCGGTGAAGTTTCGGGTGGGGGCGCGCGAGCGCACCCGCCGGGTGTAGCCCCCGAGCCTGTGGGCGAGTGGTACACTCGCTCGCAGGTTTATGGCATTTGTGTAGTGATTTGTTGCGAATTATGCGACCGCGCTGCTGGTCTCTGTTAGCGATTTCGATCCCGTGTGCATCCCGAGACCGGGGTCCGGACGGGGATTCGTTTCGTCTTTTTGCGTTTTTCCCCTCACGCTTCCCGTGCGATAGGAAGGACGGTAAGAGATGCATCGCACTTTGCCACGCAGGCCGAAGCACGACTCTCATTGAGCTACAAACGGGTAGGTCCGAGTGAGGCCCAACGCCCCTTCGGTGGGGAGTCGACGGATCAGCTTGTGATCGACCTCAAATTCCTAGTGGTGAGATCATCTAGTTACCAAGTCCGTTCGACCGGACCCAGCGGCTCGTTGCCTTTCCGTCGGAGGAAAAACCATGATCTTTCTTTCCACTAGAACTCGAACGTGGTTCAGGATGCTCATGGCGCTCGTGCGCCTGAGTGCTGGCCGCTGGGGCCCATCCTTCACTGCCCCTCGCTTGACGAGGTGCCCGGGGGCGGCTGTCGAACCCTTCGATGGGCCAGCCTTCGAACCCCTGTCGTAATCACCTGTCAGGTCGACTATCGAAGTCGTCCGTCCCGGTGCCCAGCCCCCGAGCGCAGGGCTGCGAGGGGCCGTTAGGGCCGGCGGGAGCCGCTTAGTTTAGAGAGTTCGAAGAGTGCTTTTCGGAAAACGATCACACGCGTATGCTCGACCCCGCGTGCTGAGGTCGGGCGAGACGAAGGGTGCCGTTCCCTGCATGTAGGGGTTGCGGCAAGCTTACCGGAACTTGCCATGCCGAGCTGCAAAAAACAGTGTAATGCAAAAACGTTGCGTGAAGTGAGAAGTCGGGATTTATTCGTTACCAACGAAAAGTCGCGCACGCCCCGCCTTTATTAGGCTACGTATTTCCTTGGGTAGTTAGCATATCACGTTTGAGCTCCTAGTCCCACTGACCACTGCTCACAGAGAGGACGGCTTACCGCAGACTACACTGCTCATCGGGGGAGGCTTAGGTGTAGGCGGCACGCGGGACGAGGTTTCATGGATGAGGCCTATGCTACCCGAGTACTTTAGCGACACCCAAAAGAGGCATGCGGGACTGTAAAAGGAAATGCATGGAAATACGAAGGATCGTAGTAGGATTTAGCTGTTCGAGCGTTTCATTGTTGAAGCTGAGTCGAGCGAGCCATCCGAGTCGTGGTAGCACACTCTACGGGTGGCGCGGCCGAGTCGGTCGGAGTCGAGGCCAAGCGGCGGCGCACTCCTTTGGAGGCGCGGCCGAGTCGGTCGGAGTCGAGGCCAAGCGGCGGCGCACTCCTTTGGAGGCGCGGCCGAGTCAGTCGGAGTCGAGGTCGAGCGGCGGCGCATTCGTTTGGAGGCGCGGCCGAGTCAGTCGGAGTCGAGGTCGAGCGGCGGCGCACTCGTTTGGAGGCGCGGCCGAGTCATTCGAGTCGAGGTCGGGGCGGCGCCCTCCTTTGGAGGCGCGGCCGAGTCGGTCAGAGTCGAGGTCGGGGCGGCGCACTCCTTTGGAGGCGCTGCCGAGTCGTTCGGAGTCGTGGTCGGGGCCGCCGCAGCTCGGCCGTTGCACGTGCTCGGGGCCGTCGTTGCTGGATGCCGACGCGCTGTGCGGCGCTGGCGAGGTAGACGTCGTAGTAGCGCGTGACGAGGCCCCGGACGTGGCTGCTCGGGCGAAACAGGTGCCGGACGATGTGGTGGATTATGTCGAGTAGTTTTTGCCGTCCTCGTTACGTCCTTCAAGCCGTGGTGCCCGAGTAGTTTTTGCCCGAGTAGTTTTTGCCCGAGCAGTTTTCGATTCGCCCGAGTCGACTCCGTCTCGGTCGTTGTCGGTGTCGTCGTCGGCGTCGCTGCGGCCGCTGATGCCGTTGTCGTCGTTGCTGGCGGAGCTATGGGCGTCGTCGTGGCCGTCGGTGTCGGCGGCGCCGTCGTCGTCGCGGTTGACGGCGTCGTGGTCGTCGTTGCGGCTGACGGCGTCGTTGCCGTGGTCGTCGTCGCGGCCGTCGGCGCCGCCGTCGTCGTCGTCGTCGTCGCGGTTGACGGTGCCGCCGCCGAGAGGCCAGCTCGTATGCTCCCACGTGGGCACGTGAGTACTTAGAATATATTTACAGTACACGTACGTGCCCATGCAAAGGAAACAAGATATAGAAATGGATTAGAGCTAGTAATTAATGAATTAGATACTCAGCTTTTTGGGCTCTGATTCGACTATGCACGTATGTGCGAGACCATGAGCAGGTGAATGGCTGTGCGTGGTCGTGGCTCGAGGTGGTGCGGAGAGCGTCATAGCGGCAGCAGTGGCGTGCGAGCATGGCCGTAGCTCCCGCGGCCCTGACGGCTGAGCTTTGTCGTGGAGGCTCGGGCATGGCCCGCCGAATCAGTGGCGCCGTAGCCTTGCGGCCTGCCGCTGCTCCCCATGGCGCCGTCGATGTCGGTTGATGATGCAGCGTGCTGAAGCGAATCAGTGGCGCCGTAGCCTTGCGGCCTGCCGCTGCTCCCCATGGCGCCGTCGATGTCGGTTGATGATGCAGCGTGCTGAAGCAGCAGTCCACGACGCCACGGTCGCAGTCATGGGACGGCCGAGTGGTTGAGGTCGACACCGAGTTGCGGCAGCGCACGCAGCTGTTAGTGGCAGTGCTGACCACTTTCGCTTGAACGTGACCCTGTAAAAAGAACATGCACTCGGATCTCTCCAATGAAGCAGAAGGTGTCATTAGCAATCCAAGATAAAGACCGGTGTGGCAATTGCTAATTAAATTAAGGTAAGATAAAAGTGGAAAATGAGGAAACATCTTCCTGCTACGGATCGATTCCGTCTCGCCGGCCGGAACGTCGAGTGCAGCCCGCCGGTTGGTCGATCAAGGTGTACGGCTGCCGGCCTCGTCGGCGGGACGCGCTGCTTGCTAGCATACCGGGGCAGCGCGTGCGGTCGGGGGAGCTGTCAGGAGCCGGCTAGCACAGATGTCGGGGTGGTGCGGTTTCGGCCTGCTGGCCGTCGCAGCAGCTCCTGTTTTGATGGTACAGTCGTGGTAAGCGGCGTAGAGGAGACCATTGTTGGCGATGTTGTGGCTGTTAGCGTCAGCGCTGCCGCGGTGGCCGGCACCGATGGCGGAGTCGCGGCTGCCGCTGATGCTGTCGGGGCGGTCGTTCTTGGCGGCGCTGCGGCTATTGCCGCCGTCGCCGTGGCTGCGTCCGTCGGAAACGCCACCATCGTAGTGATTGGCCACCCGAGACCTGCAAGAAAAAGACGTGACGCGCAACGGCCCCACGGTGGGCGCCAACTGTCGGGGTTCTTTACCGCCGGCAAGTAATAAAATCGTGGAGCGCGCGTCGGGCCTCGGATGGTAGTGCAAAAGGACACGGGGGTTTATACTGGTTCGGGCCACCCATGGGGTGTAATACCCTACGTCCAGTTCGTGCTGCTCGTGTTGTTTGCACTGGTTTGTAGTAGGGGGTACAAATGGGCGAGAGAGGGACGGGTTCCCAAGTCTCCGGTGCGTGAATCGAGCTCAGTCCAGTGACCGGCTGGAGGAAGAAGAAGGTCGAGGGAGAGTACTCCTCGGGAGAGAAAAGAGGCTCCCTGCCTCCCGTAGGAGGCCCAGGAGAGAGGAGGAAAAGAGTCCATGCCCCTCGCAGGAGGCCCAGACTTCCCTTTTATATCTCAAGGGAAGGCTGGAGAAGAAGTACAGTCAAAGGGTAAAACGGGGAAAAAGGAGGAGTGCCTGCCCATGCTGTGGGGCCCGTCGTCCTTCCGAGCACTGTAGCCATGTCCTGCTGGTGTCAGTTGCGTCAGGGAGTGGTTGGCACAGTGTAGCAGCTTGACTTCGGGTGCTACGGTCTTCTCGGAGGTTGCTTCGTTACGAAGGAGCGAACCAGTCGGAGACGGAGATCTTGTCGGGCGAATCGGAGAGTACTCGGGCGCTGCCTGCAACTCGTCGGGCGAGATGTGGTTCTTGTCGGGCGAAGGAGCAACCCCTCGGGCGGGACGGAGCAGCTTGTCGGGCGAATCGAAGGGTACTCGGGGGCGACGCGAAGACCTGTCGGGCGATGGAGCAGGCATGCAAAGCGAGATCGGTAGCTCACATGCAGGCACAGCAACTAGTCGGGCGGGGGCGCAGGCATGCAAAGCGAGGCAGTAGCTCACACGTACGCACAGCACATAGCACTTACGCGTGCATGTACTCAGTGCTGCTCTGAAAGAAGGGTGATGCCATGCATTGATTGGAAAAGCAGGCATGCATGCAGGCACGTGTATTCACGTATGCACCCATGCATGCAAATGCATATACGTATGTATGCACTTTCATGTGATTGTTTATGCATGTCTGCCCATGTGTGTTCGGGTGGAATAAAATTATAGAGAAAGCAGGCGGTCTTGCGCATGGGTCGGACGAGGCGGGCATGCCGTCTTCTGCGCAGGGGCGTATCTGAGCGGCTGTGTCGTCGGGGATTTTAATTCTCAATCGCTGTCATTGGATACCCCTAGTATTGGTATCCGACACTATGAGACCTTTTGTAATGTAATAAAGTGAGATCATGCAGGCAGATCCTAGTGCATTTGTGTGATATTATGGCTGGATTGGAATCATGCTTGTTGTTTATTTCTTGGTGTAATCCTGATTGTTCTGCTCCTCCATATATATGTGCTTGACTGATGAGTGTTCAGTGTTCAGTACTTCCAGAATGTTCATTCAGTGTGATTTTATAAAAGCCTTCTTCAGTATTTTAGTTTCCTTTTCTCAATTTTTTGACTGAAAGCATGTGTATGCTGCCCAAGAACTGAACCTGGAGTTGTTGCTGAACCAGAAGGCCTGTATTTGTTGCTGAACCAGAAGGCCTGATTGTGACCAAATGTTTTCTGGGACCTGTTGTACTGCTGTGACCAAATGTAAAAGGGTTGATTGCAACAAATGCACTATCATTTCTCACTGCTCTTTCTTTGAGGCCGTAGTCAGACTATTCTCGTGAGACAGATCCTTTCCCTTTTGCAACAATGGCTGGTTTAAAATGCAGGCAATGGTCACAAGCTACAGCTTGCATTGACTTTCAGGTTTGCAATTCAGTTTCAGCAACTCACCAGACTTTCAGGTTTGCAAAAAAGAAATCAGAGGAAAAAAGAAATCAAAAAAAATGTGAACCTGTCATCTGATTACAAGCTACAGCCTGCCTTTCTGTCCTGAAGTTGCAGAATCTACTGATCTCCAAACTGAAAATGCAGGCAATGGTCACAAGCTACAGCTTGCATTGACTATGGCAGTTTCTTTTTCAGTTTCATTCAGATGTTCAGCAAAAAATATGAAAACTGAAAACATGGCAGTTTCTTTTTCAGTTTCATTCAGTTGCAATATGAAAACACTAGAAGATGGCATAGCAGACTGAAACACACAGAATCTTGAACTGGTTTTAGCACACTATCAGTAACACACAATCTTTTATTTCAGTTTCTGAAATGATAGTTTCTGATATATTCAGCATTCAGTTTGACAATGAAAAAGAAACAAGCTGACTGAGTCACATAATAGTATTTCATAAATAGAGGTCACAACATGGTGGAGCAGAACACCAACATGGTGGAGCAGAACAACATGGTGGACCTAAATTACATAAATAGAGGTTGCTAAATAACTGAAATAGATAGCTAACTGCAATATGTTACATGAGCACCTTTCAGAGTTACAAGAACAACATTCAATGGCATATTTCTACACCCATTGACTATGACATCTAGATTGAACCATAACGCATCCAGTTGTGCTCGATGAGGTCCTTTTGAAGTTGGAAATGGAGAGTTCTGTCACGCAACTTGTGATGTGCAGCCACAAATGCTCTTCGTTCTGCAACATTTCCGTTTCTTGGATTGACTCGGTCGCCAATTTTTTCGAAGTTGGTATTGGTGGCCTCAGACTTCTCATCCTCGACAATCATGTTGTGCATGATAATACATGCGGTCATAATATCAAAAGTTGCTCCCTGTCCCATCCATAAGCCGACCCACGGATTACTCCCCACCTAGCTTGAAGAACTCCAAAAGCTCTTTCAATATCCTTGCGCGCACCCTCTTGCACAGCTGCAAAACGTTGTGTCTTCCTCTCCATGGGATGGCGAACACTCTTGACAAATGCAGGCCAATCAGGGTATATACCATCTGCAAGGTAGTACCCCATGTCATATGTCCGTCCATTGACAGTGAAGTGAACAGGAGGTGACTCTCCTCAGGTATATGTTGAGAAAATAGGCGACCTCTGCAGTACATTGATATCGTTGCAGCTTCCTGGAAGGCCAAAGTAGGCATGCCATATCCAAAGGTCATGAGATGCTACAGCCTCCAAGATCATGGATGGGTGCTTCCCGCGTCCAATGAACATGCCCTTCCAAGCAGCAGGGCAGTTCCGCCATTCCCAGTGCATACAATCTATGCTACCAAGCATACCTGGGAAACCTCGACTCTCACCCACTTGCAGTAGACGAGCCACATCGACAGGGGTTGGAGAACGCAGGTATTCCTTACCAAAGGCAGCTATAACAGCACTGCAAAAATGGTTAAGAGCCTCACGAGCAGTTGACGTGCCAATTTGCACATACTCATCAACGGCGTCTAATGGCAAACCATACGCAAGTATGCGCATTGCGGCTACCACCTTCTGCAAAGCACTCAATCCGACTAGCCCAGTACAATCCTCACGTTGCTGGAAGTAGCTATCCACAGACTGAAATGCATCAAGAATGCGGATGAACACGTGACGCTTCATACGGAACCTGCAAGATAGAAAATGTAAGCGACATGCACACATTGAGAGAAAAGACAATAATTTGACATGCCATGTTCTATACCTTTCACGAAACTTTTCAGGGGTGTACACAGGATTGGCAGCAAAGTATTGGCGTATGATCCTTGCCTCTCCATCAGCACGGTCTCTAGGGACAAGTCGTCTCTTATGTACTGAGCGGTGGAAGGAGTTCTTTGCATCCATGGCTGCCACCATAGTGTCCATCTCTTCGTCATAGTCATCAAGCAACTCATAATTCGGCTTGTCCTCTGCAATCAAGTAAGAAATCAAAGTAGAGTCATCTTCTTCTTCCACTATTTGCTGCAGCCGCAACGATGGGCTCAGGAGATCCATGGTGCAAAAATGGCACTGGAGGGGCCTGAAATGGTTATACCAAGAGTACATAAGCACATAATCAAAAATTTGAAATACTATTCAGTAAATAATGTTCAAGGGAAACAACAATCAGAAAGTACAAGCTTCAGACATTCACTACTAAAACATTTATCCAGGTCATATATGAAGAGCAACTGCAGAAATGGGACATGTTAAACCTGAACACAAAATCAGGGTGATTGAAAGTACAAGCTTCAGACATTCACTAATGTTTAATGCTGCAGATGATTGAAGCTCCAAGAAGAGCAATTCCAAGAAGCAATCAATTACACTGCAGGGGATTAGTAAAAGGGTAGGTAGCAATAGCATATCAACTTGTAATCTTTCAGAAACGAAATGGAGAGCAGTTCTTGGCTTCAATGGCTTATCCACAGAAGAGGCAGAGCAGAGGATAGAATTTACCTTGACGGAGGCAGAGCTCGAGGCCGTCGGCGTGGAGACGAGAGGACAGGTTGGTTTTGTGAGCGAGCGTGCATGCGGTGCGGTGCATAGCTGGCCAGCCGGGGGTGGTGGTCGGTGTGGTGGGCGTGGAGGCCGGCGCCGGCATCGACTTGGAGGACTTGGGCGGGACTTGACCGGCACGGCGACGGGGAAGTGCGCGAGGGTGCCTGTGGTGGCCAGCGACGGCGGGTGGGTGGCGGCGGCGGAAACGCCGAGTAGGTGGGCGGCGGCGGCCAGAGATGAGGACGCGGGTCGCGACGGTGGCGGCAACGCCCAGCAGCGTCGGACGCCGGCTCGGTCGGATGGAGGATGGAGGATGATTTTAGAGGTTATTGTTGCAGCGCCGGTGATTTTAGAGGGTAATTAAAACCTGTAAATTTATACAGGAGCTCTTTTACAGGATGATTATAGAGGTGACCGCTGCACATAGCCTAACTCCCTCCTCTATTTAATAATGAATTTCATGATTTCCATCCCATTCCAACCAACATTGTCCTCCCACACTTGCAACTTCAATTTTTCTTGATCCATGTCTCCTCTTTTACCAATTTAAACAAAAACGTCACAATTCACTATATTTTCAGATGAACTCTGTTATCTGCTTAGGATCATCATCGGCCATCGTTTTAGTTTGTATTGTGATGACCATAACCTGCTGCCCTGCTGGCCTCTTCTAATTTTTTGTATTGTTCTCCATCTCCGGATCATTAGACATTGTGTAACATATGTTCGTCTTTTTCTAAATTGAAGTGTGACTAAAATCGTCAAAGCTAAGATTGATGCAGCTACACCGGGTGCATTCAGTTCTACTAGTTTCGTGCCAGACCATTACATGCTGGGCAGAAGTTAGCTGACTCCGCAGATATCTCGGCGGTTTCCTTTTTCTTTGCTTGTATTTCTTTTCCAAAATGTACATTTGCTTATATTTTGCAGAGAGGTATTTTACGGAGGTTGAAAAGGCACCAGGAGGTGCCACGAGGTACCTTTTCTATTTTGGTAAGGTACCAGAAGGTACTTGGAGGTACCTTTCCAATTTTGATATTGGTCCCATCTATTTCGGGCCATGTTTAGATTCACAAGAACTTATTGCGAAATTTACTGTAGCAAAACTAAATCGAAGATTAGAAGGACTAAACATGATCTAATTATAAAACTAAATACACGGATGGATGGAAAATCGTGAGAGGAATCTATTAAGCCTAATTAATCCGTTATTAGAGATTGTTTACTGTAGCACGACGTTGTCTAATCATGGCCAAATTAGGCTCATTAGATTCGTCTCGCGAAGTTACCCGGGTTGTGAAATGGGTTTTGTCAGTTATCCACATTTAATACTCCTAAATAGTAACTAAACATTCGAATTTACTGTAGCAAAACTTATCTAATGGAACTAAACACGGCCTCGGTACCGGTCCCACCTATTTTGGTACCGTTTGGTACCTTTTTCTAGGTATCTCTTGGTACCTCCATGTACCTTTTATGTTTCAACTGTTGAATTTAGCTTGATGGACGGTCCTAATTTGTTTCAACCATTGTAGATACCTGAGCCGTATCCTGAATTACTGGTAGTCAGCCGTTCTGTCCATACTCAACAGTCAACCCACAAACACATATCTATATAGTTCTTTTTCATTTCTGCGAAATCACAAACGTATATACTCTGGTCACTGGAAATAGCAATTTAACCATCTGCCAATGCTTTCAAAAAACAAAAACTAAAAAATCTGCCTACGCTACTTACATCTCAAACAGTAACATCAATTTCAGCAGGTCTAGTGACGCGAAACAGCCAATACAATTACAGCATCCAACATCGCAGATGCCATCCATGGATCAATTCTTTCAGAAGAGCGGAGCATCGTCCATTCAGGAGGCAGCAACGAAGGACTAGCAGTAGAACATGGAACTCTTCAGTTCACCCTTCATCTCTGGAGTTGCTTCAGACCATCAGCAGGAGCAGCTGCACCGCCAGAGCTCACCGCCGTCGCCGCGTCGGAACCTTAAGCGAGGTACAAGCGGGCACGGTGTGCGAGCTTGTGGGCGTAATATGCAGGAAGAGGCGCAATTCCTAATGGTAGAACAAGCATCAGGTTAGAATAGATTACAAGTTTGTCAGAAGTAACTCTGTTCTCCCATGCCCTGTGCCAAATAGTGGTAGAAACTTCTTGTGGTAATGCTTTCTCGGAACTATTTTGCAAACCTGAAATCCAAAAGGAAATTTATAAAGAGGAGTAGAATATAAGGAAGGTAAGGAGAATAGAAGCATTTGAAGTTAAAGTCCATAACTAAGGATATTTTGTTGAACATCAATGTAAAGTATAGCAATCCTACCTCAAGTCATTAGTAGGCTTCACTGACAAGCCTGCAATTCTGTACTTCCAGCGTTCATCTCCTCGGTGTGTGACTTTAACCTTCAAACCCCTAAGAGCCTTTCAAGAGCTGCAAATTCAGGGAACAACAACATACATCTCAAGTTTAACTTCGCACAGTGCATTGTGTATCCAGGCAGGAGAAATAATAAATGCATACCTTGGCATACTCAGGTTCAGTTAAGTTCCTATCCAAGATATCTATCTTCAGAATGTTCTGAACGAAGTCAATAAGTAGCAGGGGTTGAACGGAAACTGTTGAAGATACATCTGCAATGGAAAATATGCAGAACATTAAACATCTGGCGAAGGGACAAGAACTGAACTAGAATATTAGTAGCCACATAGAAGTATAGCTGCAAGCTTTTCCTCCAAGCAATCACTAGAAAATCACAGCTTCTGCAAACCAAATAAAATCAAATTGCACAAGTACTATGTTATATATATCATATCCATAGTGCCCATATTGGTCAGTCAAGCATCCTAGGGTGTTCCTGACTATACTTACTGAAGATAAATAAACAAAATAATCCAAATTCAGAGATAAAGTGATATCTTACCTACTGAGGACCAATGGTGGTCACCCTTGGATGATGAGTGATTGACAACCGTCGAGTGGTTTGATGTGTCTCTTGGCTCGTGATGTGGTGCAGGATGCGACATGGCGACCGACGGAGCGCGGTGAAGGTCAAGTGCGAAAGGTTCATGCCGATGAACCAAGAGCAGTGAAGGGTGAACGAGTAGGCTTGGATCGAGGGACCTCAAGAGTCCAGGCAGAGTCACGTGCGATCCGCATGGTGCATGGAAGAGCAAGAGTACACGGCGTGATGAAGACGGCGTCGGCCGAGTCAAGCGGGACGGAGACGTCAAAGGCTTGGCGGAGGCCGGACACACGTCGACATCGAGGAGGTCGCGTGGCGGCCACGCAGAGATGGACGGTTTAGGTGGTTTGGACATCAAAACCACCATGCAGGCAGGTTTACCAGTTTGGGCCTCAAAACTGGGAGGCGCGTCCGGTGCAGCCGGATGGCGGAATGGAGGGCACGTGGCGCCATCGCGAAGCTTGCGTCGAGACAAAGTGAAGTCGTGAAGGTCCCGTGTCCGTCCGATGCGTCTGCGAAAAATTGGACGACTTTGCCCCTACGGGGTATGTATCAACTTAGGGGTATTTTGGTCTTCTGGCCAAATGCCTATATGTATGGGGGACTGAAATTTTCAGCTATCTCTTCCATTCTCTCTTGTTTATTTTCTCATTTAAGGCTAGAGTTTGCTTAAATGTGAGAGGATTAGGCTTAGAGAGTGATTACTCTAGGTTTAGTGCTCCAATTCAAAAGTGGAAGGATGTGGGAGGTTTCCTAGCCACGAATCTTGTTAATATTTCAGTGTTTAATTATTTATGGTGGATTCAAGGCTTGCCTCTCATGTTTTTCCTGTTTAGCTATTTTTGGAGCCTTTTTGGGTGATTTTTCGTTCTTCATCTTGGCTGCAATTTGGGTCGGATTTCTTGGGGGGAATTTGGTGCTGGGACATGTGCAAACACATCTAGGGTGATCCCTATTGAATCCATGCACGAGCACCACGAATCTTGAGTTTTCTCGAAATCCTTTCTCTCTAGTATTCTTGACCGATTTCACGAAATTAGTGGGGATGTATTGATCTTTCTGAGAAGATCTTTTGGAGAAAGACTCACCATGAAGTAGTGATACTTTGGTTCAAGTTTCACAAAGTTTGGATGACGTTTGATTGAGTTTGCTCTTTTCTTTGGTTTTTCGTGCGCCCAGGAGAAACAAGAAGTTTTGGTTTTCAAATCCAGAGGTTCTGGTTTTTTGTTTCAACTTGCTCTTTTTGAGGAGATCTCTTGGGTACAGACTCACAATGGCCTAGAAAAGTTGTGGTTGAAATCTTGTGAGTTTTGGAGTTCGTTTGGTTTGGTTTTGGATTTTTTCTTGTGGCTCCTATAGGCTGTTCTGAGTGAAAACCGGAGGTTTTGGTTTTGGGAATCCGAAGATTCCGGTTTCAAATCCGGAGGTTCCGGTTTTTGCACTGCAAGTGGTGCTTCCCCCTCGGTGCTTTTCGTGTGTGTTTCCACTGCGTTTCAGAGACACCTAGTGTTGTTCCTAGATCCAATAGCATCTCAAATTGGCTATGTAAGTCTAGCAACTCTAGAACAGAGGGTCATTGGGGTTTGACGACGATATAGGCTTTATTCTTGCAAAAGAATTTTAAAGGCTCCGATTGACCCCCCTCTGGTCGCCGGTTTCGGTCCTTCACCTACGGTTACAGACAAGCCATCCTGCAACATCCTTATGCTCAAATAGAACCCCTTCCATCCCTCAATACCCTTCATGGAGTCCTTGGCATCCACTAAGTTCAGCGAGGAGAAAGACTGGTCAACCACAACGCATCTGCGCATAGCCGACACGAACAAACATTCGTCGTCCCATATCAAAAACACAATCGGGCACAACGAAATTGTCATCAGTGAATTACTCAATACTCACTCCATGTCATTTGCATCCACCGAAGGCCATGTCGTTCAGCACCATGTCAAGCACCTGCAGCGCCTGCACCGAGAACGTCCGTGCACTACGGGAAACGGCTGGTTTGCCGAGTGCCTAAGGCACTCGGCAAACCCCCTAATACACTCGGCAAAGGGTATGCCGTGGGCCGCCCACGGCATACCCCTCTCGGTAACGCCCGAGACGGCAAACCATGGGTTTGCCGAGTGCCATATATCGGGCACTCGGCAAACACCTATGCCGAGTGCACTTTGACACTCGGCAAACCTTCGCACTCGGCTAAAATGACGGCGTAGGCTAACGATGACGGAGATGGTTTGCCGAGTGCCCCACGCCTGGCACTCGGCAAACCCTGGAAATATGTCGAATGCCCCATGCCTGGCACTCGGCAAACCCATGGGAATATGCTGAGTGCCCCATGCCTGGTACTCGGCAAACCCTGGGAATATGCCGAGTGCCCCATGCCTAGCAGTCGGCAAACCCAGTAATATGCCGAGTGCCAGGGTAAAAACACTCGGCAAACTGGGTTTGCCGAGTGTTTTTACCCTAGCACTCGGCAAATCCATGACCAAAATGACAGAATTGGTCACTTTGCCGAGCGCTATGGTAAAAGCACGGTTTGCCGAGTGTTTTTACCCTAGCACTCGGCAAACCCATGACCAAAATGACAGAATTGGTCACTTTGCCGAGCGCTATGGTAAAAGCACTCGGCAAAGAGTGACCCAACATGACCTTTTTTATTTATTCAGTCATGTATAACGTACCCCAATCTCACATACATCACAGGCATCACATATATCACAATAAGTATCATCAAAACCACAAATATCACAGGCAATTCATATAGTTCACAACCACATTAATATCATAAAGACGTCAGTCACAACCACATTAGTATCACAACCATGTAAGTATCACAACCACATAAGTATCACCACCACATAAGTATCACAACCACAGAAGTACGACAACCACAAATGAAGGTAAAATGATAAGTCACTGAGGTGGGGGTGTGTGCCAGGGCTGCGACAAATCGACGTCCGGATTGAGCTGGTTCGATGCCGCCGATGGAATCTGCACAAAGGAGAAGACATTGCATGTGTGAGACAAGTTTTATGTCAGAAACAAGTTATCATCTAAAGTTTTCTAAGATTTCTAAAGTTTTCTAAGTTTTCTTAAGTTCTCTAAGTTTTCTAAAGGTTTCTAAGTTCTCTAAAGTTCTCTAAAATGCTATAAAGTTCTATAAAATTGTAAAGTTCTCTAAACTATAAGATTGTCAAAAGCGACTCACAGGAGTACTATGTACTATCGGCGCTGGAGCGAAAACCATCGGTGGCGGTGCAGGCTGACCCATCCTCGCAGAAAGGCTCTGCATGTACTCAAACATCTGTTGCAATTTCAACTGATCGGCCTGCCGTTCGGCCTCGTACCTCGCCTGATCGGCCTCTCGTTCGGCCTTGTGCCTTGCCTCCATCTCCTCCCGGCTCTTCCTCTCTGCTTCTAGCTGGGTCTACAATATTCCATCCCAAAGTTACAATGCAAATCAAACATATGTACAAACAAATGAACGACGAATAGAACAGAAATTACCTGGAGTGCCTCCATCCGGAAGTGTGCAGTGTCCGGCCGTGGGCGTATGGCTGGGCTCGAGCTCGTGCTCCTTGCTCGAACCTGGGACAGAGTAGGAGTAGTGGCCGTGTCGAGTGTGGCGTCGCCAAGATAGTACCGCCCATGCTTCTTGCCTCCTCCCACCCTCATGACGATTTCTCCATCAAGGGGCTGGGTGACCGGATCGAACTCTGGCCCATGGACCTCCCTTGCCATTGATGTGTATGCATTGAGGCGACTATGGATGCTCACATTGCTGTACGCCGAGGGCGGGTCATCCGGGTTGTAGTCGACATTGGACGTCGCCTTACCCTTGTGGGCCATAGCATATGCCTTGAACTGGCCGCATGGCTGGCCCTCATGTGACGAGGTCTGCAAAAGAAACAACACTTTGATTACAAATTATAGAGAATTGAGCGTAAGGACCAAGAAATCAGTTCACGTACCCATCTAGCCCCATACTGCTCGACGCTAAGGTTGCCTTGGTGGTGTGATACACCAGGCATCATCAAACGTCGCTCCCGGCAAGCGTTGTGCGTCTCTTCCCACTCGGGCGTCAACCACTAGTCCACCATGTATTCCCAACACTGGAGATGCTGGGCACACCACCACGGAGGCGCCTACACGTCATCAATGACATCACATATAAGAAGATCAAATTAAGCGTACTTAATCTCGAAAACAATCAGTTTTAATGTTCTATATGTACCTGCAAGTGTTGTTCCTGGGTCAGCCTGATGTTTCTTGCATCAGCTTTCGAAACCTTCATTTGAAGAAACGAAGCGTAGTATGTTACCACTGACTGGACGCGCGCCTCGTAATGCATGTCCTTCACGAGTTTATAGCATGCTTTGTGAGCCACAGCAGCCGCCTTTTGCTCGTATCCCGGCTCGCATCTGTAGAAATCCTGTATATAGACGAGATGTACGCAATTATTATTTAAAGAATGTCCAATGAATGCGATGTATTGAGCAATATAGTTTATTGAAAAAAGAGTTACCCATAGCTCGCCCTTCACCCGCTCCGCCTTGTTCTGGAACGACCTGCCCTCTCGATCAGGTACATCGGAGAAGGCCATGTAGTGGTCCCACGTGTAAGCTGGCTCCGTGCTGCTGGCATGCTGAACGAAGCCAGGGAAGTGTAGCCTGCACAAAACTCCAAGGATCCCGTTGACAAGGCGGCTGTGATCACCTGGAGCGACAATCAACCAATTCCTGCCCAAGTGATTAAGATAAATTATTAGTTTCTAATGTGATTATAAACATATCAAATGAAAATGTAGTAATAACATCTAAAACTACTTACCGCTTCCTTATGGGACGAATCATCGGGCGCCTCTCCAAAGGTATCGGTCGCTGAGGGAGATGCGAGGGACCTCGCAACCAGACACTAGACGAAGTAAAGGAAGAGGAACCCCCTTCTGCCGCCTCCTCCTCCTCCTGCTCCTCCTCCTCCTGTTGCTCCTCCTCCTCCTCCTCCTGCTCCTGCTCCACCTACTCCTCCTCCTCCTGCTCCACCTGCTCCTGCTCTACCTGCTCCTCCTCCTCAGAGGAAGACGACGAAGGTACAGGGGATGGCTCCCGAGCCTGCTTCCCTTGACCCCTGCCTCCAGTCTTCTTCCCTTTCCGTCGACCCCTGCCTCCACCCCTCCCTCGACCGGCCACGGCTTGGTAAAGCTCATGTACCGACTTCCTTAATCCGCCCACCATCTGCAATAAAAAAGAGTAAACCAATCAGCCCAGATAAACATAAAGTAATTAGAAATAGTTGCAAAATAAATAAAACTGAATTATGAAATAATATGGTATTGCAAATAATAAATACGGATCTTACATGTATTAGAAATAATCATCGTGATCGGGATTATCATGACCGTGCTCCGGAGGAGGAATGTCCTCATTATCACTATCACGCAAGTCGAAATTATCATGCCCGTGCTCCGGAGGAGGAATGTCCTCATCACTGTCATTGCCTAAATGTAATCGCTCTAGTAACTCTACATCCTTCGCATTACGAACCTCATCTCCAGCGTCCTCATCCACACATATTTCATTGTCTACTTCCATTCCGATCGCATCGGTTAAGTCAATCTCAAAACTCCCTTCTAGCCCATCTTCTTGGAAGAACTCTCCGTCATATGTGTTTGGGTCTATGTTGTAATCTTCATTGTTTGGGACAGGTAGCTTGCCGTGTGGCGATACCTTGTACACAACATCCCACCCCTTAAGACGCTCGTCAGTTTGGCATGGGTATGAAAGATAATAAACTTGCGTGGCCTGTTGAGCCACAATATAGACATCGTCTCCTGGTAAGACGGTTGATTGACGAATTTCTACTAGCCCAAGGTTAGGTGTCCGTCTCACCACTTCGGGATCAAACCAATGGCATTTGAATATGACAGGATTAAGGGGTTTGGAACCATGAAACATGAGTTCGTATATTTCTTCAATTTTGCCATAATACTCGACCCCATCAAGGCCTGGCGTAAAAACACCAGAATTTGTGGTTCTTCGATTGGGCCGACTCTGCTCGTAGCGTGTTGTGTGAAAGCGATATCCATTCACGTCGTAACCAGAAAAAGACCTGACCCTATAGCCACAACCATCGGCAACCTGTCTCAACTCGGCACCCATAGATGCATCAGTTTGGCCCTGCAAGTTCAAGCATGCTAGTTGGTTGAATATTATTCGCTCGGACGAGAAACTTGTAACAGAAATTAAATAGGACAGCTAAATTGGAGCAGTACCTTATGTTTGAACCAAGAAAAGAAATTGGGCAATCCATTTCCCGCACCCTGTTTAAGAAGGGTCTCAGATTCATGCGGTGTAGGTTCCCTTGAAAGACGCCAAAATTGATGAATAAATTCCCTATACCAACGAGAAACAAAATGGGTTGGATGCTGAATAGTCACTACCAATCGAGCAACAAGTGTGTTGAGCACTTACCCCATGTATGGCTCCACCTCGTCAAGGTTGGTCAACACATATAGCATGATAGTGCGCCACTCTTCATGTTTCAAGGTCTTGTATTTTGCACCACTAGCAGTTCCGAGTTGCCCTCGAAAAATGCTAAGGTTCGATTCATCTTCACGAGCATTGTAACGAGTGGGCGGATTGTGCACGTTAGGAAGGTTGTCAGCATAGTATTTTATTGTGAAGTTTGACACCTCCTCAACAATGTATGCCTCAGCAATCGAAGCTTCAATTTTGCATTTATTTTTACATTTATTTTGAAGAACCTTTTGACATCTCTCAATTGAATAGCACTAACGGGACTGCACAGGCCCCCACATTCGTGCCTCATACGGTAGGTGCAGAAGCAAATGCTGCATCGGATTGAAAAAACCGGGTGGAAAGATCTTCTCCAACTTACAGAGCAACACAGGGGCGATTTTTTCCATGTCTGCAATCACGGTCCGAGATATTTCCTTAGCACAAAGCTGGCAGAAGAAAAAGCTCAACTCTGCCAGCACTAGCCATACATTATCAGGGACATAGCCTCGAACCATCACCGGAAGAAGCCGCTCAATCCATATGTGGTAGTCATGACTCTTCAGCCCGTTGATTCGCATAGTAGATAAGTTCACTCCCCTCCTCAGATTCGCTGCATACCCATCAGGAAACATTAAAGTTTGAAACCATTCTAGTACTTCCCTCCTTTGGGGCCTCGTCAGAACAAAATCGGCCTTAGGCATTTTCCATGACTTGCCGGCTGCGGGAGACGGTATGTCTAGCTTTGGTCTATTGCATAACCTCGCCTGATCAACTCTAGCCTTAACATTGTCCTTTGTCTTATCTGGAATGGCCATAACAGAACCCCAAATTGCCTCAGCCCAATTCTTTTCAGTGTGCATCATATCAATGTTATGTGGAAGAAGAAGGTCAGCCATATAGGGGAGTCTCCACAAGCCCAACTTATGAGTCCAGGCATGTTGTTCACCATATCCTACAAAACCACGCCCAGTTTCATTGACCTCGAGAGCTTCTAACTGAGCGATAACCTCGGCACCTGTCATCATTTGCGGTGGAGGGTCTTTAACTACCACATTTTTCGTAAAGTTCTTAATGTCTCGTCTGAATGGATGGTCAAGAGGGAGGAATTGTCGATGTTTGTCGAACGAAGAATATTTGCCACCCTTGGGCAACCAAATGAACTCCACAGATGTCTTACATATTGGGCATGGCCACTTCCCGTGAACACACCAGCCGCAGAACAACCCATACACCAGCAGGTCATGTAGAGAGTAGTGGTACCAAACATGCATTTTGAAGTTTGTCTTTGTAGCTCGGTCGTATGTCAATACCCCTTCCTCCCAAGCACGTTCCAAATCATCGACCAGAGGCTCCATGTACACACTCATATTATGCCCCGGGTATCCAGGAATTATCAACGACAAGAATATGTTCTGACGTTGAAAGAGCACACCGGGGGCAAGATTGAGGGGGATAACGAACACAGGCCAACAAGTGTACGGGGCAGCCGTCATTCCATAAGGATTGAACCCATCTGTTGCCAGCGCAATACGTACATTACGAGACTCCGTTGCTTTATCACGATGAATCACATCAAAGTGAGTCCATGACTCACCATCGGATGGATGTACGAGCTTGTCAGGGTTGTATCGACGACCATGTTTGTGCCATGTCATCTGTTTCGCGGATTCCTCAGTCATGAAGAGCCGTTGGATCCTCGGTATGAACTGAAGGTACCTTAGGATTTTCACGGGGACTGTGAGCTGCCTCTTATTACCATCACCAGAGTCTACCTCCAAAAACCTAGATGATCCACACTTTGGACAGTACTTTGCTTCCGCATGTTGTTTCCTAAATAAGATGCACCCCTTCGGACAAGCATGTATCTGCTCATATGGCATCTTAAGTGCACGAAGGAGCTTCGTAGCCTCATACATGCTTTTTGGCAGAATATGACCACCCGGAAGCAGGCTGCCAACAACTGTCAATATAACATCGAAGGCGTCTCGACTCAGGGTAAACTGGGACTTTATGGCCATTAGGCATGCAATGCCATCCAGTTGAGAAACATTGGTATGATCGTGAAGGGGTTGCTGTGCAGCAGACATCATGTGGTAATACGCCTTTGCGGATGCCTCTGGCTCCTCCTCCCTAGGTCCTTCATCGACATGTGCTTCATGATAGTCATTTAACATGTCAGCTACCTCGCCATCATCATCAAAATTCTCGATGCGTTGTCTCACGACCTCGTCTCTCAAACGATCAGCAACACAGGGGCGATTTTTTCCATGTCTGCAATCACGGTCCGAGATATTTCCTTAGCACAAAGCTGGCAGAAGAAAAAGCTCAACTCTGCCAGCACTAGCCATACATTATCAGGGACATAGCCTCGAACCATCACCGGAAGAAGCCGCTCAATCCATATATGGTAGTCATGACTCTTCAGCCCGTTGATTCGCATAGTAGATAAGTTCACTCCCCTCCTCAGATTCGCTGCATACCCATCAGGGAACATTAAAGTTTGAAACCATTCTAGTACTTCCCTCCTTTGGGGCCTCGTCAGAACGAAATCGGCCTTAGGCATTTTCCATGACTTGCCGGCTGCGGGAGACGGTATGTCTAGCTTTGGTCTATTGCATAACCTCGCCTGATCAACTCTAGCCTTAACATTGTCCTTTGTCTTGTCTGGAATGGCCATAACAGAACCCCAAATTGCCTCAGCCCAATTCTTTTCAGTGTGCATCATATCAATGTTATGTGGAAGAAGAAGGTCAGCCATATAGGGGAGTCTCCACAAGCCCAACTTATGAGTCCAGGCATGTTGTTCACCATATCCTACAAAACCACGCCCATCTTCATTGACCTCGAGAGCTTCTAACTGAGCGATAACCTCGGCACCTGTCATCATTTGCGGTGGAGGGTCTTTAACTACCACATTTTTCGTAAAGTTCTTAATGTCTCGTCTGAATGGATGGTCAAGAGGGAGGAATTGTCGATGTTTGTCGAACGAAGAATATTTGCCACCCTTGGGCAACCAAATGAACTCCACAAATGTCTTACATATTGGGCATGGCCACTTCCCGTGAACACACCAGCCGCAGAACAACCCATACACCAGCAGGTCATGTAGAGAGTAGTGGTACCAAACATGCATTTTGAAGTTTGTCTTTGTAGCTCGGTCGTATGTCAATACCCCTTCATCCCAAGCACGTTCCAAATCATCGACCAGAGGCTCCATGTACACACTCATATTATGCCCTGGGTATCCAGGAATTATCAACGACAAGAATATGTTCTGACGTTGAAAGAGCACACCGGGGGCAAGATTGAGGGGGATAACGAACACAGGCCAACAAGTGTACGGGGCAGCCGTCATTCCATAAGGATTGAACCCATCTGTTGCCAGCGCAATACGTACATTACGAGACTCCGTTGCTTTATCACGATGAATCACATCAAAGTGAGTCCATGACTCACCATCGGATGGATGTACGAGCTTGTCAGGGTTGTATCGACGACCATGTTTGTGCCATGTCATCTGTTTCGCGGATTCCTCAGTCATGAAGAGCCGTTGGATCCTCGGTATGAACTGAAGGTACCTTAGGATTTTCACGGGGACTGTGAGCTGCCTCTTATTACCATCACCAGAGTCTACCTCCAAAAACCTAGATGATCCACACTTTGGACAGTACTTTGCTTCCGCATGTTGTTTCCTAAATAAGATGCACCCCTTCGGACAAGCATGTATCTGCTCATATGGCATCTTAAGTGCACGAAGGAGCTTCGTAGCCTCATACATGCTCTTTTGCAGAATATGACCACTCGGAAGCAGGCTGCCAACAACTGTCAATATAACATCGAAGGCGTCTCGACTCAGGGTAAACTGGGACTTTATGGCCATTAGGCGTGCAATGCCATCCAGTTGAAAAACATTGGTATGATCGTGAAGGGGTTGCTGTGCAGCAGACAATCATCCCGAGTGGTTAGCCAATCCCGTCCTTGTACGAAAAAAGAATGGGAAATGGAGAATGTGTGTTGATTATACTGCTCTTAACAAAGCGTGCCCAAAGGATTCCTTTCCTTTGCCGCGCATAGATCAGATAGTCGACTCGACCTCGGGGTGCGAAACCCTATGCTTCCTTGACGCGTATTCCGGATACCACCAAATCGCGATGAAGGAGTCCGACCAGCTCGCAACTTCCTTCATCACCCCGTTCGGATCGTACTGTTACGTG
>CM014271.1:15416533-15442519 GCA_004135705.1 Alloteropsis semialata | reverse complement strand
CGGCGGCGGTGGCGTGGGCGGTGGGCGGCGGCGGTGGCGTGGGCGGGCTGCTGTGACGACAGTGAAGTGAGGACTGAGGAGGAGCTGTCCGAGGGGATGCTAAGTCAGGTGTGTCTCGGTTTGCCGAGTGCCACGTGATCCGACACTCGGCAAACTAGTAGTTTGCCGAGTGCCGGATCACGTGGCAATCGGCAAACCTTTTTTTTATTTTTTTAAGAAATACACTGGCAAACGTTTTTTAAAAAAAATAAACACATTTTTGCCGAGTGCACGACACGGAGGCACTCGGCATTGACCCTGTTTGCCGAGTGCCAAGACCTGTGCACTCGGCAAATATTTTGCAATTTTAGTTTTTTTTCTAAATTTCTTGCATTGTAATTTGAAAAAAAAACATGTGCATTTCACTCTAAAATGCATATGTCATTATTCTACCAACATAAATCCATTATTTCATGTGATATTCGTCATAATGAATTTATATGCATTACAATTCTATAAGTGCAAAAAATAATTTAAAAATTATAAAATAGATCAAAAAATTATCAAAACTTAACATGAAACAATTCATGTTGTTTCTTGCCTATAGAAAAAGATTTGAAGTCAAACTCCAACTGGACCGTCACTTTGACTTCAAATCTTGAAGATCCCTTCTCGACTCTACGATTTTTCTTCGGAGATGTTTCGGTTTATAAGCACCATACATAACGACTTGTGCAAAACCTTCCCTATTTTTTACCACAGCCTCCACGTATGATATCATAAGCTCTAGACAAATCTCATGATTTTCAGACTTCGTTTGCATTTTCTAGAATTTTAAAACAATACAGACACACATAAATCAGCATGTTTCGTGTCCAAGAAGTTCCAAATTTACTTTCATTACACATATAAGGCCTCACAATGGACTCAATAACATGAATATTATTTTTGTACTAACTCTGTTGCTCATTTTGAATCACTTGCAGTTCAAATTTGACATAAACCAAACAATTCATTTAAATGAATAAAATTATCAGAATATAGCAAATAGACCCAAAAAAATATCAAATTCAGACATGGAGCAACTCGTATTGTAAGTGAAGAAAAAAAAAGTTTGACAAGTGTACCATGAAATATTGATTGCTGGTTTGCCGAGTGTCAATAAAAACACTCGGCAAAATGGGCTATATGCCGAGTGCCTAGGCATAGCACTCGGCAAAATGGGCTATATGCCGAGTGCCTGACGGCGGGCACTCGGCAACTATTGACGCCGTCCCTCGGCTAACGCACGGTGCCAGGTGCCAGTTTGCCGAGTGCCCTACTCTATGGCACTCGGCAAACAGGTAGTATGCCGAGTGCACCAGAGCGGCACTCGGCAAAAGGGGGGTATGCCGAGTGTCTTCCTTCTGGCACTCGGCATACAGCCTTTTGCCGAGTGCCCCTTTTTTGCCGAGTGTCCTGCTCCAGACACTCGGCATACACCCATTTTGCCGAGCGCCCGACGAAATACACTCGGCAAACCCTCTGGCACTCGGCAATTAGGGGATTTCCGGTGGTGGTGGGGTAGCCCGCCGAGAGCATCCTCATCTGCAGCAGGCTGATCGCCGCGGCATGCTTGATCGAGACCTTGTACCTCCCGTCCGTCCTGCGCAATTCGTCGAGCACCTGCATCGCATCTCCCAGCGGCGGCCGATCGACATGGGACGAGAGAAGAGAAGCGGGCTTTTATGTACCTCGTGTCGTCGTCGCCGGCAGTGAGGGCGATCTCGAACTCCGCGGCGTCGAACAGCAGCGCGCCCGCGGTGAACAGCGACGACGTCCCTTCGTCGTCGTACGCGAGGAGGCGGCCACCGAGCGCGTCCTGCCGGTGCTCGGGCACCAGCTTTGACATGACGACCTCGCACAGGCCCTCCACCTGTGTCGGCTCTGGCGAGATGGTCACCTGCAAGCTGCAATGCAAACAAGCACCGCGATCAGATGAGATTGACAGCAACGACGGGAAGCGTGGAGAAGAGGTTTACATCGTAGTGGTGTTGAGGAGGCGCGACACTGATGACGTGTTTTCACTCGTGGAATTCGCCTAGGAAATAAAGGGTAGTCGTGCAGTGCCCGGCGAGAGCAGGGCATGGCGGCCTCGAGGTCCGGCGAGCGGGCGGCGCGATGGGCAGGGGGCGGCGGCCGAACGAGCGAGCCACGGCAGCCTCGCGTCTGTACTCTTTTGTGTTTACGGTTTTGGGTGGGTCATGGGTCGGCTGGATTGGGTTGGTTGCCCAACCCATGGACAGGGCCTAGTCGTGATCATCTTTGGACACTGAAGTCATGTGCTATACTTGTTGGCACGTCGTCGTTAGTGTTTTGAGGTCAGTAGAACTTGTGCTCTTCTTTCACTTTAACAATATATCTGGGAAAGTGGGAACAGGCAAGGAGGAGGAGATGGTGCTCGTCAGTTGTCGGTAACCTCATCCATCACCGAGAGAATAAGAGCATGAGCTTAGCCTTTGCCTTTCTAAGCTCAGAAAGAGCTAAAACTGAGCTTAGCTTTTCAGCTTTTGCTGTGCAAGATGTTTTCTATTTGTTTGAGATTCTGGTTTTTTCCATGCTCCCCTTGAGCATGCATCTTTAAGAGATTCTTTATATTTTTTCTAACTATTTCTAAGAGTGTTTCTAAAATCTACTCTCTAAATTATCATTTGGAGAGTCATTTAAGTAAAAAAAAATATTTTCTATATCTTATACTCTGCAACGGCTTTTCTATATGTTGTGCATAGTCTAGAGAGACATCCTCGCTCTCCATTTTTTGTCTAGCGAAAAGTCCGGAATAAAGAATATCTATATTTAGATATGCAATTAAAGAGGCTGTTGTAGAGTGTTTGGTGAAAAAACACTCTACAGCAGCCTCTTCAATTGAATATCCAAATATAGATATCCTCTATTCCGGATTTTTCGCTAGCCAAAGATGGAGAGCGAGAATGACCTGCCACAACATATAGAAAAGTTGTTGCAAAGTATAAAGATATAGAAAACAATTTTTTACTTACATGACTCTCCATGTGATGATTTAGAGTTTAGATTTTAGAAACGCTCTTGGAGATGCTTTTAGTGGTTTTTATCTAGTTGCCAGATCGATCATTTGCGGCTAATGGCATGTCAAAGTATGGATCTATAATATAACACTCAGATTTATTTCAGCTTAATACCAATGCTAGACTACTAGGATAAGGCGCAACTACATACATAAAATCATAACATACCCCGGACAAGTGCAAGCAAATCGACCACTCTCAGATGACCTCGAAAACCAAAAATGACGTTACCTCAAAAACCAAAATGTCTTTTGTGTTTGTTTCCAGATAGATATATAATCTAGCTAATATATCAAGGATATTATTGTAAAAGATCACCATTGACCACCAAATAAGCTGAAATAAGCTATCATCATATGTAGCTTATTTGAGATTATTTGGATGCTCCATGATGACTTTTTACAATAATGTTTTTGGCTCGTAAGCTAGACTATATAATCTAGACGGAAAACAAACCATCCGCAGCATATATAAATTTTGATCACTGCAAGCTAAACCACTACGTACATGCACGCAGAACGACGGCGCACGCCTCAGGCATTCTGAATATATAGTTGGAAATAATAGATAACTTGACTTCAATGTTTATCATAGAAAATCCCAAACCACGAACAAGTAATACGGTTCACTGCAACCAGCAATACTTAACAGACCGACAAACAGAAAAGCAGCCATAACAGACGTTATTCTCCCAAGTCTCCTTCAGAGCACATTCAAAGAACCTCAGAAGAGCAAAGCCTTGTTCAGGAGGAGGTCTTCACTGGCCAAGGACTAGCAGTAGAACATGGACCTCTTCAGCTCATCCTTGACCTGCGGAAGTGAGCTTGGACGAGCAGCATGAGGAGCAGATGAACTGCCGGAGCTGGCACACGTCGCCGTGTCAGAGCCTTGGTTGACGTAGAAGCGGGCACGGAATGCAAGCTTGTGGGCATAGTACGCAGGAGGAGCTGACAATTTAAGAGACAGAAGAACATCACTTTTTATGTTAGTCTGTATGATCAGTGATCACTTTAGGCTACTCCATTCACACAAGGATTTAGGTTATGGATATTGACCAGAACTCCCCACTTTTAATTAAGTTTTGCACAAGAAATCTCATGCCATGGTTAAAAAAACAAATGAACCACATCTATTTAAAAGTTCAGTGTTAAGAGAGGAGGACATACCAATTGACACAGAGCGAGTGCAGCTAGAATACCTGAGACAAGTATACAGGACAAAACATCAGACAACTGAACGGATCAAGCGATAAGATGGCAGGGAAGAGCATGC
This sequence comes from Alloteropsis semialata, assembly GCA_004135705.1. Taxonomy (NCBI): domain Eukaryota; kingdom Viridiplantae; phylum Streptophyta; class Magnoliopsida; order Poales; family Poaceae; genus Alloteropsis; species Alloteropsis semialata. Next base: position 15,438,185 of record CM014271.1, on the reverse strand, counting down.
TTACATGTAGCACAAGTTATATGTGAGAGACTGCAGACCATCTGCAGTAAACTTATTGTCATCTCGCAGCACATGATAATGAGCAGGACGACTTGTTCCCTGCATTTCCACAAGCAGCTAATGTTCAGATGCAATTGGCAAGAAGAACGTTCAAATTAGTTGCGACGCACTACGCACATACCTTGATCCCAGCATGGCTGCACAGGAAGAAATCAAACTCTGTTGGGTGGCATATATTCTTATCAATTACAGTGCCTGCAAATTTCAGAAACCTGTGAGCAAAACCATTGTCAAAACACTGCACTAAACAGAAGTTGTCAATATGCCTGTGTTCCTAACCAGGTAAAATATTTCCACTTTTATCTGTCCAGCGGCGATCATTGTGGTTGTCGGGGAAGAACCTTGTGTGGTGCCTCTTCTGCACAACTATGAAGGTGATATTTGGCTTCTCATTGTACAGAGCTTTCCATGCCTGAAGAAGGAATGGAGAGCATGAAGTACGAACATTTATAATTGAGGGACCACATGACACGACATTTTCGCTTAAATTGATTTGTACCTTCTCTATCTCTGGGATTTCTTGTTCTAACACTTGTTTGAATTGGCCCTCGCTTACGCCATCCCTAATGGTGAAAGAGAGGTGATGGGTTGAAGAAATTGTCAATTGCCATGGCATGATTGTCAGAAGAAAGCAATTGAAATATACTAACCTGTAGAATATCAGCTTCTTGGGTCTCCTCTTAGACACTTCCTCAAATGCACGTAGGAGTTCCCTGCAAATATTTTTGTAAATTAAGCAACTTCTCAATGGGGTGTCATCAAATTTCAAGATGCACTTTATTTTTTTAGCATAATTTCAAGATGCACTTCATGGAGATCGTACTTGACAATGTCTTCCAAGCCATTGATGAGCTCTTTACGGTGACCTTGTGCACGAACAATGCCATTATACTTGGCCAACTTAGGCCAGTCTTGCGAGGCAACAACCTAAGTAGAACACCAGGCATAAAGTGTTACTGTGATGAGATGAAACTATATTTGTTTGCAACAGAAAAAAAAAAATCTTACAGAAGCAATGGAAGGGGTAGTATCATCTAGAGCAGCAGGGTGAGTGACGTCAGCACCAAATATAATTGTTGGCTCGCTCAAAACAACCGGTAAACTTTCTTGAGGATTTGCAAATTCTAAGTTCCTTCCTCCAACCTGCAGAATATATCAGTATCATGTTGCTCAGAAAACTTTGTGAAATAACACTTGAGGAGACTTAAAACATTTTCCCCCAGACAAACCTTGGCATTGATCTTAATAGCAACATTAGCAAAGTACGCAGGACGCGCACTTATAACATTTTTCCCCAGACAACACTGTGACATAATACCAATCTCTGTGTCACAGATCCTTTTGATATTACCTGTTGTTCAGAGTAGTATCAGGCATGGCATATATGTCATAAGCAGTGAAGAAACTAAGTTTGCTATAAGAAATATTACCATATAAGCTACCATTTTTCTCAGGAAGTATAGCAAGCAGAAGGTCAATTTTGTTCACTCTCAGCTTGTTTCGTGCATCCTTACAGATGTTATGAAGATCAGCTCCCACCTGATTAGGACGAGCAGGGAACATTGGAAGCCTCAAGTTATCCATGTGCTGAAACCAAAGAAAATGGTTAACAAGGAGTCATGCAAGAATATGTGGATTATAAGACAATCAAAAGGGATAATGAAAATGTGGATTACCACTCCAGAAGTACGAGACCATTTAACCAGATCGGAGCAGAATTTATCAACAACATTCTTAGGCAAATCCTGACAAAAGTTAAGGCAGATCCAGTTGCCCACCTTTGCACCATCTACAACTTGCTGAAATAACAGAAATAAAATGTTAGGAAATGAAGATCAATAAAATATATCTACCATCACTAAACCTATTATTCCGGTGCAAATGAATAGGACCAGTTGAGTGAATATGCAGCTAGGCTTTTGGGGTAATGACAGAAGAGACCCCCTGGTATAGACAGACCCAAAGTCAAGCAACCAGTCAGGCTTCCAATATAAATCATCTCTTGCACATTGGATTGGATAAGGTTCTTCAAAGGGCTGCGTATTGTAGCTTTATATTAATGGCTGTTCCGCTGCTTATGACGTACCTTTCTTATCATGTTCCACTGCCCATCCTCTGGGCAGCACAAACTTTCAGATCCAGTACCATAGTACTTCAGCTACAAAAATAAAATACGGCATGATATAATAGAAAACTCATTAAATATAAAAAGCGCAAAACAAAAACTGCATAACATGGAAGTAAGATTACAGTGGGAGCCGGCAGAACTCTAGCCTGAACTGAGGTAGGACGATAGTCAACCTCTATGCCAAATTCTTTGGCACGCTCGGTTATGTTGTAGTTGTTGCGTTCAACAACCTAATCAAAAGGGATTTAGAGAACTTATAAAGTTTATTTCCCCACAGTTTAATAAATCTGATAAAACAGAAAATGTGGTAATAGCAATAACCTGACAAATGTTGTCCTCGCGGGCAGATGGACGCTGGCAGGTTGAGTCCATTAGCCTAGATACCTGTTGGCTATCCAGCTTCTTCCGGTACTGTTGTCCGGGAACTATCTTGCAAACCTGAAATCCAAATGGATTCAGAAACACGAACAGAGAATATGGAAGGGAAAAGAGTGCATATTGAAGTTCAAGTTTATAGTTACCAACCTCCATGGGAAGATAGTTCGGCCTCTCATCACTGCCAACTTGGAGACATGGGAGAAAACCATACTGTAATTCCAGCTGGTATGCCTCTCTGAAGTATTCTGAAACAGTCTTCCGAACTCCAGCTGATGATTCGAAGCTGTTGATTTCAAGCAAAAATATTGAAATAAACATTAACCACTGGAATTTGAGCCAACATTTCTGAACTAGGGAGAATAGAATGTTCTCTGAAACATGGAGTAAAAGGTATCCTACTCCATTACAGAAGGACGACTTTGTGTCAAGCTGGCAATGCGGTACTTCCGGCGTGCATCTCCTCGATGTGTGACTTCAATCCTCACACCTCTGAGAGCCTTCTTCAGCTGCAAATTGAGAAAATCAAACCACATCATCTAAAGTTCTACTTTCTTTACACAATGCGCGTTGCCTCCAAGCAGTAAAACAAGTATTGTGTAAAAAAAGGTGCTGAGTTTCAGAAAATCTAAAGTGCTTACCTTGACATATTCCATTTGTGTAATATTTGTAAATGTCCTCGGGTCTTTGTTCAGAATCTCCATCACAAACTCAGTCAGTAGTATGGGTCGAACAAAAGCTGTAGAAGACATGTCTGCAATGCAAAATATGCAGCACTAAGCTATCTAAAAACATATAAACTGGAATATCAAAGACTTTGAATCCCAACGACCAACATTCAGAACTTCTAGTCGATCCCACAATATGTCAACCAGCCACATGAAATAAATATGCGCTGCAGCACATTAAATTCATTTTCCGCAGGGCTGATCATTTCTACCATCCAAGCATCCAGCTGTAGTTTCTGAAGATACCATAGATAACTTGACAGATAATAAGGATTCAGAGGTACAAGTGAAATCTGACCTACGATCACAGACAATCCCATTTGTGTCGGCCTCATGCTCTGATAGAAACCTTTCCATCCTTCGACACCCAGGCCAAGATTCACTGTGCCTAGGACCTGGGAGAAGAAGGATCGGCCAACAGCACTGTACCTGAGAATTGTCAAGAATTTGGTGAGAACCCAAATTAAGAATGCTGAGATGGAAAACCCAGAAGCAAGTGCTTACTCCATGTTGTTGCGTTCGTTGAGCACGATGTCATGCAGCACGATGTCGAGGGCCTGCAGCGCCTGCTCCGGAATGTCCGTGTGGTAGCCCGCCATGAGCATCATCAGCTGGTGCAGGCTTACTGCTGTGGCGTGCTTGATCTCCACCTTGTACCTCCTCTCCGTCCTGCCAGGCAATGTGACCTCGAACTCCTTCCTTTTGAATGGCAGCTCGCCCGCAGTATACAGCGACTTGCGGCCATCATAAGCGGGGACGCGACCGCCAAGCTCGGTCTGCCGTTTCTCGGACACCAGCTTTGACATAACTTCCCTGTATACTGCCTTCGCCATCTTCTGCGGCTCTGGTGTGATAGTCACCTGCAGAAATACAAAACCATGCCAATGGCGGTCAGATATGATGGACGCCACGACTGACAGCACAGAGTAAGTGAGAAATCATACATCATAGTGGTGAATGCCCTTGTCGACAAGGCCGACGAAGAAGTGGTTAGCCTTGACAAGGCATGGAGCCCCCTTAGCACCGAACCCAGGGCGCGCCGGGAACATGGGCTCCTCACGGTGGATATCCATCATCTTGAACTTCTCTCGCAGAGCAGCAGCATCAGCCGCGTAGCGCTCCGCGAGGGGCGGCCCGGCTTGGCGCAGATCGGCACGCTGCTGGCTGCCCTGCCCGCGCTCGCGCCCGTAGTAGTCGTTCCCACCACGGCCTCGGCCCCCACCATAGCCTTCCTGGTAGCCACCAACACCTCGCCCCCTGCCACGGCCTTCCTGGTAACCGCCGCCGCCGCCTCGGCCACTGCCCCCATCACGGCCTCCCTGGTACCCGCCAGCACCACCTCGACCCCCACCACGTCCTTCCTGGTAACCACCGAAGCCTCGGCCACCGCCGCCCTGGTAGCCGCCAGCACCTTGGACGAACCCGCCTCCATCACGGCCACCCTGGTAGCCGCCAGCTCCTCGGCCCCCGACGCGCCCTTCCTCATAGGCGCCACCGCCTCGGCCACCGCCCCCGCCACGGCCGTCGAAGCCACGACCACCACCTCTTCCGCCCCCGCGTCCACCGCTGTCGTCGCCGTAGTACTGCCCACCTCGGCCACCACCACCTCCGTAGCCCCGGCCCCCCTGAGCAACGTTCGGGTTCGCCTGACCCCGGCCGCCACCGCCGGACCGGCCTCCTCCACGGTGATGGCTCGCCATGGAACCTACTCGACACTGTAAAAGACGAAGAACGTGCGCACGAACGCACGCAAGCGCCGTGGTCAGTTACAACAATAGCGCGAATATAAAGGAAGTGAACGGTTATTAATAATAAGGAAATAAATGACAGTATGGGTTTAATTAAATTAAAAAGAGGGAAGGTGATCCGATGGGTTTAAAAACATGGAAGGTGGAATTGGAAGTGTGAAAGAAATCACATTTTACCCTCCCGATTAAATCCGTCGATTCTGGAATCAAATAAAAAATCCGTCGATTCTGAACCAAATATTTTTTAACCGGGCAATGGCAAGAAATGAGGGGGGAAAAGGCCAAGAGTACCGACAAAAACTAAGAGCACTACTTATTTCTCATCGAAAATGACAAGCGTTATAGGAACCAACGAAGGAAGCATGGTAGACCAGAAAATCATTGTTCTCATCGCACCCAGTCCTTCTCTGAAATCTTAAACCATTAAAAACCCGAGAGCAGAAGCTTCCAACACATCTTAAGAGATGCAAGAACCCCAAAAAAGATTCAGAGAAACCGTGTGTGCACCAGTACGTCCTTGTCACACATCACAGAACAAAGCCAAAAGGAAAAGCAGAAACCACATCTGGAAGAACTGAAGAAACCACCGTGCGAGACGGGGGGAAACTCAAGAAGACGAAACAACCAAGCGCGACAAAAGCAAGCGATCGAGTGCCTCTTCTAGCCGACCCCCAGATCCAAGGGAGAGAAGACCAGAAGTCGCCGTGAACCCCAGTAACCCAGCAGATCCCGAAACCGTGTTACTGTCCACAACAGCGACGTCGAAGACGAAGACCAGAAGACGGATCCAAAAATTCCAAGTCGTCGAGGAGAGAAAAATACGTCGTCGGCGCGGCATATGGTGAAACAAACGCAGAGAAAACGGGGGAAAATATTCAGAAAGTGATAGGGACTGGCGTCTGCGGTGTTTCACCTTGCGTCACGGCAGGGAGGAGATGCGAAATGGCAGCAGGGGAGAGCGCTCGTCTCGTGCCCTGCCTCGGCGTCCTCCAACCTTTGTCGCCTTGTTCTCCGGGCTCTGCAACTGCAACCTTCGACGCCGGCGCACAGAGGGAGAAGGGGCCAATATATAGGCGGGGAGGGAGGGGGAGGGGGGAGGAAATGAACCGACGTCACCAGCTGGGCGCCTGGACCCACTGGCCCGTTTCGGTGGAAGGGGAGAGGGCAGTCTCACGCGGCCGCACCCCGTTTCAATTTCGGTGTGTGGGCTTCGATGCGCGAGGGATGGACGGTCTAGATTGGCTCCGAGATCGGCACGATTTGGTGATTTTTCTTTATGGTCCCTCCGTATAGTTGTTATTCCTAGTCGAGAAGAGATCCGCTCCAACCACCGCGTTTTACGCGTAAATGTTTAGGTGAGTTCTATGTGAGCTAGGCCGCAAACAGGTCATGAATGTTGTATAAGTTGTTGGTTGCAATACATGACAGATTGGCTGGTTGGATGAAAATGTTTAATTACCGTATTCCAGCGCGATTCTCCGGCCTTCTATATGCTCTGCTCAGGGGATGAGTTGTATCCTGATGTATCTGTACTGGTTATGTCAGACGTCAATAAATTACTTCCTTTCCTATCTGTATAATACTTGTATAAGTTAATGTAGGCCTTTATAGTTGGTTTGGTTTTGAGTGGTGTTTGATGAATAGTCCTGATGGTCCTGATTGATGACAGATAGGCATGATTCGGCGAATTGTTTTTTATATGATCCATCAAGATATTGTTAATTCTAATTTCCATAGGACGCTAGAGGAGAGATTTGCTCATGTTTATTGCTAGAGCCACATGATATCTGCAACCGTCTGATGATATGTATGTGAGCAAAGCCGCTTTTCTAGTAAGTACATCGAGATCTTGGCTGGCATATGACGTTATGTCACGATACAGACAGATGGTTTGTTTGGCTGCACAGGATTAATTAATGCCTTCTAGTCATGTGATGCTATCTTGAGATCTCGTACGATCTAAAGAATAGATTTGTATCTTGAGATATACTTCTTGGCATATAACAATGTGTGTCGCTCAATACGAATGAATGGTTTATTTGTGTTTGACATGTTTGATTACTATATTATGGTCATGTGGTCCTTCTTTGCATCATCCTAAAGGTGGAGTTGTATCTTGACATCTTGAGATTTACTTACTGACATATATTGTTCTACGTCGCATTATGTCAGATGGTTTGTAATCTTGAACTTGAAAGGGCAAAGTTGTTTCTTGGTAAATACTTGCTGGCATATAACGTTGTAGCACAACATGAAAAATAGTTATTGTTTGGTCCCTCCAGATAGTTGTTATTCATTCCTAGTCTAGACAAGAGATTTGTTTCACCCACCACATTTTATATGTAAATATTTCGGTGAGTTGTATGTGAACTAAGCCGAAAAGAGGTCATGGCTGCCATATAAGTTGTTGGTTGCAATACATGACAGATTGGCTAGTTAGCAGGAAACGCTTAATTACCGTATTCCAGCAATACATGACAGATTGTGCGATGCTCCTTGGCCTCTTATACGCTCTACTTAGGGGATGAGTTGTATCCTGATGTGTCTTTACTAGTTATGTCAGACGTAAATAAATTTCTTCCTTCCTATATCTATCTAATACTTGGAAAAGTTAATGTAGACCTCTCTAGTCGGTTTGGTTTTGAGGTGTGATTGATGAACAATCCTGATTGTTCATATTGATGACGAATAGGCATGATTTGGCGAATTGTTTTTTGTATGATCCATCGAGATATTGTTATTTCTAAATTCCATAGGATGTTGGAGGAGATATTTGCTCTCGTTTTCTGTTGGAGCCACGTGATATCTACAACTACCCGGTGATATGTAGTGATATCTACAACTACCCGGTGATATGTATGTGAGCAAAGCCACTTTTCGAGTAAGAACATCGAGATCTTGGCTGGCATATGACGTTATGTCACGATACAGACATATGGTTTGTTCGGCTACACATGATTAATCAATGTCTTCTAGCCATGTGATGCTATCTTGAGACTGCATATGATCTAAATAATAGAGTTGTATCTTGAGATATACTTCTTGGCATATAACATCTAAGGTCGTAATATGATGAATAGTTTATTTTAATTGGACATGTTTGAATGCTATATTTGGTCATGTGGTGCTTGTTTGCCTTATCCTATACTCTAAAGGTGGAGTTGTATCTTGACATCTTGAGATATACTTACTGACATATATCGTTATAGGTCACAATACGTCAGATGGTTTGTAATCTTTGGGGGGGGTGTTCGCACAACTGTTTCTTGGTATATACTTAGTGGCATATAACTTTGTAGCGCAACATGACATATAGTTTGTTTGGTGCTCCTTGGCCTCATCATATATATGTTCTAAGGGGCAAATTTGTCTTGAGATACACCTACTAGCACATACTGTTGGAAGTCGCAATACGACAGATGGTTTGCTTGGTTGGACATATTTAACCAGTGCATTCTAGTCATGTACTGCTCCTTGGCCTCCTATAAGTTCTAAACGTCATAGTTGTTTCTTGGTATACACCTATGAGCATATGATGTTGTTGCGTAATATAAAAGCAACTTATTTTGTTGTTCATGTTTAGTTATATAGAGAGGTTGGGTTGTATCTTGATATATGAAACGAAATGGATTTTTGTACTCAAGAATCCATCTCCTTGTACCATTGTGATAGTCCCAGAATCAACATTATCACGTACAGTCCTATAGAACTCATTTTTGCATTAGATCATTTCCATAAAGTAAGAGTATGCAACAACTGAGACTTGTGTGCTTATGCAAATCATATCATCATGAGCGCCATTTATATATTTAAGTTCATTCATGTTTTGGTCAAGCACCTAACTTTTAAGTTGTTTTAACTCAACCTGTCAGCTAGATCGAGTAGTCCGGTTAAACCACTAGGTGTTAACTGACACATTAGCATGTGTTGACTTGAGCCTAACCTTTGGTCCTCTACTTTTGTTTTTTGGTGATCTTTTGAGTTCTTAACCTTTAGTTTGTCTCTAGTCCATTTATGGTTAGCATGTTGAGACCTATAAAACCATTTTTAACCTAGAGCTTTTTGAGCCATTGGAACACCCAATATACCTCCTTTATTGCGTTCCCTAGTTTACTAGGAGCCAAGAGAACCAAACCTTGTGAGAAACCATGACCCAATCTCTTAGATCCATGTGTTGACCCAAGGTTTGTCCTTCTCAAGTTCATGCAAAGATGGTTAGACCACAGGTTCCCTAATAATATCATCGTCATTTGAATTCAAATTGGTATCTAAGCTTATCTATACCATGTTCTTGGTTGGATTGCGTCCACGGTGGTTGGATCAACAGAACTTGCCAAAACCTTAAGGGTTTCTATTGGGTTTGCCTGGTTGAACCATGCTCACCTTGGTCGAACCAACAGCCTCAAACAAAATCAAAACTAGTTATGTTCCACCTGAAGGACCTTCCACGGATCGATACTTGGCCGGTTAGACCCACCACTTCTAGTTAACTTGTCTTCACTTATATAATGGGATGTTCTCCTTGTATCCTGAGTTCCTAACCAAACCATGTCCCTTAACTAAGGGTTGTATAATGTCAATTTGACCTTTCCATACCTTATGATCATCTCATATCATTCTTGCATGACATATTTACTTGTGAGCACCATTGCACTTATTAGGGATCGAGGCGACAGAGGAAGTGACTATTGAACCTAAAGTTGAAGCTACACACGAGGAGAATGCCGACATGGATGAGTAGTAATGGAGTTACATATATGATAAACCCTACTTTATATCGTCTTATTCTATGGATGTGTGTGTGTGTGTGTGTGTGTGTGAAGTATGGCAATATAAGGTTACCATTACTGCGAGTTGTAAGACATGTTTGAGTAGCTTGGTTAGGTGATCATGATGGGCTTATTAGCATGTGGGATATTGTGTGCTGGATATATACTACTCCCTATCCCCGGTGAAATCCGGGAGCAGGGACCGCTCCAGCTACCGTCCCGAGCTTTTTTTTCGTTGATGGGCCGGCCGTTGCCTTTTTTGATGCACCGGCCCATTGGTCTGCTACAAGCCCGTGTCTCCTGAAGAAAAAGGGTCCATCAAGGTTCGTCCGCGGCTCATAGCAGCTGTGCTTCACATATATTTCTGGGGTTTGTCGCCGTTCCTGTCGCCAAACACACGCTGCCCAAAATCAAAGAGGCTCATCTAGCCAAACACGCAGGCTACAGCCCACAAAAGCGCCTATTCTACCAGCACGGCGAAGCGCGCCAGGCCTTCCTAGTATTTGGGAAATGACGAGAAGGAAGAGAGGTCAGTCTTGGCCTCTTGGGCTTGGTGGTGGCAGGGGCTAAAGGAGCTCGATTTGGGCCAGAGAGATGTACGTGGGCTGGAAGAAATGCTAGGCTAGAAGGTTTCAGCCCAAGCGGAAATTGAAGGAGAAGGAGCAGACATTTGAGGAAAAGGAAAAATGGCCATTGGGCTGGGTTTAAGGACCCGGGAAATTCAACCCAAACAAGAATTTAGTTTCAGGAAAGGATTGGGAATTTGGGGGTTGGGTATTATTCTTATTTGAAATAGTTGGATACTAGTGTTTAGGAACAAAAAAGTGGAACACACATGATGAATATTTATGCAGTCTTTAAATAAGGGAAAATGGTGAATTATTCTATCTAATTAAACAAAGAAATCATAACGTATTTTTTAAAATAAAAAATTCCCAAAATTTGAGTGAAATTAAAATGCTATAAACTAGCGCTGAACCAAGACACGCTCCACAATGTTTCTAGACACCCCTGAACATAGAACAATATAGAATTAGAGATAGTGTAACAGGAAATTGCGAGCTTGATATTTCAGCATCTCAGGATTCATATATCACAAGGCCGCTTTAACCAACCTAAATGCTGACAAGTTCACGAAGGTTCAAACCTGAAACTATGAAGAACATTCAATTTAGCTGTACATTTCCTGATCCAAGATCAGCCCAACAGATGACATGGTGTTGAAAGCAATCTGTCAGTTCAGAAAGACAGATATACTCTATTACAGGATCAAAAGAAAGAAGAGAAATAACTGCATGACTCTACTCCATGTTGATTATTGTTGGTTTAGTTGCAAGGTAAGCTCATGAAGTAAACTTTTGCAGTATGAAATACATTTCTTCAGCGTGTTCTTATAGATGCATCTCCACTGGACAGCTAGTTCCCATCTTTCCAGAGATCTCAGAAGTCGAACAGGGAGTTGACTGTTATCAGAACAATCCAGCTCCGATCGATGGAAACGGAGGAACACAGCGAACTCCTGCTCAAAACCTGACTGTTTCACATCTGTTTTGCAGTTGATACTGTTCTGTATTTTGTGTAAGAAGACAAGCAGACTTTCATCAAATTCAACAGTAGTAGGTAATTGTTGCAAAGTTCCTTCACATTTGACGATTAACCATTTCATAATCTTCATCTCGTTTTCAGTCGAAAGAATTGATCCAGAGTAAATCTGATGACTGACGGCCTTTCTACAGTTTACGGGAGTTGCCCACAGCCTTAATGCACATAACAGTGCAAATGAGGGGTGTCCATTTGAATGAATATACAATGAATTTTTTGGCCAAGTTCCGATCGAGAAAATATCCACATCTAATTGGATGAAAGCTTTCTCATTAGGGTTCTCACTCAAAAGAAAACCATAGTGTTCAAGAAGTTCCAGGTTTGTGTATGTCCCGTAACCTAGGAGAACCTGTACAAAATGACGTAAGTGTATAAAAACAGAGACAACAAAAGAAAAGAGAAGCAAGACAGTGTTTGTATTGGCGAAATAAAAACAAACCTGCTCTCCCTTTTTATAATATTTTCTGGCATACAAACAGTAATCATTAGAATCTTCATATCCACCATCTGTTAATCTCTCGGATGAATCGGTCATCTCATCCTTCTGCTGGCAATTTGTAACTTCAGCTACATCTTCTTCCGCAAACAAAGTATCATCAGGAGCAGCATAATTAAACAAATCACCCACAGGGCATAGGCAACCAGCTTCATCCCATGCAATATGTAATGTGCGTGAAGACACCTTAACGTAGGAAAAATGGAATTTCAGAAAACAGGCAGATACAATATAGAAAAAGATTTAGGGCTAAACAACCTAAATAAAATCTCGAGTTAGTACAAACTTCACATTGTAACTAGGGTAAGCCAACATACAAAGCTAGCATACCAAATTTGACAAAGAACTGAAACAAACTGAGAATAAAAACAACTATACCGTTGCAAATGCCCAGAGCCAGGATTTAAACATCAAAAACTTTGGTTTAAATTCCAATTCTTTCATCAGCGGCAAAGCATATTCCCAGTCTGATTTTATGGCACTATTAGCCTTTTGTGCAACCCAAATGGCATCATCAACCTGATAACAACAAAAGTCACTGGATGCTTTTGGAGTGTACAGCAAAGGATAATGGATAATAGTAAATTTGTTGACAGATCTACCGAGCTATACTTGCAGAGCTTCAACTTCAAAATCATTGAAGGTAGCCAAGATAGTGTAGTGGCTGGGTAGCTGAGACAGGTAGGGGTACCAGATGGAATGCTTCCCTTTCCCCACCTCAGCCAATAAGCACACGATCAATATCTGGAACAGAGTTATAAAGAGCCGGTTCAGTAAGCACTAAATGGAATTCTAAGGAAAACATAGCAAGGAAAAAAGAATGGTCTATACTGGCACTTTGAAAGCAAAAACAGAAACACCAGTAAGTTATATCAGTAAAGGTAATTGTGCAATTTGCAAGTGATAAAACCAGAATATTTTAATTTGCATTTACTTTGATTACATAAGCAAAAGGGATGCTATAAGTATGCAAAATTGAGCATACCAACTGTGTCCGAAGCAACAAACTGTATATCACAAACACAACTTGTATCCAAACATTCCCCAAATTCATGGTGGCACTAATAATATTGTGCTACAGCAATAATGTGCTCCTCAATCTTAATCACCACTTATCCCCAACTCCTGGTAACATAAGGGCTGCTTCAAACAAGCATGTTCCGCCACATCAGCTAATGGAAGAAACCATGCTTACCTGCACGGAGGAGAGGCGGGGCCGGTGGGCGCTGACGCAGGCGGCGACCCTGGCGTCGTCTGCCATGACGCGGTCGCTCGTGAGCATCGCGGCGCGGGGCACGCGCAGCACCAGCTCGCCGCGCCGTAGGTCGCGCGCCGCCGCGAGGCCCCTCCTGCGGTGCAAGCAAGGCAAACGCTGTGAGGCAAGCGCAGGGAGAGACCAAGGACCGCAAAAGTATTGGGGGTGTGGGGTTTACCCGCCGGCGTCGGGGAAGTCGGCGACGACGAGGGAGCGGCCGATGCAGGAGGGCGGCGAAGAGGAGGAGGCAGCTGGAGTGGAGGACGAAGGGAACGGTGGAGGCGGCGAGTCGGAGACGCCCAACTCGGCCGCCCACCGGAGGAGAGCCTCCATCGTCGGCTGCCGCCTTTGGGTTCCTGTCCGCGTCCGGCGCGCTAGGGGTTTACGAATTACGCCTTCACGGTTACGGGAAGTCGCAGCCTCGGACAAGTTCACTGGAAAATTGAAGAGGGGAAAGAAGGAACTGGGGGCATCACTATATCATTTGCAGAGAAAACTTGGTGGAAACAACGTAGAGTTTTATTGGATGATGAAGTGAAACCCTTGGCTCAATGCTAGTGTGGAAAGTTTCAAAATTTTAACAGTATTGTATGCGCGTTTTCATCTGGATGAAATACATCTCTATATCTTCATAATTCTAGGGTCACCATACCACTGAATTTACTTGAGTAACATTTTATTTAGGGAGAATGAAATCTGTGATTGGAAGGACCTAATAGTTACCTCACTACACTTTTACCCAACATTCGCGAGGACGTTGGTTCCCCTGTATAAGTGCTACACAATACATGGGCATTCATACAAATTTGTCTTTTAGCAACATTCATACAAATTCGTTGCTCCTCATAGTCAGACATGACCAGCACATACTGATCTTCTACAAGCACCGGCTTTATATCCCACCGACATGACACCTGGGGCGTATCCGAGTCGGCATGACTTGTCCGAATCGGGCTTCCGTAACGAATTGCCTACCGAACGTAACAGTAGATTTCCATCCGAAAACAACCATTCCAAACATGCCATCTAGAGTCTCGCTCTTTTTTTAAAAAAAAAACAGAAATAAGTCTTGCAAAAATGACAGGATCTTACGAGTTAAACATTCCCGGTTAGCATTAATCTGTCTAGATAACACGGTCTTACAATGATTTTCACCCAATATCATTCAACAATTTGTGTTCCCAAGGGTCACCATGAACAATAGGAATCAATTTATAGGTAACATAGTTCAATGCTACATAATGTACAGATTGAGCTTTCTTTATTTCTATCATATAATATGGTACACATCTCACATGTACATACAACTTCTGTTACATCAGTGTTAGTTTGTACAAAAGGAAAGGGCAATCCTCTCCAACAGCTATACCGAGCTTCCATTGAAATATTTACTGAAAGCTTCCTCCTCCTTGCAATGCACCCACATGACCTTGTACACCTCAATTAGCAGCTTTGGAAATCGGCTTGCGAAGTAGCGATCGAATCCCTCTGGAAGTGACCCAAGTATCGCCTGGAATTCATCAATTGCATTGCCTTTGTCAGAACAAAAGAAAGCTTGATTCCAAGAATGCAAGGTTAGAAAAAAAAAGGTAGGCCTACAGTATCCTAATTCATACAAAATCCCTGAAGCAGCGCCCTTCTATTAACCAATATGATGATAATTCAAAACATCTTCCCACCTGTGGCAGGCTACTTGAGGTCTAAGTGTAATATTGTAATGCCATGTAACAGAAGTTGAGAGTAAAGGAAAAACTATTTTATCAGGTTCAACATGGCCTTAGCTCCCATGTACTTAACGATCATTGCAGGAGGCATCATACCATAATTAGGCATAACAGAACTAGCACTTCCTTCCTAAAATTCTAATACAACTGCCAACTAAAACTAGATTTTTTATAACTGAACCAATCACTATTCTATACATTCGCTTATGCAAAGCAAAGCATTTCTTGGCACAAAACAGGACAGGATGACCGGCATGAAGAAATCAGAAATACACAAAACGTAATTAAAATGACATGCCAAAACAAGCTAATTCACCAGTTTGTTTAGTAAATAGTTTATCCTTCATTCTACAAAATTCTCTCCAGTATTCATTTACAACCTTCTTCTGCCTCTCACATGTCCTTTCGCATGCGGTTGAGATGGTGGAAATCTAGGCAAAACTACACAGTAATGCATGCAGTCTTTGCTAATTAGGTCACAACTAACCAATAATTTAACTGCATAACACAGTAACAAGTGCAGCGCAACAAACCTTGAGATCATCTGATAGCTCTCTGTAATGACCTGATTTATTTCTGATATACCTCAGAAGATCACGAATGGACTCAAAGTTATACTTTCTGTAACGACCCATGTCTGTAACCAAAGCAGCATCCAATTTCTCTCCCCATTTTCCACCAAACGCCACAGGTCCTATGCTTTCAAGTGCATTTATGAGGTCAGTTTCACTGGTTTTCTCAATTCTGTCACTGGTATCCCTTAGAAAGGACAGGCGCAATTCAGGGCTCCAGAAGAGTGGATGAAGCATCACATATACTGCCGTTGGTCTGCAATGTTATAAAAAGTCGGTTCAGTAAAATCAAGAAGACACCATAATCTATGAAAATCAGAGAGGTACTGCACAGGACCTTAGTCCTTACCTCATCTCTGGATTTGGATGTAACAATTGAGAAATAAGATGTACTGCTTCTGGTATGTAGTCCACCACAAAGAGATCAAAGTGATTGTTTACAATGTTCATATCCCGCTCATAGTACTCACCAAACGGATGCTTGCCTTTAGTGATACAATAGAAAATAAGGCAGCCCAAACTAAACAGATCCATTGCACGAGTTTGACGACCATGCCGAAGCTGCTCAGGTGCTTGCCAGCCAGAACTTCCAATTCCTGCAGTACACCATCAAGGATTAAACTGCCAGCTAAGGGCTGTGCTTAAGCAGCATGATAAACAACATACAGAATGTAATTCCTAATAGTGTAACTCTGCAAAGGGAACCTCCATACCTGTGCCATGATGACTAACAGAAGTCATGTCATCTTGAAGGTGTTTACTGATACCCATATCAGAAAGTTTTGCTCGAATAGGTCCTTCTGCACTTATTAAGACATTCTGAGGCTTCAAATCACGATGTATAATTCCCAAGTTATGCAAATGCACAAGACCAGCAACCACATCTCTGCATGAGAAAAATCGCAAAAAACAGTGAGACCACAGGTGTTACAGGTACGCATCGGAGGATGCCCCACTCAGCATAACAATTGATAAAAGAACTCCTGACTATTGTTATAATCATGAAGAGAAGATTTTGTTTTCTGTTTCTAACTAGTTCTAAAATTACAATGTCTGTCTCAAAGCCAACACGAAAAGAAGTTGTGCAACAATTGGTAAAGAACCCCTACTACAATTGATAAAAACCCTTGACTATTGGGCCTGATCCTTCTAGGAAGCATTCATTTAATAAATATAAATCAAGAAGGAAATAGTGTTGAAATTATTACACATAAGCATTCAGCAGCATTGAACTAATCAACATCACTAGTGAAAAGCGTAAAGGGAAACCATTCACATACCTCATCAGCTTTAGGAGTTGTGCCGAAGGAAGCCCATCCTGCGTCCACAATTCCACATCTATTCCCTTAACATTTGAAATCTTTGACTTGATGCTGATACTAACTTCATTGTTAGCAATAGATTCTCCGGAAGATAACAAGTGTTTTTGGATTAGATCAGCCAAGCTGCACTGGCACCTCTCAAGGGAGATATAAACAAAATTGCTGTCATGGTCACAGCCATAGAGCCTAACAATATTAGGATCCCGGTCAGATATAATAAGATTCTGAGTCTCCTTTTCAGCTATATCATTGTGGGAACGCAGCAGGCGTTTCACTGCAACTTGACGACCATCATAAGATCCTTCAAAAACAACTGTGCCATTGCTCCCTCTACCAATTTCTTTATTGGTGACATAGAGTTTACCAATCTGACGACCACCAAGGTCATCTGTGATCCCCTTATCTGCTAGTGCAGAATTTTCCCTAACTGGTGCCTCAGTTGACCCACCAGTTTCACTGCTCTCCTTGTCAGATACTGACATGGTCTCGTGGCCATTGACAAGCCCATCTTTCTTCCGAGTTTTCCTTCTCTTAGGAGTTCCCTCTGACCTGCCTCTAATGTCCACTGGTTTCTTTTCACGCATGAATGGCTTCATAAGCTCAATCACAAACTGCCTACATGACTTGCTTGCCGAGGTCAAGCTCAAGAGATAACCTATGACTAGAAATATGGGAAGCAACGGGTATAACCACCTATAAGTGTTCCTAGTGGACTTGTTGGTAGCTTCAGGATCAGGAGAGATGAGATGAGATCGAGCACCATCATATGTTTGATTTTGATCATCATCCAAGACAATGTTTGACTTGCCAGAAGTTTTTGGTAGCTTCTTTGAGGCTTGAAGTTGTTTCAGAGCATCAGTACCATCCCTGAAGATTATTGGGGTCTCATCTCTCAAGACAATTGCATTAGCTGAATCTGAATCAGGTAAAGCAAGTGGCAAACCCTCAGTTCTAATGCATGGAATATCTCCTTGCATGCAGGATGACTGATCAAGCATTTCAGGGTGGTTGTATTTCACATAGTAGTTAGCACTGAAAGTAGTTCTCGTCCAGTTAAACAAATGCTTGCCAAGATCTGATGCACTGAGAGAATAGTCAGTTCTCACAACCACTATGAAATTGTCACTGTCATCACTAGTACGGGTATTTAACTTGGATGGTGCTCCTTCAACCCCTGGTCCTTCCAGTTCATTCAAGGAAGCTGGAATGCTGCGCTTGTAAATAATCTCACCACTGTCAGCATCGACTACAAAAACAGTTGAAGCTTTTGATCCAACAGTAATAACAGAATCCCTTATGTATGGACTCCTGGCAACAAATTCCTCCAATTTCCATGGAAGCATCTGCAGGAACATAGACGAGGTTGAGAAAGAAATGTTTGTACCCAGGAAGATTCCAGATAAGCACAGTGCCTAAGAAAAAAACATACCACATTGTTGCCATTATAAACTTCCCAAAGTTCAGTCCCATTCCCATTCAAGTTCTCATTCCCGTTCAAAGGATATATGAGATAATTCAGATCAGACTCGGCGGTAGTAATATGATCTGAAAGTGGAGGCCCTGTGGAGATCTCCCAGACAGGAGATTGTGATGATCGGTCCACAAGCTGAATTGTGCCGTTGTCGTAGAACTGAAGCACGGAGCTGTTCACAGTGACACCAAAAGTAATTCGATAGTCAATCAATGAGACCTACCAGGATATCAAGGAAACATAACCCGCATGCCTCTCCACTCCAGAGGCCCCAAAATTATGCCAATATTTATCAAAACAGTAAACATGCGTAAGGAACCTTCAGTACCACAAGTACTGAGGTGCAGAAGCAGTTAGTAAATTACAAGAAAAAACCGAATCAAGTAATCAGCAAGCCTTCATCCTCGACCCGTGCTCCATAGCAGCATGGAACAAGAAGAGCCCCAAAACACTTCTACTTTTGGCAGATAAACCAAGGAAGCCCCCTATTCACTACATACAAGGAACCTCGTGCTACTAGCTACATTTCGTTCGCCGTATGGTCCACGAGCTCAAGAGCAGAGACGGGAACAGAGGAGGGAGACCACGAGGCTCACCGGGGTCCGGCCTCCGCCTCGCCGTTCACGGCGCGTGCCGGCTCGTGGCGCGGGGGCTGCGGCAGGACGAAGAGCTCCCGGAGCTTCTGCTTCTTGGGCGCCGCGGGGGCGACGATCTCGGTGGAGTGCGCCCCCGCCGCGGCGATCTCCGTGGAGCGCGACGCCACCCCATCATCCTCCGGGCCGGGTTCTAAGGGGAGCGCGAGGCGGGGCGGGGGCGCGGGCAGCGCGGGGACCGGGGGCTGGGAGTGCGGCGGGAGGAGCGCGGCGCCGCCGTCGTCCACGCGGAAGGCGAGCCCCGCGAGGAGGACGAGCGGGACGAGGACACGGCGGAGCGACCTCATCGCCGTCGGCGGCGGCGGGGCATGCTAGGGCTCGTCCAGGGGGGAGTGGTGGGGTCCGGATCTGGCCGGAGTTGGACTGGGATTGCTTCGCGAGAAAGGGCGGAAGGGGAGAGGCCGGGAGCGGAGGAGGCTTCTCGAAGCGGGTTGTTTTTCTTTTCTTCGCCGCCGCGGTTGAGAGTCAAAGCGATTGGGTTTGCGAGCACGAGGAAGATATCGGCGGCGGCGGACGTGGTTCGGTGTAACTGTTGGATGAAAATGAAATTGGTTTTACGCCACTTCAAAATTCCATTTGAGAATATCAAAGCAATTAAAAGCTTCACGGTGTCATTCAAAATCATTGTTTCATTATTATATGCTACTACTCCTTATAAGTATTAGTTAATTTGAGCCTTATAAGTTATAACCAATCAATAGCTACAATCCTTGGGTCATGTTTAGTTCGGTAATTTTTTTCATCGCTACAGTAAATTCGAATGTTCGGATACTAATTAGGAGTATTAAACGTGGATAACTGGCAAAACCCATTTCAGAACCTCAGGTGAAATTGTGAGACGATTCTATTAAGCCTAATTAGGCCATAATTAGACAATATAATGCTACAGTAAACAATTTCTAAGACAGATTAATTAGGCTTAATAGATTCGTCTCGCGATTTTCTGTCCATCCGTGTAATTAGTTTTATAATTAGATCATGTTTAGTCCTTCTAATCTTCGGTTTAAAATTGCTACAGTAAATTTCGCAAAGTTTCTCACCGATCTAAACCCTTGATATATGGAAGATCGACGGTAAAAGTATAAGAAAACAGTAGACGAGGTAGAGCTAAGCCAAAGAAAGTTGAAGACGATTAGGCATGGACCGAAACCAAATATCCAGATTAAGGTGTGTAGAGATTATGCTAGAAAAATAAAGAGCACGTTTGATAAGTTCTTTTATTTCTTTCTATATCGTGATAGAATGGACTGCGATAGTTCATTTTTATAATATTATTGTGAGAAATAACTTTAAAATTTTTATTAAAAAAGTCAAGATAAAACCATTTCCAATAACTTTTACACCAAATCTCGCGAATGTTCGGAATCCGTTAAAAATTTATGAGTTAAATGCACCGTTAGTACACGAACTTGACAGAGAGGTGCACTTAGGTGCATCATCTCTCTAATTGCTCATTTGGATACAATAACTTTTAGGTGCATCATCTCTCTAATTGCTCATTTGGATACAATAACTTGTCAAGTGGGTGCAGATAGGTACATCATCTCCAAATTACTCACTTGGATACAAATAACTTGGCAGGCTAGTGCATATAGGTACATCATTTTTATGATTGCTTATTTGGGTGTAGTAAATTTTGCAATTAGGTGTGTGCTTGCTCATGAACGTGACAAGCGGGCAAACTTTGACATGGTAGCCGCTGATCTAACAATATGTGTGAGGTTGTGTGGGACTAAGAAAAAGTTGCAAGTAGACCTTTTAATAGCTGATTTCCTCAATCAAGTGTACTTTGGCACTGAAAAGAGGCTTTAATATCATGGCAAAAATGCCAGCGGCAATGACGATGAATCACAGAATGCCTGTAGGTGATCTTTCACGTACAGATATGTTCTCGTTGTACTTGTCGTACAACGGATCACACAATGCTTCTCTTCGACGAACATTGGTACATTGACGAACTGATTGTTGTTGCAAGTTGTAGACGGAGGCTAGGTCGTGTCTAATGACACGACTAGTAGCTCGTGTATCTTTTTGCAGGCCATGGCATCTATGGACACATCTTACTTGTCCATGGGTACATGGAGCCCCTGCAAGATGGCATGCATCACGTAAATGTGTCATGTCCGTGCAAAGATATTTATTTTAACGTTTGTTCCATTATATGATTTTTAGGGATTTGAATATTTAGGGAAGAAGATGAATGTACCTAAGTGCACCCATCTACCAAGTTATTGTGCCCGAATGAACACTTAAAGAGATCATGTATCTAAGTGCACCCATCAACCAAGTTATTGCACCCCAATGAGCAATTTGAGAGATGATGTACCTAAATGCACCCACTCGCCGAGTTTGTGTACTATTCGCGCATTTAACTCAAAATTTATCTACTTCGGCCTAAAAAAATAAGAGTAAAATGCATGAATGGTCATTCTACTTGTTAGTGTGTTTCAGTTTAGCCATCGTACTTAGAAAATTGTAAATCACCGTCACTAAAGTCACCCGACTACGCCGATGTGGCAATTGTATGATTAATCATACGTATTTGGATGATTAGAAGCTTGTTTGATTGACGGCATGTGTTTCAATATGGACAAATTGTAACAAATGTCCTTTTCCTTTGCTTTTTCATTAATTATCCCCTCTCCCAGTTTTGTTTCTCCTTCATCTATATCATTCATCTTTAGCCCTTTTTTTTTTATAATTCTATGGATAAGAGCACATGTTGTTTATGTTGGAGTCGGCGGTCGAT
>CM014271.1:15371309-15415533 GCA_004135705.1 Alloteropsis semialata | reverse complement strand
CCCAAAATTGACCAAATAATACGAGTACTGTACCATGTAAAATCTTTCTCACAGGTCATTGTTGTATTTTTTTAGTGATAGGAAGACATTGTTTACGGCAGTCATTATTTTATCTTGGCTCGGTTATTGTGCTGTAATTTAGGTCTTGATGTTTTCTACGGGCTCATATGGTAACAGTTGATTACAATATCATCTTTGGTGCTGACAAAGTTCTTGTGGACAACCTGATTTAGGCAATGTTTCCATTGCATCCATTTGTTCAGAACTGGATCCTGTAGGGGCTTCTTGTGTGATGCCATGGAGATGGCTTGCAGAATTTGAAGGGCTTACAAATTTCAATAGCACAGAATTCGTCAGGTTAATATGTGCTGCTATGCGATCTCTGACACGATCTGAGTACTATGAGAACGGAAGCTTCAAACGGTTCGATACTGTCACAGAAATCCGGCAGCACAGTAAAAAGAATAAACATTTGCAAGAAAAGACATCCAAAGTCCACATTCTGCCCGTTTTGCAGAGATACACCTGTTGGGCTTGGTTTTGAATGAATTTTCACCGCTTTCAATATTTCTGGTCTGAAGTTACATATGAAATTCCTTAAGAAATTGGGCTTTGAACAGGCCTTACAGTAAATGTAAATCATGCAGAGACAGAATAACACCAATCTGAATTTTGCTTTACTAGGGTTAATTGTACACCAATGAACAATCTTAGAAATCTAAATTATATCACTCAAAACTAATCATTTTGATTGAAGGGGTGCTCAACAATGGAAAAGCCCCAAAAATGCCCACCTATCCTTCATTGTGGTGTTTATGTTGCATTTGTTATGCGCAAGTGGACTAGCATGTGCTGATTCAACCTAGATATCCGTATCTTGTTATCGATGTACCTGCAAAAAAAAACTCATTCAAAATAAGCATCAGGTCTCTGCTATGCTGAGTCACCAGTGACCCACATATTTCCTAAATATAACTTGTGTCTTTGTATTTCAGGAAATCATGGATGACGTACAAGATTTCCATGACAAATTCTCCTTTAGTATCCAAGGGAAACTGTACAGCACCAACTTGAACAGCTCCTTCGTTCATGGATACGCTAAAGGTATTACTATTCCCTGTTTTGCTGCATGTGTAATGCAAATCTGAGTCAGAACTGAACATCAAAGTGTGAAAATTAAAAAGAACACTTTATGTGATAATTTCAGCCGTTCTAGTGCAAAGTGTTCATTTTTTCCTCCCTCTATGTGCAGTGTAAAGCCTGTTTTACATGCTCATACTTACTACAGTAACAATCTGCAAGTATAGCAGACTAGTGTCCCTTTCAGTACAGAACTATAGAAGACAGGCTGCTTTAAGAGTTATAGATCATACATAAGATGGTCTTGGGACAGATGCAACTGTGCAAAGTGCAAACTATCCTCGACAGGAAACACACAACCATTAATTCACGCAGGCTCTACAGAGTACAGACTTACCATATTGTGCCTCTTGCATTGAGGCTGACACCTGGAAAGGGGCTCACCGAATTCTTCAATTGACCATCTTCTTTTATAATCTGATTGGAGGCCCATTTTACTATTAGTCATGTGAGGTTCAAAGCCAAAAAACACACTACAGTATTGCACTATCACTTCATCATTTTGCAAGGCTTGGCCCTATTCTGAATCAAACCTGGAAGTCCTTGAGACCGGCAGATGCAACAGATGACCAAGTTTCACCTTCAGTCTGCACCCGAAGAAAGGCTAAATACCTTCCGGACTCCTAAATGTATGCAAATAAGTAATATGAGAGTTCAGTTGAGTAAGCATACTGGCTAACCTGTGAACGCCATAGTAGTTGCCATTCTCCAACCAGAATGTTCAGATCAACCTCAGCTCCATTCTGGCTTGAAATAAAATCACTGATGACCTGTCTAGCAAAAAAATGAAATATATATTGTACAGATAACTTTCTTATTTAGCGTACAATGGATGATGCAAGCTGCAATGACGCACCGCTTCTACTCCTGTCCCTGAAGATATAGTTGACAACAAAATTTGCCTCGCGTCTACACTCTTCTGTAGGACAAATGTGGTTCCCTGCACTACAGATTGTTTTGGAAGGACAATGAAACACAAGCATAGAAAACTTAAATTCATGACTCAAGGTTGAATCTATGAACACTCCGATGCTGTCAAAGTAGTAAAAACAACGTCAAGGTTATGTAATTGTACCTTGTTTCCCCTTGAAATGCGTATGTTCCCAGCATGGGATAAGTATGT
Source organism: Alloteropsis semialata (assembly GCA_004135705.1). NCBI lineage: Eukaryota > Viridiplantae > Streptophyta > Magnoliopsida > Poales > Poaceae > Alloteropsis > Alloteropsis semialata. Next base: position 15,413,270 of record CM014271.1, on the reverse strand, counting down.
TGTGTCAAGCCAACCCTTAGCTTCATCTCCAAGAAGCCTAAATGGCACAGGGTATGGAACTTTGAATGGCAGAAATTTGAAGGTGAATGCTGCTCGGTCAAAACGGAAAAGAATGCGCTTTCCATCCTCAATAGTTGCTTCTGCCTGTTCTTATTTTTCAGAAAATCTATCACCGTAAGGTCATGGAGAAGTGCTATAAAAGCACTATAAAGTAGCACTTAGCGGCAACATAGAAGCATGTATCATTATCCTGAACATAAAATCAGCAGATTTCTTTCTAGTTAACTCTCGTTAAGGCAGTATGAGGCCTTATTTCCAAACTATATTTTTATTATTGACAAAATAGATATAACACTTAGTGAATCTTCAACAATCTGTCTGTGAATCTTCAACAGTCTGTTCAAGATTTCAAGTACCCAACAGATTGTTGAATTTTCAATACTGTTTTATCTGCTAGGCAAGTACCTGTCTATTATAAGGATGGGCTTGTATCAGCATGACACTGAAATGGAATCTTTCTTCATTTTTATTGGAGAAAAATCAAGGAATAAATAGTCATACCTAGGGAAAGATACTAAAACATTACTACAGTATAAGCATGCGTAATGCCCCAGTAAAGCTTTTTATTTAATGTAGATACATTATATTAATTAAATAAACCAAGCTCCGGAAGGCATAAGTTAAAAAAACGTGTGATGTTGACACAGAAATTACCTCTACTTTCAGATCACCAACTGATTCTGAAAACCTTACAACATTAACAACCCTTGGATCATCTGTCCGAAGGTAAACTTCCTGGAAGATCTTGAAAGAGTCGACTCCAACAAAAGTCCTCTGCACGCAATGTCAAATGGCAATAACTTTAGACAGAACAATAGAAAGTTGAAAGAACAAAGAGACAAATAGTACAGAAGCAATTTTTTTTACTAAACCTGAATAGGGGATGCTGTTCCTGGTCTCGTAGTGAATATGAGCTGCCAGCTACCTTCAATTAAACTTGAACTTGTCTGCAGAGAAACCATGAAGGCTAAGAAAGGCAGCTTTCCTGTCATGTTTTTCTAAAACTTTTCAGATAGACATGCTATCATGCTTCAACTTCTCTGAGTCATTTCTCTTGAATTTTGAAAAGCAATGCAACACTTCAACAAGTTTATTGCTTAGCCGTTCAGTAGTGCCGTTCAGTTAAGTTTTGTGAATCAAATTTGCAATATAAATTTAATGATGTTAAATATAAATTCAATGATGTTAACCAATTCATTCTGCAAAAGAAAAGATCATATCAAACTCTAAGCAAACAAGACTCAGCTCCAGCATATTATTTCAGTAAAGCATGAAACCTGCTGATTTATTCGTAAACATTAAAGCCAGCAGAAGTTCTCAGTTCGGCTGACCTAAAAAAAAAAAGAAAAAAAGTTCTCGGTTCGGGTCAACTCGAATAAGCAAGGTTTTAGTCATTAGAATAGTCGTTGAAAACTGAACTCTGTGACCAACCACTAATAACTAATAAGCGCTCCCAGCCAAGCTGTGATTTCAAGCAGCAGAGCACATAGAAATGGAACAGCGCACGCACCGGATCAGGCACCCCTCCCAGGGCCTCGAGGGTTTGCACGGCGCTCTCCACCTCCTGCACACGCGGAACACAGAAAACAAAGGCCATCAGTAGCACGCCTACGCGCGTTTCATCAAGCAGGTGGCGCGCGCCAGCTGGCACGCTGGAGGAGGAGGAGGCTGCCAGTCCAGAGTGAACCGCAGGTTCGTCCTTGCCTGGAGCTGGCGCGGCGCGACGGCGCGACCGCGGCCCTGGACGCCGAGGAGGGCCTCGAGGAGCGCCGCCTCGGGATCCGCGCCCGCCGCCTCCTCGACCGCGACGGACCGCGCGAAGAGACGGCCGGCCCCATGGCGGCAACGGCACGGCCGATGCTGGGGGCCCCGCCTCCGCGAGAAGCGGAGCGGCGGCGCGCGGGAGGTGCCGAAGCGAGGGCGAGGCGCGGCAGGCTGCGGAGGCCTGCGGTGGACGAGGCCTCCGGCGGCTGCTGCGGCGGCCATGGCGCGCGCGGTGGGAATCGGGATGGGAGCGCGGCGTTCGTGGCTCACGCACGCTCACGCCTCGGCGCGGGTGGCGCTGGGCGCTTGCCGGCTGTGATCGAAATCGTTCGATCGTGCCGGGGAGTCGGCGACAACCAGTGGACGAGCGCCACGCGGCGGGAGCGCGGGTGGCCGCGCAACCGTTATCCCCCTCCCCTTGTTTTGGTCCTTGTTTTTTGGGAACATCTAATTTACGGTTCGGTCGATCTGGGATGGAGTTCCGTGGTTTTCTTTCTTGAAATTTCCCCCACGTCATTCATTCTCTTTACGGTTTTTTTCGTTTCTCTCTATAAAAAATAGAAGTGTCGTGCACCGTACATTGTCTTTCCATGCTCCTTCGTATAAAAAATCCGAGACTTTCTCTTTCTATGTATTTTTTTCTCTTTTAACGAAATAAAAATATTAGGGGTCGAGAAAAAGAGTGAGAAGAAAAGGGCGGGAAATAAAATAAAAGTGACTTTCAAAGTATAATAAAATAAATAATAAAATTTAAAAAATGATTAAAAAATTTACATTAAAATAAAAGCGGAGACCATGGAAAATTGTGTTAAACTGTCTTACATAAGTTTTATGAATTTCAGTTAACTTTAAATACATACGTTTTCAAGAACTGTAATACAAAAGTTTTCATGCATAAATTGTATAGCAAACTTCTACTTTGTTACATTAAAAAGAGGAAAAAATTCATACAAATTTAAGTGACAAGGTTATAGAAATTTATAGTAAATAATATTGTGGACGGTGAAAAATTTTATGCTAAACTTTCTTACATAAGTTTATGAATTTCGGTAACTTTAAATACATAAGTTTTCATGAACTGCCATACAAAAGTTTTTATGCATAAGTTATATAGCAAACTTCTACTTTACTGTTATATTAAAATAAAAGTCAAAAAAATATTTCATACAAATTTAAGTGACAAAGCTATAGAAAGTTATACTAAATAATATTGCAGACACCATGAAAAAATTTATGCTAAACTTTTATACAAAAGTTTATTGAACTTCAGTTAACATTAAATACATAAGTTATCAAGAACTGTCATACAAAAGTTTTCATGCATAACTTATAAAGCAAACTTGTACTTCGTTGTGTCATCAACTAGGTTCTACCGGTCCTGGTAAAAAACAAATAAGAAAAATAATTAGTAATACAAATATATAAAATAACAGTTTTCAAAAAGAGTTGGATAGTATGGCAAGGGGCCACCGCCCCTAGTCCCAAACATCTTTCTGAACCCGATAGGATGGAGTCGTCCCCAACAACCCTGAACTCTAACCAGTATGGCTTTCTATGGCAGAGCCCTTGAAGCCAAAGCAGTTTAGCCTTCTATGGCAGGGGACATGACCGCCTCTAACCCGTACAACCTTCTGAATTCGATAGGACGGAGTCGCCCCCAACAACCTGAACCCTAACCAGTATAACCTTTTATAGCAGAGGGGCCGAAAACCGAAGCAGTTTAGGCTTCTATGGCAAGGGGGGCATGGCCGCCCCTAATCCGTACAACCTTCTGAATCCGATAGGACGGAGTCACCCCCAACAACCCTGAACCCTAACCAGTACAACCTTCTATGACAGGAGGCCCAAAAGTGAACCAATTTAGCCTCCTATACACAAAAAAAACTTATGCGTGCAACATCTTTCTGACAAATTATATGTAATTATTATATAGCACAAAACATGAAGAAGGAAAAAAAAAGAAAACTCATGTGAAATTGGATTTACGTAGAACAGATTCCGAATAAAACTTGGTATTACAAAGTATGAAGGAAAAATGAAAATAAAAAAAAGAGAACGGCTGTCACGTGGCTGCGCAGCAGCGATGTTAATGCGTGCGGGCGCGCGGGCAGAATTGGATTCGCGAAAAAAAGGGAAGGCAGGAAGACCGACAAAGCAATTAATAACTAAGAAAAGAAAATGACGCACAGTTGGAATCGACCGCTACTTTTTAAAGGCACGGGCGACAGTAATATTAACATCGTGTTGTTTTTTTTCTCCTTTGGACGGATTTCTCCTTCCGACGAAAATCTTGTAAAGCCCTCTTCGGTTGAGTAATGAAGCTCAAGAGTGAGCAAGCACATTCAAATTTAAAAGCAATAATTTGAATGTCCTTTCAATTTGAAAATCGATATTTGAGTGTACAGGCGTCTCGCTATTGATGGTTGTGTTGAAAGTCCTCAATATTCTTTCAGTTGATTATACTAATTTTTGGCCTAGCATGCAGTTTCTCCGAGTGGATAAATCACTCTAGGAACTAAAAGCCAAGACATTGAACAGTCCAAGGGTAGGGTACCATTCCGGTGCAGTCTAGGCACCTATCCACTTTGCAAAGTTTCCAAGTACATGCTTGATCCAATGGACTATCGAGTCAAGCAAGAAGATGAATCATCGCGACCTCTCTATTCGTGTTTCGACCAATCCTGGCCAAGAAATCACCGGCGCTCCACCACACAACATGGCTGCATATCTTTTTTGAACTTTAGGGCAAATTTCAACTTTCTTGATGGCACCCATTCTCAAAACTAGTCATGTGTGCACTGAGGATGCTGCGACAAGTGCCATATACACATGACAGCAGTGAATGGGTTGATGTCCTCATGATCTCTCTTATTGTACACACCACCAAGTGAACAAAAATATGGTATAGGAGCTGGGGACAGGGGACTGGGGTGTGTAAATATATACAAATAAATACTCCACCTTGTGGAATGGCTGCGTATTTAGATACTCCCTCGTCCTGGAATAAAGGGCATTTTGGGTTTGTCCTAAGTCAAACTTTTAAAAGTTTGATCAAGTTTATAGAGAAAAATATTAACACTTAGCATATTAAATAAGTAAAATATAAAAATATATTTCACACTGAGTCTATTGATGTTTATTGGATGTCATAAATGCTATTCTTTTTTTCTAGAAAGTTGGTCAAAATTTATCTAGTTGGACTTAGGACGAAACTAGAATGTCTTATATTTCAGGACGGATGGAGTATAGTTCTTTTTTTTTGCGATGTAGATATAGTTCCTCAATTCACACGTTTCAAAAAAAAAAGAATAAGCTCATGCCGTCATGCATATATATGTGTGGATGATATTGAAGAAATGCACAATAATGCAGTGGTGTGCACCAACCAACATGCAAATGATTTAAAACCAATGCAAACGCATGGGACCTCACTCTCGAGTGAGAATGGCCTTGTGTGCTCTTCATCCGTGAATTAACCACCTCTTTTCCAAAAAAAAAAAAATCTTGTGTGCAGATACATGGGAAAGACGATCGAGTTCATTGAGTATACTACATCAAATTCATTGGTGGGGGTCGTCGTTGACTAATTAATTGATAGGGTGTTTGATTCAAGAAGTGGGGTGGTTCATCACTTTTCTCGTTCCTTATATTTCTTATTTTTTTGGAAATTGAATGGGTTGATGCATCAACGCCACAAAGCATTGGAGCAAACACTCCACAATTGTTTGGTTTCGGGAATTAAAGTAAAGGGGCCAAAATTTTATCATGAAAATTTGCAGGATCGAGCTCAAACCGAACAACCCAACAAATATTTTGGTTTATCATAGCACTTACTAAGCTTAGCGAGAGCCTACACAATATCTTTGCAACCCCCTTCTTCACGCTTTCAATGTCACGCTTGCCTCTACTACCACCACTGACTTGTGCCCCACATGTACGTCCATGCTTGTCAGCATATATTAACTGAATCATGCTTGCTTAGTACGGCACATGTGCTAAAATATTGCGTGTTGAAACTTTTGGTTCTCATTCATGGAAGGGTTCCACTTTGTTTAATGAACGGTTCAAAAATGCAGTTCAACTTCTTCATGCTTGAAAAGTTTCTTTCCATTTCTCAAAAAAGAAAAGAAAAGTTTATTTCCATTTTTGCTGGATGAGCTGATTACTGACCTTATGATTTTGATATACCAATAAACGAACAAATAGCTGAATGCTACCATCATTGTTTCTAGCACTTGGAACGGTCCGAGAGTATATAGAAATTCAGAAAGTTGAGAACAGAGATAGGCGTACAATGGCACACACCAAAGAGGGGAAGTAAAATGTTTTTTATGAAGTTTCTACATTATGCTGGTCTGGTTCACAAACATAAATTACCATAGACAAAAAGAGAGCTAAAGGCACATACCCCAGTACTACTTCGATCCTTTATATCCTTGGGTTGATGCATAGTTTTCATTTTAGGCACAATCATGCATTCTATGTGCAACTGGGGATCAATGCATGTGAGAACTAATGTTAATCTGCACGATGAAATTTGACATGAACATAACTGCCATATGGCCCATATCGGAAGTTCTAGGTCAGTAGTTATAGAAAGATTTAGCCTTTACTCTTTGATTAATGTTCAGTTTCATTTGTATTATTTGTAAATAAAGAGAAGCTGCTTTATTCTGTCAGTATCGGGTAGCCGATATAGATCTTGCACAAGTTTTAGTTAAATTTGGAGTTTTCATCCCAAAATTTGAAATTCTCACGTGATCGTCCCAACATAACCAAGGACTCGCCAACTTAACAAACTTGTTGGCCTTTTCAACAGGACTCGCCAATGGGTTTTGGCCCACCCATTGGACTCATCGGGCCAAGCCTAAAATGCTCAGGTCTACTGGCCACTGCATGCACGCTGACATGTTTGTTCTGTTTGTGATCTCAGAATATGTATCTTGGTTAGCTTATGCCCATATTTGCATTTCTTACTTCTGAAATTCTGAAGCCTGTGCAATGGTTCAATTAGCCTGCCTATTACTTCTTTAGTTGCATTTCTGCAAGAACATGTATGCTACGTTACCAATGTATTATGGTTGTTGGTGGTAAAAGGCTTGGATCCGAAAATGAAGAAAAAGCAAACAAACAAAGAGATTTGCATGTTTTGCTTTAAAAGATTCCTATCGTGTGACACGGTGACATTCTGGTTTGCTCAGGAAAGCCAAAAGAATATGCGAATTACAAAGTGCAAACTGAGCTATCTCTGTGCTACGAAGTGTGCTCCATTCTGTGTGCTGACTCTGTAGGCTCAAGGAACCCATGCGGTATTCCACGTTTGCAAGCATGATTTGTTATACCAGGAGCTCCTTTTAGAAGATTTCAGTGCTAAAAGGGTCGCATTTTCTACTGCTCATGCCGCTGAGCATGAGCGCCTATACAGGCGCGACGAAACACGCCGTTCTTCCTAGTAACATCCTCCTGGCAAAGAACCAACCACTAATCTTGCTAGGAAGGCATGTGGATTTCTTGAGCCTCCTATTCCGAGCAGAACTAGAACCCATCAGGACAGTTGTGCACTTGTGTGCCATGTGAGGTATGTGCCGGTGGCTTCCAATATAATCATATATAAAGATGCTGGACAGTAGGAGATGTGGCAATATTATGCTATGGACACAATATATTATATATAGCCTGGGTATATATAATATATTGAGATGACCAAATAGCAAGAGAGGATACAAACAGAACCTTTTCTTAGAAATGTATATTCAGAAAGTTGAGAACAGATAGGTGTACTCTGGCACCGGCACACACTAAAGAGGGTGAATAAATTGGTTTTATGAAGGTTTATTTCCACTTTATGCTTGGCTGGTAGTCTCGTACACAGGTATAAACATAAACGTAAAAACACCTTAGGTTTGGCTGATGCATAGTAGTTTTTAATGCGGGCACAAGAATGCATTCTATATTCAACTGAGGATCTCTACACATGTGAGATCAATAGCAGTTCTTCATGCTGCCCACCCAGTGGAATCTCACTGCAAAAGATTTGCAGTGGCAGCACAGATTGTTGCTCACCGCCCTCACCGTTACGCAGCTCCTCCTCCAAGACCTGGAAGTCTCCATCACAAGAGCAGCTATCAAGCACTGCACAATCCACAAAACAGATGCAACCATATAGAGACCAGCGCGCGTGGAATAATTAGGTAGCTCGCCACATGCATACATGGAAACTCAAATAACGCCCATCATTGTAGAAAATTACTAATCACTAATTTTGTCAGGGAGGCTAGCGAATTCCTTGAGCCTCCTATTCCTAGTACCAGCAGGCTAGAACAAGAACCCATCAGAACAGTAGTACCAATTGAGAGGTGTGTGCCGGTGGCTTCCATGATATATGGAAACTAGGACAGAAGGAGAGGGAGCTGAAGGGAAGTTCTGCTATTACTCTGTCTTTATACACCAAAGGAATTTATTATTACGTAGGGAAGGTAGTTGGCAATACTTAAATAATTCTCTAGGAAACTTAGGTCATCATGTACATATATCTGAAAAGCTGGCAAAACTAAGGCACCTTCTTCTCCATCTGTTATCTGAATTTACCAAACCAAAGTTAATCAGACATATTTATCATATGACCCACACAATAATGTTAATTACCATACCTATCTAGTCTCAATGCAATTCAACTTCCCAATGAGATCCATCATCCACTGGCTATACCAAATGTTTTGAACCAGAGCAACTCCAGCATGCCATCTAAATAAGCCACTACTCTAAATTTAGAGGCTGAGGGTCAACAAACAAACTCTAGAAGGCACTCTACACCCCAGGCTTATTTAGAAGGCATTGCTGAAGTTGGGAGGAAATATCAGTCCTCTAGAAAATAGAGGTAGCCCCTACGCAAAGAAATAGAGTACTTGTTTAGAGGGTACTGCTGACTTGCTCTAACTACAGAAGAAAGGGTTTGCTTCACTCTTGGATTTATGTTCAGTCATATATACTCCCTCCATCATGTTAAAGATATCCATTAATTCTTATATGTTCGACATGGAAACATACATATATACGACATGCGTGCAATCGTACATATCAGCATGAATAATCAACATGCTATTTTTGTAAATACTGCGCAACATCACAGCATGAAAAGCGATAGCATCCAGATGGTTCAAGTGGCTTTCTAGTTTCTACCATGTAAATTGTTCAAAGCACTTCATGTGTGCTTCTGAACACTTACGGTGCCCTATACTACTACAAAGGTGAACTAGTATGAAATAAAAAAGGACTGATATGAAAGGATCGGACGGCTCAGAATTTTTGTATACTGGTAAAAACTTGACCTGTGGTATAGTGATATAGGTGGGTAGTATAGCCTAGTATGGGTACTATGGGAAAAATTATAATGGCATAAATGTAATTTTTTAATATAATATTATTAAAAATATCATAGTGGCACAATTGTAAATATTTTTAACAATATAGTCGCTTCAAACATTCAGAATCTATCTATGTAGCGCTGAATTGTTCTTGTTGAAACCGCAAGTCTTCCTCAACTAGTCTTCTTGTGAAATCTAAACTCCATCCTCAATACCCATGCGACAATATGCTACAATAACATCAGGAATTGAAGATCTAATGGTTTGCTGCCGGCAGCAACCAACAACAAATCAAATCTGAATGAGATTGTTTTGCCTTTATCTTGATTTGCACCCGCCCGTACTGCTGATATTAAGGCGGGATGGGAGGGGAGGAACGGGAGGACGAGCGTAGGAAGTTACCGGGAGAAAAAAAAAACACCGATACTTAAGTTTCTCTACGTAGGAAAACTCGATAGGCAAATACCGTGACAAAAAAACAACGACTGGTGTCGGCATGAGCGTTCGAACCCACGACGGAAGGTTCGGAAAAAAATTATCAACCGCAGGAAATTACCAAATGGTCCTCCCTCTATACTATATACTACTAAAGAGTTGTATAGGGCACCGTAAAAGAGCTCGTGCTTCAAAGCTCCATACACGCATATCACCCTTGTTCGATTTAATTTAATTTTGTAGCCAGCATGCGTTACTTTGCTTGCATGAAGCTTTGCAGAAACACGACACCTATATGTAGTTAGCTTAATCTAAACAGCTATATTTGGCTACAAAACAGTCAGGTCCCATCTCTATGGATAACTGATGTTCTTAGGCCACTCTTATTGGGAGTTTCATGGAGATTTTTATGGCAATAAATTCAATGCCACACCAGCATTTTTTATGCCTTGGCAATGAGAGAGAAGATGAGAGTTTTATGGGATGAGAGTGGAGTTTCATCCCCATGACACTCCTCTGACACAGTTATCTGGTTTGCAGTCTTCGTAACTGTGCGATGAAACTATGCACTGAAACTGGCCTTATAGTCCTAACAAAATCAATTAGCAGTTGGGTGCTGGCAGAGTCAAAAAGAGCCCTCCTTGTTATGGCCCCATGCATGTGATCCTCATCTTTGCAGACTGGCATGGCATCAGACCGTTCGTGCAGCAATTGCTTCAAGTTCAAGACTAATTGATGGGATACTAATGGCTACTTATCCTTTAATTTCACTGTCCTTTGCATTTATTTGTTTCAGATCTGCTCGACATTGGTGCTTTTGTGATGTACTATGATTTGAACATACATTGATGCATGTCCAACCGTTCATCAGGCCTCAACTGTATCTCTGAAACCTAAGAATTTACTTATTGGTCGCTTGCTGGTATTTGGTATCATATTGAAGTAATTAGTCGCATGACTTCCCAAGACTGCAACCAGTTGTGGAATGTAATCTTACATCTTGTTATAATGTATGACTAAAAGAGATTAGTTGTTTATTTTTTGTGCTGATGTAAGTTTGCATGAGACTATGTATGACTTGTAGTTCGAGTGGACGGTTCTACAAGTTTCCAGCAAGATGTGTGTAATTCCATACATAATAAAAGATCGAACAAAGCTTGTACTATCTGATTTGTATCAGGTTTATGATTGTAGAGTGTTGCAATAAAAATAATTCTGCTCTATTACATTTGCTAACACACTGTAAAAACTTAATCAGACTCCTAGTGATATTCAAATTATAGCATTTTTTTTTTGCCAAGGTTGCTGTATGACCTCGTTTCTTGAAATGACTCTGTCGTTATTCAATTCCCATCGATGTTGATCTTACGCTTCCCAATACCTCATATTCCCCCCACCCTGTTACCATAATCATCATAACAATGCTACCCAAACATCGACAACAATCTTCTCCAAATCGATTTAAAATATTAGGTCTAAATTGAGGTCTGGATCTAAAATTCTTCACCACTGGAAAACTACAATTTCAATTCTCCAAATTTAACCACAGAAGCAACTAAGGGCCTGTTTACTTCCGGCCGGCATTCTGCAGAATGACTCGGTTTGCATTCTACGCGCTTTCTAATGCACTTTTTTCTCTCTGTGCACGCGGCCCAACACGTCCATTTTGCATTCTGATTTTGCATTCTATGCATCTAAACACCCCCTAAAATCTCACTTCGAGTGGGGTGAGCATGGTAACCTGGTCATTGACTGCATCCGGTAGTTAGGTATCATTACTGGTTTGTGCCAGTAGTCGGTTGTGTTGGTTTACCATGAATCATTGTTCTATCTAATGCCGTTTAACAGGTTATGATGCACCATCACTACTGATTCTGTTTAATTAATTGGGGCTTATGTGCCAGGAGTGATGCTCATGTGTCTAGTAATGATAAATACAACAGTTTGACACCAATCATTCTGAACATTATATTCCATCATTCTATAATTAGTCTAGCAATTGCATGGTGTATGCATTCTCGTCTGGCAACCTGAACATTGTCTTAGATCATTCTATAATTGGAAAAGTCCAATTTTCACCATTCAACTAAAGCAGTCGTCTGATTTTCAACCTTCAACTACAAAACCAGATATTATAGGCCATTCACTATCGAAACCGTGCAAATTTGGCCCTTTGAGTGGTTTCAAATGCGGTTTCTATTTTCTGGAATATTTGAAGCAATTGTTTTAATTCAAAAATTCATAATTAATTCATTTTAAATTAGAAAAATACAAAATTAGTACCAAAAAATTTCTGAAAATGTAACCTAAACGTTGGTGCTCTATTGGAAGTTAGTTGAATCTTATTTGTTCTTGTTCCTACTATTTTATTGGTTCTAGTCATGCTTGTTATTTATAAGATCCAAATAACTCTCCATAGAGCACTAACAAATAGGTTACATTTTTAGAATTTTTTTGGTATCGGTTTCATATTTTTATCATTTTAAATAAATTAGTTATGAATTATTTGAATTAAACCAGATTTTTTAAAATTGTCAAAAAAGGAAAACAACTCTCAAAACCACCCGAAGGGCCAAATTTGCACAGTTTCGATAGTTGGGTGGCCTATGATGTCTAGTTTTGTAGCAAAAGGTTGAAAATCAGACTCTCGTGATGGTTAGAGGGCGTAAACTGGACTTTTCCCTTCCATAATTAGTCTAGCTGGTGGATGCATGCAGTCTAGTCTGGCAAGGCAACCATCATGCATCAATATTTTGTTGGGTTATGTATATATCTTTTGTAACCTCTCTACCAGTGTAATACGGTGCTGGGTGCTACTTATATATCTTTTGACAACAGGGAAGAACATGAATCCGTCCCTAGCTCTCTATCTGTCCCTAGAGACTGGCTCTATAGAACGGCCACTGCTAGACCAGAGTACCAGACCATATGATCTTTTCGCTCGATGCCACCCATTCAAACACCCACCGCTGGACAATATAGCCGCAGCTCGTTGAACTGATCTAGACTTAGTTTTCTCGATGCCACCCATTCAAACACTGTTTCATGGAGAAATTGATGAGAGTGATATTGCACCGACAATTGCAACATATAACGGAGAATTTTTGCTTGACCACCGATTCCATGCTTCTTCACCTATGACTGATCTGTGTCCTAGCTCACAATGCCTCATGTGGTTAGCAAAGCTAGGCAGCTGCCAGCTATATAGTCTGATGGATGGTGCGGTACCCAAGGGTGTGTATTTATGCAGAAGGAAGAGAGTACTATGTATGTATAAATACGCTGAAGGGATGACTTTGCATTGCGAGCACCCGTTCCGTGTGTTTGGTTGGTGCAAGCCATGAACGATCCATGTGGAAGGTCTGTGTATTAATTTGTACTAATGTATTCGATAAACTGGTGGCATGTATATTGGACGACATTGCTTGAAAAATGTTAACGTATTGATGCAAGGACATAAGATCTGTGCATTGATGCATTGCCTCATGTGTGATGGGCCGTGGTATAAACAGAGACGCTGAAGCCTGAAGGAAGAGAGTACAATGCACTGCATACATACCCGTTCTGTGTTTGGTTTGATGCAAACCATGAACGATCACGAGTAAGGGCTGTGTATTTGTACTAATGTCTTGGATAAACTGATGGTATATGTTGCATTTGTATATTAGACGACATTTCCGAAAGAGAAGGGAAAGGTATTGTTTGAAAAATGTTAATTTGTTGCAAGGACATACGCATGAACACATGTCAATGCAACTAAGTCTTTGAAAAAGGACTTTGAAAAGGTCACACATTTGGTCAAATGGTTTTTCAATTTGAGCAAATCAATGTACTGTATATGAAATTATGAATCTATCGAGTGAATCAATTCTATCAAGACAAAATTTGAGCGTGCGCTCAGTCTCTGACTGGAACCTTTTTAAAAAAGAAACAGGAGGGCCGAACTCGAATCCCTACCGATTTTATTGGTAGTAAAGTTATAGAAAAGTTACAAAAGATGAAAATAAGAGGAAGAAGAAATAAGAAATAAAGAAAATTTTGCAGTCAAAGCAGAGAAGGAAAAATGTTTCTCTTTTTTTTTCTTTTTTTTTTACCAAAGGCAGACTTGCCCAGATTTACCGAAAGCATAATAGAGCATGTTTACAGCATGACAGAACCGAAGTAGAGGGGCAACGGCAAGCAGACGCTTGCAAAATGTTCTCTTTTGGTTACACATGATTACTCACAAGTAACAATCACACATTGCACTTAGTGGCACCATATAGCCAGAATGTCGCTGAAGAACTCGATCAGGCAGGCAACGCATCTGAGGATAAGGACTGCAAAATGCGGTACTCACCCATTATCTTTCTGAATCCACTCCCAACCCATTCTACCCTAGAAGGAGTAGAGGGAATGACACTCGTGATTTCCATCAGCCCTCGTACGATGGAACTTTGGGTATGTTCTGTTTTCCTGATAACTCTCATTCTTAGGCAAGTCCAAATGCATGGAGTATAAAGACATGCTCCAATTGTTTGGGGAAAAAAAATGAAGACAAATAGGAGAGTAGTATAGTACTAGGAAGAAATAAGCATGCACATACCCTTGGTACGCAGAAGAGAGTCCTATTCTTTTTATCGTGTTGCTCGTGAACAAAAAATGACGGAAAATAAATGCTCTGGACCATTTCCAGGAGACCAACATTTATGCATGCGCAAGCGTCCACGGCAGCAAAGAGGACCGAAACGAAACAGAACAAACACATGAACGTGATGAATAGTTGGATACTTGGATGGAGTGGTTACTTGTTGCTTTCTTTTGCAGTTTTTTTTTATAGCGAGCTCTGTGACATGGGTCATGGGTGAAAGCACCGTGCATGCATCGACCATACGACTTTATTTAATCATAATTATACCTTTTGAATTTTACTGTTCATTGTTTAACTAACAATATCTTTAAATTGTACTAATAATGTCTTCGATAAACTGGTGGCATATTAGATGACATTTCCAAAAGAGAAGAGAAGCGATTGTTTAGAAAAAGTTAATGTATTGGTGCGAGGGCATATGCATGAAACATGTCTGCAAAGTCTTTGAAATAGGACTTGAAAAAAATCACACAATTGTTCCAACAATTTTAAATTTGAGCAAGTCAATGTGCTTTATATGAATCTCCCTACTGAATCAATTCTATCAAACAAAATTCGAGTGCGTTCAGTCTCTGACTGCAACTAGGGTCGAACCCCTACCGACTATATATAGAAAATTTACAAAAGGTGATAATAAGAGAAAAAGAGAAAAAGAAGAAAGAGATAAGACTATCCCATGGAACCCAAAGGCACATCTACGAAAAGCTCCTGTAAGTACAATTGGCCAAAATATAGATGTATCACTTGCATTTGAGTTCCGGAAAATTGTGCTCAGAAAAGGAAAAACTTTTTTTCTTTGACCAAAGGAAGACTTGCCAAGATTTATGAAAGCCTAAGCATGTTTACAACAGGAATAGAATGAAAGTAGACCGCTCGCAAAATGCTTTTCTTTTTTTTACACATGATCACACACACAAAACAACCACGCATTGTACTCGTAGCTCAAATTTATCCAGAATCTTATTGCTGAAGAGAATTAGCCTGTCAATGCATCTCAGTGTGAGGACTGCAAAGCACGGAACTCACGAGCCATCTCTTCAGAACCGCCCCGGACCCATTCTACCCTCAAAGGCGGTGACGAAATTGCGCATGAACTTTTCATCCGCTCTCATGCTGCTCATTTTTTGCTATGATCTGATGTCCTGATACCGCTCATTCTTAAGCTAGTCCAATTAATTCATTGGAGTATAAGATATGCTCGTGCTCCCATCTCTCGATCGGGGAAAAAGAAAGACAGAGAGGACAGTAGTAGGAAGAAACAAGCATCCACATATCCTTGCCATGCCGCAGAGTCCAATCTTTTTATCTTGTGCTGTTCGAGAACAACATTGAAGGGAAATAAACTCTCTGGACAATTTAATTTCCAGCAGAGTATCAGACCCAAAATTTATGCAAGGGAAGTGTCCACAGCAGGAAAGAGGATTGAAAGGAAACAGAACAAGAACATGCATGCGATGAATAGATGGATGGTGTATTTTTTTTTGCAGTTGTTTTTTTAGGTACCTCTCTGACAGTCTGCGTACGACCAATCTTGAAAATGACAGAACAAGAACATGCTTGACAGTGCGAACGTGTAAATTGTTGCAAGCATCCCAGTGAACACACACATGGGCGCCAAATGATACCTTTCTGACTTTACTATTCATTGTTGAACTAACACTATCTTTTCAAATTATTTGGTTAACTAATACAAATGGTGACCCCGTTATTAGATTTGCCATATTTTTTTAAGCAAAATGGTACCTACTATTGCTATTTTTTGAATATCCTAGTTTTAAGTTTTGCTTTGGCTCACTAGTCACTACAATGTGTCCAAGCACATCATGCATCTCATCCAAAGCAATCTTTAGACTCTTACCTCCGGTCATCCTCCCAAGAACGCCATCTTACACGGGATCACACCCTGTCACGATGCTCCCTATCGGCGTGGTTAGTTACAAGGGCACGTCCACAAGTGAACGTGTCTAGATATCATGAAGGGTCAACATGCTAGATCTAATCACCATGATTACATAAAGCATGCTATATAGTCACATTTGTTGACCAAAGGAGATACCTGCCAAAAACGAAACGAGAAATCCAGCGACCTTTGACTCGCTCGTCCCGACTATCCCCCGAAATCTCGCCATGAGCTCGACCCACCTCGCCGGCGCCGACCTTGCTTCGGCCTCGGCGATGGGCGCCCACACCGACCGCGTCTTCAGGGCTCTGGCGGTCGCCTCCCTCTACATCCTCATCCGCCGGTGGCGCGCCGGCGGGGTCGGCCTCGCGGAGCGGCCGGCGCCGGCGGAGATCGCCGCCGCGGCTGCGCTCTGCTCCTCCGTGGCGTGGCTCTACGTGCTCCCCGCCCTGGGCCTCCGCCGGAGTTCGCACCGACGCCGGTACCAAGATTAGTTGACCAGAGGCTGTTGTTACGTTGCCGGTAACCATCCCTCTTCATCTTTTTTTTTTTCGTTTGGATTTCAATGCTTCTCCATTTGCAGCTTGAGGAAATGCATGTGTAAATACGAAAACGGATTGTTCAAAGATTTATCCAGCAGTAAACGAAACATGTGTGTACGGATTTATTTTCCCAATTCAAGATTAGCCGGATCCCAACTGTTCAATGAATGGTTCATATCAGAGATATAAGACAGGGGAGCCTTCAGCCAGTGACTGGCCAAAGAGAATTGTTAAAGGATTGATTGTGAATCTGCTCCTTTTCATCAAGTGATTATTCCTGACCTAGAGTTCAAACAGTTAATTGAACTGTTTTGCACACTTATATCCAGGGGCGAAGCTACGTAGGTCACTGTGGGTGCAGATGCACCCAGGCCGAAATTTTTTTTATACTTGGCAGCTGTTTTTTCATCCCTTGTGCACCCCACGCCTGGAAGGCTTGCATCCAGCAGTTGATGGTGCACGGTCTCGCCAGGCACCCGAAAGGCTTGCACAGCTTGGATTGCATTGTCGCTAGACAAGCAATTCCTATGTCTAGCGCGTGACTGCAGCCTGTGCATGAACTAGCACACGACAAACCTCCGAATCCTATTAATTTGCTTTCTCTACTTGCCTCATTATTATTCTTTTGATTTTATTGAAGTAATTGTGTAACGTTGTGCTCCATGTTAATTTAATGAATGTGGATTTTGTTTTGTCGAATTGCATAATTTGCTTAGTTTCAGTGTTTAAAATTGATTAAGCTAGTATCACAAAAGGTCTATAATAAGTCACTAATTATCCATAGCATCAGCCCTAAAAGATGATAGCTCCTAACTATTATTCTTTTCTTAGTGTATGCGTTCGAGGACTCCAAAACGATGTCAAATTTTACTTGATAAAAACACCTTTTTAAATTTTATTGATAAAAATCATTTACGAGCCATTGGGGTATATAAGAAGTTGAAAACTCTCATCCATGACTGAAAAAATGTAGCAAAAATTTAAGGATTCAATAATTGCATGCTTTCTTGTTAAAAGCAACTTTAATATCCCTTAACTTATTTTTACAATTTTTTAATGGCTAAAGTGTTAAGAAATATCCATATTAACCAATACGTATAGGATGCTTAATTATTTGCACTGCATAATGATGCGGCACACAGAAAAATGGTGCACCTCCCTTATTTTCGCTCTAGCTTTGCTCCTGCTTATATCATAGCCATATCACATTGTTTCACGGTGCTGTTGCTAGTAGTTCTCCTCACTTCCTTAGGCTTCATGCTTCTCTGGCGCACCCTGAGATTCCCTTCCAATTGATGCTGATCTAGCTGGATTGTTCCGATGCCACTTATTCCCAAACACTTTGGTTCACAGGAGCAATACATTCTCTCCTTTTTTTTGTCCTTCTAATTATGCAGAAAATAACTATAGGAAGGGAGGTCACAAGAACACACACCCTTGATAGCAGAATGCTTAAGTTTTTCCCATATCCTTTGCAATTTTTTGGTATATGTTTTTGGTTCACATCATGCCTTTTCTAGCTCATTATATGGTGGTCACTAACAGCTAGATTGAAGGATATAAATACAGAAGCTGAAGGGAGAACGGTGCCTAGAACTATATAATGGTTTTGCTTTTGCAAAGTTTCAGGGCAAGTAAGCCATGCTGGTTTGCTTTGCCAACCCTTTCTCAGTCAGGGTAGCTGGCACAGAAATTACTGGTTTCGGAAGCTCTGGTTTAACCAAATCAAAGCAAATCCTTCCTTACACTTGCCTAGAGGTAAAGGTGCACAAGGGAACCAATCACAGTCTACATTCTAGATATAAGGACATACGAACAGGGTAGCTTCACTATTTTTCTTGGAGTGCACCATAGGTGTCTAAGCTAGTGTACAAGTGTTGTGGGTCTTTGAACTTGAGAAATGCACATTAAGTCCATAAACTTGAGAACTGCACATAAAGTTTGCAGATGACAAGCTAGCATAATCTAAACAGCTGTTTTGCTACAAAAATAGTCATGCCAGCCTGAATAACTGATGTTCTTAAATTCTTTATTCTTCTTTTGTTTAAGTTGGAACAAATCAATTAACATTCTGCTGAGCTTACTCCGGCCATGAGCAGACATGCCTGCATCACTCAACATCCCTCCGTCGTCTGTGGTGTCCTGGCAGGGCCAAGCAATGGAATCTCTCATCGTGATCTTTCCATGCGCTCCTCATCTCTAGACTTTAGAGACTGGTGCATCGGCAAATCCTTGGAACAGCAAATGAATCAAGACTATTTGATGCCTTGATGGGTCCTAGTGGCCAGTTATCATTTGATTCCATTGTCCTTTGCATTTATTTGTTGCAGATCTACTCGATATTACTGTTATTGAACGTATATTCTTTAAACATGCATTCATATGTTCAATTGTCCTTCTGGCCATCTCGCAGCCGATAGAGGGGCACTAGTGTCTCTGAACCTAAGGATTTTCTTGGCACCAGCTTATTGGTTTATTGGTAACATCTTGCAGTTGCAGTCTCATGACTACCCGACCGCATCTTCAGGGCTCTGGCGGTCACCTCCCTGTACAATGTTATCTGCTGGTGTGCCGGTGGAGATTGAAGTCACTGCCTGGGCCTCCGCCAGAGCTCGTGCCGACGTCAGCACCAAGATTAGTTGACTACCCATCTTGTCCCCCTTTANACACACACCCCACCCAGCTGGATCTAGCTGCTCAATGAATTGGCTATTAATATGACAGTTAATCAGTTTTAGGCTGGGGAGCCTTCAGCCAGTAATGGCCAAAGAGAATTGCTGAAACCTGAAGGATTATTTGTAAATCCACCGTTTTTCATCAAGTGATTATTCCTGACTTGCAGTTGAAAATCAAACTGTTTTGCCGCCTTAAGACTAGCTGATTAGCTTGTTTCATAATCTCCAGATAATTATCACTAAGCACATTCCAGACAGTCTGACGTCCATTTCCTCACCTTGTCTCGCGAAATGATTTCTCGCCAGC
Organism: Alloteropsis semialata; assembly: GCA_004135705.1. Lineage (NCBI taxonomy): Eukaryota > Viridiplantae > Streptophyta > Magnoliopsida > Poales > Poaceae > Alloteropsis > Alloteropsis semialata. Next base: position 15,393,593 of record CM014271.1, on the reverse strand, counting down.
CAGAAAGCTGCAATAGCTATGTGGTTGGAGGCACAAACTGAGTTCATCAATTAACATTGCTGTTTGTTATATCCATCGTCTTGTTTCTTGTGCAGTGAAGTCATTTGCAGTAAAATCAAAGTGTGACGTCCTGGCTGACTTAGGCTTGACATGTCAACGTCGTTTTACGCTGCGTTTCCATGATCACCTGATGTAGCTCGATTGTTCCTGTTGCCACTTACTCCAAAATACCTACTTGGTTCACATGAGCTGTGCATTCTCTTTCCTTCTAATTATGCAGAAAATAAGACTAGGAAGGGAGGTTGCAAAGTATATACACGCAATTGACATCAGAGTACTTAAGTTTTTCCCATAGCCTTTGCACTTTCTCAGTATATGTTTTGGCTCACATCATATCTTTCCTAGCTCATTATATGGTGGCCACCAAGGCTTCAACAACTAGATAGGAGGGTGGCAAATGGTGCATAGAACTATCTATATGACTATATTGGGGTTGTGCTTTTGCTAAGTCTCAGGGGAAGTAAGGCTTGCTGGGTTGCCTTGCTGACCCTTTCTTATTAGGGTTAAGGATAGCTGGCACAGAAATTACTTTAACCAAATGAAAGCAAGTTCTTGCTTGCACTTGCCTAGACGTAATGGTGCACAAGGGAACTAAGCATGGTCTAGATTCTAGATAAGGCGCATACAAACATGGTAGCTTCATTATTTTGCTTGGAGTGAAAATGCACTGTAGGTTTCCAAGCTTGTGTAGTACAAGTTTTGTGGGTTTTCGAACTTGAGAAGTGCACATTTAACTATTTAAGTCCTTAAATTCGAGAACTGTACATTTAAGTACGCAGGTGAGAAGCAAGCTCAATCTAAACAGCTGTTTGGCTACAAAAATGGTCAGGTAAGTCTGTGGATAACTGATGTTCTTAAATTCTTCTTTTTTGGAACAAAATCAATTACCATTCTGCTGGTCTTACTCTGGCCATGAGCAGCCATGCCTGCATCATCCTCCACGCTGGCGGTGTGCTGGCAAAGGGTCAATCGATGGAAGCTCTCATTGGGATCTTTCCATGTCCTCCTCATCAGACTTCAGATATTGGCACAACAGAGGGTCGTTGGGCCAGCAATTGCATCAAGATAGACTGCTTGATGGGTCCTAGTGGCCAGTTATCCTTTCATTCCATTGTCCTTTGCATTTATTCATTACAGAACTACCTTGATGTTGCTGTTATTGTAACGTGTGTTCAACTGTCACTCACGCCATCCTGTGGCCCATAGAGGGACACAAGTATCTCTGAACCAAAGGATTGGCTTGGCCCCAGCTTAATGGTTTGTTGGTAACATTTTGCAGTCTCATGAATGCGTGGCCAATGCAATTGTGATCTTAAAATTATGTCAGGATGCATGACTATATCCATATGTATGTATGCCCGGCTTGCAGTTCCAACAGATAATTGTATGAAGACTTAATATTGTGTAATTAGCTCCAGGCATAAAAGATTGAACGAAGCTTCTTGTACTATTTGATGATTCTGTAGAGGTTTATGAGCTGCTACGAGTAAACAATGTTACAATACAACACTTATATAGCTTTTTTTCCCCTTTTCTTTTCTATTTCAGCCTCACTGTAAAACACCTATTCTAGGCAACTTTAGTGTTTGGTGGAGGTTCTTGTGCTAAGATAAGACCCACCAGGAGGGTGGTGGTATGGAATAATTTGCTCCAGTGTGTAGCATTGTTTAGCACCCAGTGTGGGACCCACGTCATTATTATAAAAATCTGACTACTCATGCCCACTCGTGCTGGCTCCTGGTGCCTATTTGAGCATCCGGTGCCCTACTAGCATCCACTCAAGCAAACGCTCCAGTGTATAGCACTCTTGCCAGCTCTCTCTCTCTCCTCTTAGCACCCTCAGGAGCTGCTCGTCATGTTCCTATAGCGTTCTGCCCCCAATGATGGGCCTCGAAAGAGAGATTCGCTTCTTGGTGGGACGATGTTTTTTGGATTCCTAGTGACGTGGATGTAACTAAGCTTCCCAATACCACCTATTCCTGACCCTGTTACCATGATCATCAGAACAATACATTTTCCAGAAATCATGTATCCCTAGGAGAGATTTCCAGAAATCATGTATCCCTAGGAGAGAACTCGAGTGAGGGTTGAGGACTTGAGGGACATCACGAGGATGCAAATACTTGACAGGGAGAGTCCTTTCATTGCCTAGCGTATCCTTTGAAATTCAGCCCTTTTTATGGCGCGCATGCCATCTCTCTAATATTATATAGTTTCATGCCTCTCTAAAGCAACCAAGTGGTATAAGGCCAGTCTGAGTGAGAGTTTCATTCTCATTAATTAGTATGCTACATCAACATTTTTACTGATATGACAATGCAATTATGAGGAGAGAGGAGATTTCATCATATGCGAGGAGAGTTTCATCCCCATGATTCATATGGGCCATGAAACTCATCTGGCACACGTACCTAGTTCTCAAACTTGATAACTGTGTAATGAAACTGTGCATTGAGACCAGCCTAAGCCAATATGCTGGAGGGCATCGGTGCATACAACTACTACTAGCATTTATTAGGATGTGATTTTTGTAAAATTTGGTGCAAGTCATAAAGTTATGCTGGATTGTCTAGCTTGCCATTGTTTATATACGTCTTAGCCTCTTAAGATCATAGTTCTAAGTTCACAACAATGATTTCCGATTTAATCAACTCAAAAGGTTTTAAAGGACAATTAACAATTTCAGGCTGTCAAAGCAAAAGGTTTCCAAAATAAGAATTCTTTCCCTTAGATTAATAAGCAGTATACAAATTAAATGAAGAAGGAGCAAGACTGATCTTCTCCATGGAAGCAAGCAAAATCCAGAATCCCACAAAGCCGCTAATCAAAACGGAGCATCAATGTTCATATGCTATGTTGAAAATATGCAATGCATACTTGAAATATTCTAGAAGGTTCGAGATATATCAAGACACTACCTTAACATGCATATGGAGAAGATCATGGTAAAATATGGAAGAGTGTAGAAGTTAGATATTTTAAATAGCCATGCTTCATGGTGAAGTGTGGAATATTCTAGAGTGTAAAGTGTCAAGCCATACCACACCAAGCCAAGTCATGTCAAACCATACCAAGCCATGCCATACTAAGAGGCCATTTGTAGGATGGCATAGGTAGCCACCATAGAAGAGTAGAGTGTGTAGGGTAGCCACATAAAGAGTGTAAAGTCGTTTTGTTTTGAATAAAGAGTTGAGTTCCACGTAGTGCTAGTCTCCAGTGTTGGTGTGAATGTGAAGATCTCCTCGAAGTAGTGTGGGTATAGGTCCATTATAGAAGTGGTATCACACCAGTTTGTTACCACTTATAGCAAGTCGGTGTCAAGGTCGAGACGCCGATTTCTCAACATGCTACGAACTACAAATTCATGCAAAAAAAATGATGAAGTTCAGACGAACGGGGAGAACCTCCAACTTACACAAAGGAAGCCTCCAACTAAATCTGTTTCATGCCATCGTTCAGTGGCTAGTATATATCTCTCTACAGTACACATGACCTTTGAACTAATATTGAGAAAAAAAATCGATCAATGTCTCGACTAATACTGAACAAATTTTGATCAATGTCTTGAGAGCATGAAGGTTATCTGGATTATTGTGTACTTGTTAGTACCGCTAGGGGTATGTCATCCCTTTTGCAATAAAGGTAGGCCTTAGTAGTAAACTACACAAATAGTAGACTACACAAAGACTCCTATACCTCCTCCTCAACAAGTTCTGTCTTATGGCTCCTTCTTCCGCTTGTACCTAAGCTACCCCTATAGTATCCCATTCCCTGGGCTGGGGTTTTATTTCCCAATGACACCTATTCCTAATAGATGTTGGAATCAGGGTTTTCAAGTGTGTTACATCTTGCTTCTCATGTAGCACTAGCTATATGGGGACTAAGTTTTTTTTACAAGCTTTGTATGTCACAGTAGAAAATGATAGAAGATGAGAGTCACTTTGTCATATACTACCCCTTTTTATTTGACTGCCTCGCCCCATGGGCCCTGCTCCATTCATTACTATACACTTTCAGCTTCATGTACAATCCACCGACTCTGGATGCCACTATGACGTCATTCTTCTTCAAAAAGCAACCCAGTCCTTCTGTTGGTCAGTATATTGTGGTGGACTACCGACACAAGAATTAACATGAGTTATATATATTTGTCACAATGGGTTCAATTCCATGGCCTCATAGTATAGTAGTATACTGTGACGGATATGGATCATGTTTGTCACAATTGTATCATCGATCACCGAAACCAAACCGTGACAATTGCCAAGCTTTGCTTGTGTCAATTGTGCATCTCATGTGGAGAAATCAATGCTTCATATTTCTTCTTTATTGCCCCATTGTTTAGGTATGCTTTAATGTGATCAATTTGCATACACATGATTCTTTAACAGGTTTTTCAGAACTTGGAATATAATGCGCCCTAAAAAAACTTGGAATATAATCCATGAAGCAAGATATCTCAGGTCCTTTTCTTTATGAAAATAATAGTCCTGTTATGTTTCCCCAGCACTTGAGCAATGTCTAGAATCTCTGATATAATCACCTTTTTCTTTTGCTCTTCTTTGACTTTTTTCTTTAATATGTAAGTCACAACAAAAAATCCAAAAACGACGCGACGTGAGTATACTACTACATAATTGATTTGCAGACCATGACAGGCATTCAAAGTTCTTAATAGAAAGGCACCCATTTGGACCCTGGACGGACCTTCCATATAGGTCCATGACAAAAACTTAAGAATTGCCAGTGTCTCAGAATTATCAGACTCCGTGGAATGGGTACAAACACATTAACATCAGTTCTCGGTCCCCGTATTAATTCAGAAATGGATTGCACCGTCTTGTAACAAAGAAAGTAGATGCTTAAGAACAAATCGAAATCCAGTTAATTCGATTTCACAGAACCAAAACTTACAAGTAGACCTTGCTAACACTACCAGAGAACTCTCTATCCATCCTCCCTAATCGGTCACGGTTGGATTGGACCCGGTACCAATGGAAGCATTGGTACCGGGTCCAATCCCCAATAATTCTGCGCGCTCATTGGTACCGGGTGGTGGCACCACCCGGTACCTATGAGGCAACATTGGTACCGGCTGGTGTCACCACCCGGTACCAATGAGCCTCGGGGCCTTTGGTACCGGTTGGTGACACCAACCGGTACCAATGTGAGCCCCTTTGGTACCGGGTGGTGCCACCACCCGGTACCAAAGGGGCTCTGCGTATAAGGCCCCTTCTTCCTCCCCCAGCCCGAGCCATGGCTCATTTCTTCATCCTCCATTGAGCTCGGGTTGGGGGAGCTCATGCCCGATTTTTCCATAACTTTTGGAGATTTTGCAAACCAAGTCCGCTAGAAGGTTAGCAACTTCATCCTCTCTCTTTTGATGTTTAGTATGGTCTATTTCATGCTCTATGTTTTGAGTAATTTGTGTTTTGTAGAATGGATTGAAATAAGAGATTTTAGATTGAATCTTCATTTTCATTATGAATTTGTAATAGAGAATCAATATATAGTTAGTTGTTGGATGTGTGGAGATGATGCACAAATTTTTAGACATTGTTTAGATTTTTGGATTATTTGTAGAAACTTTAAATGATTTTCATATTTATGCTTATTATGATTTTTAGATATTAGAATGATATTCATATTTAGGGTTATTAGGATTTTTAGAGATTATAAATGAAATTCATATTTAGGCTTATTACGAAATTTAGAATTACATCTTTTTAGAGGCTTCAAATGACGTTGATATTTAGGGTTATTAGGATTTTTTGAGATTATAAATGATATTCTTATTTAGTTAGATTTTAAATTCAATTTTACTTCTCATGGTTGTCAATATCTTGAACTAAAACAATCCAACTCTTGGCATGCCTATGATGATATCAAATTTTACCTAGTTTTCTAGCTGGGTAACATATGATGACCTTGAGCTTGAGCTTGTATTGTATAGTTATGCTTCTCATGGTTGTCATCAAACCATGGGATACATCCATGCCCAAGCAACGAATCGGTTGTGATGGTTGGGCTGGGTGTGTCCCATGGTTCCATGCCTACCATGAACCAATTGTTTTTACCACCTGTAATGTTTCTTATGCTCCAAGTTCAAGGTCAAATGAAAGACAACATATCTGAGGCAAATCACTCCTTCAAATTTTTTTTTGAGATGAGCAAAAGTAAGACGTTGATGATTTTGGAATGTGGTTGTCGGCCATCGTGCCCTTGGTTTGTCGCAGGTTTTGGAAACCTCCCGATGCAGGGGAGGTGCTGTCGAAATTTTTCGAGATTATAAAAGATATTCTTGTTAAGGCTCACTACGAACTTTAGAAATACATCTTTTTGGTGGCATCAAATGATGTTGATGTTTACGGTTATTAAGATTTTTAGAGATATATATGATATTCTTATTTAGGTTTATTACGAACTTTAGAAATTGGGGATGATTTTTTCATTGTATTTTGTGAATAGATGAATCGGCAATGGATGTACAACGCGGATAGACGCTCATCTGACTTCATTAATGGCGTTCATCAATTCCTCGACGCGGCTGAGGCTAATTCGACCTCGGGTTTTATATGCTGTCCATGCAAGGTCTGTGAGAATAAGAAGGATTATCACATCTCGAAGAAGGTGGTCCACACACACTTGCTTATAAGTGGTTTCATGCCTAACTATATCTGTTGGACCAAACACGGCGAAGCGGGGATATTCTTTGAAGAAGGTGATGAAGAAGGTGACGACAACATGCCGGACTTTGCACAATACGGTGCCTTTGCAGATGATACAGCAATGGGCGAGGGTGAAGCAGCTGCAGAGGATGAGGATGATGACGCCTTAGGTAGCATGATCCGTGATGAAGAGAAAGACTGCGAAAGTGCGAAAGAGCGGGAGAAGATGAACCGTTTGTTGGAGGACCACAAAACATTGTTGTACCCAGATTGCAAAGAGGACCAGAAAAAATTGGTACCACACTGGAACTGTTGCAATGGAAGGCAACTAATGGCTTGTCTGACAAAGGTTTTGGAGAGATATTGAAAATGATAAAGAAGATGCTTCCAGAGGGCAACACATTGCCCGAAACAACATACGANAATACAAAGCCTGTTTGTGATCTGCCATTATGGGGATCTGACAAATAACCAGCATCTGTATATCCTAACAAAATTGGATCTTGATTTCTACTATAAAATAATCCAAGATCCTTAGTACCATTGAGATATCTGAATACCGTCTTTACTCCTACCCAATGACGTTTAGTAGGTGCAGCATTATGCCTTGCTAATAAATTTACTGCAAATGCAATATCAGGTCGGGTGCTATTAGCAAGATACATTAGTGCACCAATGGCACTAAGATATGGGAATTGTGGTCCCAATATCTCTTCTCCCTCATCTTTTGGTCTGAAAGGATCCTTCTTAATGTCTAAGGATCTTACAACCATGGGAGTTTTAGCTGGATATGACTTGTCCATATTGAACTTTTCTAATATCTTTTGAGTATAGGCAGATTGGTATACAAATATACCAGAAGGGAAATGCTCAAGTTGTAATCCTAAGCAAAATTTGGTTTGACCCAAATCCTTCATTTCGAACTCCGTCTTTAAATGATGACGTGCTTCATTAATATCAGCTTCGTTGCCAATGATATTAAGATCATCGACGTATACCGATATGATACAAAATCCTTTTGAAGAATTCTTAATGAAGACACATGGACAGTCATCATTGTTTATGAATCCTAATGATATAAGGAATTCACTTAACCGATTGTACCACATTCGGCCAGACTGTTTTAAACCGTATAACGATTTCTGCAACTTGATGCAATACATGTTGCGATTTGCCTTATTTTCTGGTATACTAATTCCTTCAGGAACTTTCATGTATATATCAGAATCCAGTGTACCGTATAAATATGCGGTCACTACGTCCATCAACTGCATAGATAGACGATTTTGTACTGCCAGTGATATTAAATATCGGAAGGTTATTCCACTCATTACTGGAGAATAGGTTTCGTTGAAATCAACGCCAGGTCTTTGCGTAAAACCTTGTGCCACTAGCCTTGCTTTATATCTTACCACCTCATTGTTTTCATTTCTTTTACGAACGAAAACCCATTTGTATCCCACAGGAAGGATGCCAGGAGGTGTTGGCATTACAGCCGAAAACACTTTTCTTTTATAAAGCGAGGCAATCTCTGTTTCAATTGCTACCTTCCACTTATCCCAGTCCGGACGCTTCTTGCATTCCGTTAGAGATTTTGGATCCAAATCAGTTTGAAGGATATTCGCAATTTGTTCAGAGAGATAACAGTTGACTATTGTGGACTTACGATCATAAGTTTTTCCAGTATCTATGAAATTTATAGCAATTTCGTCTACCCTTATAGGTTCATCATTATTTCCCAATATGATGGATCTAGGGACTTCCGATGTTCCAGCCTCAGTGTTTATGCGCATAGTTGAGCTGGATTGTGGATCACATCTATCCACAAGACATTGTATGTCCTTTAAGTGTCTCTCAACTGAAATTTGAGTTGTATTTCCAGTCTTCTTTTGCTTATTAGCAATCACATCTTGCTTCTTGGAAGTGCTTCTCCCCCTCTTGTTTCCAATTTGGGGTTGAGTGGTTTTATTAGGTACCTCCACTCTTTCGGGCACATTCCTTGCAGGATGAAGAGATTTTGTAACGCCTTTATAATCAGAGAAGGCGTCTGGCAGATTGTTTGCAATATTTTGCAAATCAATAATTCTTTGAACTTGTTGTTCAGTTTCTATAGTACGTGGATCAGAGAATGAAATGCCTGTTGCATTCCAATCAATTTCCTGGCATTCTTTTGGGTACAATTCTCCCCCTAATGCCGGAAAGTGATCTTCATTAAAAATACTATCAGCGAACCGGGCATTGAATAGATCCCCTGTCAAAGGTTCTAAATACTTTATGATTGACGGAGATAAGTAACCCACGTAGATCCCCAATTTCCTATGAGGACCCATCGAAGTTCGCTGGGGTGGTGAGATGGGTACGTACACAGCGCACCCAAATTTACGCAAATGGGAAATGTTCGGAGGATTCCCACGTACTAACTGCAATGGGGAGGATTCGTGATATGCAGTTGGTCGTAGTTGTATTAGATCAGCAGCATGCAGAACTGCGTGACCCCAACACGACGTAGGCAATTTGCAATTCATTAGCATAGGTCGTGCAATGAGCTTAATTCTTTTAATTAATGACTCAGCCAAACCATTTTGGGTATGTACATATGAGACAGAATGCTGAAGGTGAATTCCTAATGCCATGCAATAATCGTTAAAAGCACGGGATGAGAATTCAGCAGCGTTGTCCATTCGGATGGATTGAATCCGATGTTCAGGGTAATGTGCTTTCAACTTGATAAGTTGAGCCATTATCTTAGCAAAGGCATGATTGCGTGTCGATAAAAGGGACACGTGTGACCATCGAGTAGATGCGTCTATCAAAACCAAGAAGTACCTGAACGGTCCCGATGATGGTTGGATTGGACCACAAATATCTCCTTGAATTCTTTCAAGGAATTTGAGTGGGCTCAGTTCGAATTTTAAGATGTGATGGTCTTAAAATCAATTTCCCTGTTGCACAAGCAGTACAACAAAAATCTTTATCTTGGGGAAATTTTGTTTTTGTCATATCGTGACCTATGGAATTGCCGATAATTTTCCGCATCATCCCTATTCCAGGGTGCCCAAGTCGATCATGCCAATTTCGGAATGTATCGACATCTTGGAAAATTATCTTGTAAGCAACATGTGCTACGGGCTGTATGTAAGTATAGTACAATCCAGTTTGGAGTGAAGAAATTTTTTCACATATTTGTTTGCCATATCCCGTAAGTTTAGTAACGAGAAGAAATTCTTCTTTATTATCGTAGTGTGTTTCCACGTGGAAACCATTCTTACGGATGTCTCTAAAACTTAGAAGGGTACGGGTAGAATCAGGATACAACAAAGCATCCTCAATTATAATTTGTGTACCCATAGGGAGAGTAATAGTGGCTCGTCCGGAACCAACTACTAACGCATCGCGTCCAGCGATGGTCATAATATTTCCTTCCTTTTTCTTAAGGGTCTGGAAATATTTTATCTCTCTAAGTATAGAGTTTGTAGTGCATGAGTCTACAAGGCATAATTCTTCCTCCGTTGGATTGATATCAGTAGTCATTTCTATATAAAATGATTATAAATAAAAATACGTAAATATAACGTATGCAAGAATGCATATGGTATAGAAAATATCAAAATAAGGATATGATATTATAAAAACTATGAGTTGGTACAACTAAACAATAGTATAAACAAATTTGTACAAACTCAAACATATTAAAATTACAAGTCAGGGAACTATATATAACCTAAATTATTACAACAAATATCTAATATGATATCAAGTTCAGGACCGAGATTATTTCAAATCTCCAAACATATCTCCAGATTCAAAATCTAGGAGCATGTTGTCCGTGGATGGAAGGCTCTCCTCAATGTTGAGAGCGTTGTTGTTCACTTGTTTCTTTGATTCTTGATGTGAGCAATCTTTGTCCTTGACGACCTCGGATGCAAGATTGAAGTGTGTTTCATATCTTGTTCCTTCTCCTTGCTTGTTCTCCTTTAATGATTTTTGGTACAAAGCAACCAAATGCTTTGGAGTACGACAATTCTTAGCAAAATGTGAGAAATCACCACATCTATGACACTTAGTGTCATTTTTGGGTCTCGCATTTTCTCTTTTCCACGTGTATGAATGGGGTCTTTGCTTCTTATTGTGTTTGCGTCGACCAGGTTTGTTCTTTGGAGATGATCCATTGAACTTATTGAACTTATTATTCTTAGTCTTTTTCTGTACATTGTGAACCTCAGGTAGGGGCGCCGAACCAACAGGGCACTTATGATGATTCTTCATAAGAAGCTCATCATGTTTTTCTGCCTGAGTCAATGTATGAATAAGCTGAGAATAGGCCTGGTAATTTTTAGCCCTGTATTGCTGTTGCAATACTCTATCAGACGGAAGCATAGTAGATAGTGTTTTCTCTATTTTATCCGCATCTGATGGCTCTTTCTCGCAAAACTTCAATTTAGAGCAAATTTTATGAACAGCATGGTTATAATCTGCCACAGATTTAAAATCTTGGAGACGTAAATGATTCCATTCATGATTTGCCTCAGGCAAAATGAGTTCCTTTTGCTGTTCATATCGCTCCTTAAGAGCAACCCATAATTCACGAGGATTTTCAATCATAAGGTATTCAGATTTGAGATCCTTATGAATATAAAATCGTAGTAAACCCAAAGCGGAATTAATATGTCTGTCCTGAAGTGCAACCCCAGGTTGGGGGTCTTGAATTGTAGCGGAAAGACTACGAGATGCAAGCGCTATCTTGATATCGGAAGCCCATGTAGGGTAATTGCTACCATCTAAGGCAAGTTCATCGAACTCCTTATTGGCCATGTTCCTATGTGAACAATCATGGACTAATTAATTCACCATATGGTAAACAAAAAAAATAATAATATTGTAATATTCAATGCAATATGTAAGAATTGGATATCTTATCATAGTTTTGGATTATTGCAGGTAATCACATAAATGTGTAGACCGAACAATAAATCATAGATGTTGATATACACAAATTGGATAATCTCGATGTCAAAGACAAAGAGTAGATCTTGTGGTAGGCAAATACATTGCCGCCTAAGCACGGTCTCTAGGCAGAATAATTCACAAGTGAATTAAATGCAGCCAATGCGTAGGACTCTACCACTTTGTGTATTTTCAAAAATAATATGATAAAATGGCAATCATCACGTGGATGTAGACCATTTATTATTATCCAAAACCTTTATTTTGGTTAACAACACGGTGTAGGTAATCATCAAGTTTTGGGAAAAACAAGATGTAGACCTCTCAGTAATGGGTGATTTGGATCACTGCTAAAAAGACATGGTCTCTGGGCAGAGTAATCCGTACATGAATTAAACGCAGCCAATGCCCTAGTCTCCATTACCTAATGTTGATTAATCAAAATAAACAAGATATGTATATTGCAACTTTAATACCATTTTAGGAGGAATAAATGGTGTTAAAATATTCATATCATAGTTAAATTGCAACTAAGTAACTAGCAAATTGAACTTGTATGTGGTGCAAAGATGTGGTTTGGGTGCACCAACATACTCAATTCTAATATATTATATAATTACAAATGTAATCAGGAAATCAAGTCACAAATGTAATATATATGTATATATAGTGTAAAAGGGAAAAACAATGGAACACCATATATATCAAAAATAATATAATAGAAAAACTAAAGCATTGCATAATCATATAATCAAACCACAAATGATATATACAATGATAAGAACAGCAGTACAAATAGTTCAATTATTCTCACAAGAAAATAAACTAAAGTAACTAATTTATAGGCTAATTAAATACTATACTGCTGAAAACAAAAGAAAACGAAAAAAAAAAATAAAAAATGGCGCGGCCCATGGTGGTCCAGCAGCCGGGCTCGCGGCCCAGCCAGGCGCGCGGCCCAGCCCGCCAAGAGCCAGCGCTGCCGGCCGATATAAGGGGCGACGCAACCCTAACCGGCCCCAGAACCAGCCGCCGCCGCCGCTTCCGCTTGGTCGCCGCCGCCGCCTCTTGCTCAAGCCCCATGTCCGCCACCACCTCGGGCCCTAATCCTTCCTTGCATGGCGGATCTGATCCGGCCATGGAGGCCGGCCGGCGGGGCGTCCGCACGTCCCCGGCGAGCTCCGGTCCGGAGGACCGTCGCTACAAGCCAGGCGCACCGGAGCTGCCCCCGGCCGGCCGTTCGGGTGGCTCTCAGTGGCGGGCGACCGCCTCCCCCAGCGTCGAGGAGGAGGTGAAGCCGGCGCCGAGTGCACTGCCGGGTGGGAGGTCTGCCCACAGTGGGCGGTTGGCCGTCGCGTCGGCGTAGGAGCGCGCGCGAGGTGTTGAAGGCGCCTGCGGGAGGAGGACGTCAAGGTCGTAGGCGAAGCCGGGTGGCCATGGTTCCATGTTGGCATGGCGTGTGGAGGTTGAAGGGGCGTCATGGCGTGCAGCCATGGGAACGCCACCTCCGTTCCATGGCTTTGCCCGTGGGGGCAGGAGCTTCGGTGGTGGTGGTGGCAGTGTCGCCGGTGATTCCGGCAACAACGACGGGATCCTCGACGTCATCAGCGGAGCCTCAACGTGCCTGACCGCAATGGGCAGGCCATGCGTTTGGCAACCGCCGGGGGCCAACTGCAGCGGGGAAGACGGGCCTCCAGCGCGCACTCCAGAGGAGCGGCGAGGGGGAACGCGGCGGTCGGCGATGTCCCGAAGGGCACGGCGGACAGCGCCCTGGAGCATGTGGCGGCGAAGTCCGCCGGCGGCGTGGCCACGGTGGATGGCGGACTCCACTGCATCGGTGATGGAATCGACCATTGCGTTCATCGAAGGAACAACGGGAGTCGTCATGCTTACTTTGCAGGAACTCCGGCGATGTCGCTCTCCCTTTCTTCCTACTCGAAGCGACAGCGATTGCAGAGCGTGCGTACTGATAACGTGTTGAATGAAAAGTGAATGTATATTCTCTTCTGATGAACAGTAATTACATATTTATATGTACAACCATGGCAGTTGCCCGATGTCAAGAGATGTCTATTCCTAAAGGTGTCTTTTGGTGCCCAAAGGGCCTAAACGGTTCCTACCCCTAACTGTAATTAACACATGTTAATTACGGAATTAACTAATTGATCACTAATTAACTCTTAACACTAACTATAGTTGGGGACGGACGACTTTCCCAAATATCTATCGATCCCAACATTTCACTCGAGTAACCTGCATGCATATCACAGGATTACCATTTTTGTTTTTTTTTGGCAAAACCGACCAGCTATTTGAGAGGCCCCAGAAAACAAAGCATATAGCACGCCATTATTGTTTCCGGGGAAAAAGATACCGAGCTGCTTCATGATCTGGAAATATAGAGGCTACGGCAGCGCGCATTACGTGGAAAGATACTAGCTATAGCTAAGGCTGCTAATGGTTCAAAAACCAAACCAAAACAACAACCAAACTATTGAAACCATACTATATCTTAGAAACCAAACCAAACCAATCCATTTGTTTCTCCATCCAAACCAATCCAAACCATTTAGACTCATTTCTCCAAAAGAAACTAAATCAGTTCAATTTTAGGATCCGACTTTGGATGTAGAGCCCACATGTAGACATGGCTACACCAACATGCACGGAGTAGCGGACCGTTATTCTGAGGCACCTCCAACAAATTTCGGTCAAATCCGCTAAAATTTTAAGGTGTGAACGCGAGCTTTTAGTTTTAGGGTCCGACTTTGGACGTGGGGCCCACATGTATATATGGCTACACCGACTTGCACAGAGTAGGCACCTCCAACAAATTTCGGTTAAATCCGCTAAAATTTTAAGGTGTGAACGCGAGCTTTTAGTTTTAGGGTCCGACTTTGGACGTGGGGCCCACATGTATATATGGCTACACCGACTTGCACAGAGTAGCGGACCGTCATTCTGAGGCATCTCCCACAAATTTCGGTCAAATCCGCTATAATTTTAAGGTGTGAACGCGAGCTTTTAATTTTAAGGTCCGGCTTTTAACCAACACATAGTCTTTATAATTGTTAAACCATTCTAAACCGTTTGGCTATTAAACCAAACCATTGTATATGACAACCCATTATTCACCAAACCAACATACTCCAATTAAAAACCAAACCACTTAAACTGGTTTCAAACCAAACCATTACCAGGCTGAGCTATAGCGAGGGCCATTTTTTTTCTTTTATAACTCCTTTTTTCTCAGGGGTTAAACGATAGGAAAGGAGATGGGAGGCAGCTTGCCATATATTACCTTCTTTTATTTGACCGCCTCGCCCTGTGGATCCCGCTCCATTCAATTTAGGGCCCGTTTGGTTACCCCGACCATTCCGAGCACTAGCACTGATCCAATACAAAACATAGAAGAAAATGTTTAGTTGGGAATCATTCCCATGCAACCGAATAGGGCCTATGGCTTAATCATTATGGGATCCTGACCAACGTCACGGCACCTTGAGTAAAAAGACGACCAAGTTCTTGTTGTTTGGGCAGTATTGTGATGAAACTATCGGCACAAGAATTAACATGTCTTCTCCAAATTGATATTTTTTTGAAGAGAAAATAACACAATCTAGTTCTTCTAACAGTCGATGTACTATCTTATCATGCAAACTGGGTTAGGAGCCATCATATCATAATCATTAATTCCATATACGATGAATGCAAGAAGAGTAGGAAGAATGCGAATCCTGATGATGACGAGTTTGATGACTCCATCCTTATGCCATAAACCCATAATATGGACATGTACATGCTTGTTTGGGTTTGAATATAGTTCTCCAGCATCCATGTTTATCGATGTTCCCCTTGTCGATCATCCCCGACACCCGAAATCCTAGAGAAACCATGCAATATATCCTGCTCCGACCGACCTAGGCGTCTCCACGTACAGTCCCGTGAGGTCCGAGCAATCCATGGCGGCGGCCGTGCGTGCCGGCGCCGCGCTCTTCCCGATCGAGCTGGGTGTTTCCTCGAGGCCACCTAAACATCAAGCGGAAACACCCAGCGGAAACATCGAGTGGGTGAGCGGAACACAGAGCTTGATTTCCCTTGCATGCATGCATGGATAGCATGCAAAACCTTCACTTATCCTATTTTTAAGTGATTATTAGTAGGTTATAATACTAAAGTTTAGCTGGATGGTTCCAAACAGGACCTAAATTAGCCCCTCTTGATTGTAGTTCACGCCTTCACGGTTCGCCACTGCTCATGGGTATGCTTTGATTCCCTGATTCCACTCCCCTGCTCGGTCGATGTTGTAAGCTCTGATTTCCTGGCACCGCTCATTCTTAAGCAAGTTCAATATATGCATGGAGTATATGATACGCTAGCTCATATCTTCTGGAACAATTAAAGTAAGTAAACACAAAAAGGAGAGTAGTACGCAGAAGAAATGAGGATTGAAGGAAATGCAACATGGATGTGATGAATAGTTGGGTGGAGTAAATTTTATTTGTTGTTTCTTCTTTGCAGTTGTACTCTCTGGTTTTTGGTTGGTAGCTCTGTGGCATGGGTGTCAGCCTGTATGTGTGGCCAGTCTGCTAAATGGGCTGCAGGTAGAGTTGCGTCAGCTAGCGGAATTTTTATCTTTTGATACTAATTGACGAAATGAGATTTTCGTCCGATGGATAGACGATTGGGGTATATTTAGGTAGTTTTTTGAGTTGAGAGTGTTATTTTGTAATTACAGTATCTTTTAGTAGTAAAAATAAAAAAAAATTCTCAGCTAGCGCTGGCTTGATATATGCATTGACCATTTGATTTTTTTTTCGAGAACACGCCTGGACGCGTATTTCATTAAGAGGAAAGCAAAGTTGTTTACACGACAGCTTAGCCGAACAGCGCCGGTTAGCATAAGCATAAGCAAAGGAAAAACACAGATTTACATCACACCAAATTCGCGACTAGCTGAAACGCCCTGGAATAACACACTTAAGGTGTCGTAACCTGCCATGTTCCAGAGCCTACCTTCCTCCATAATTTTGGACGCAAGAGCTGACGGCTGAAGCAGTTTGTTCTCAAACGTTCTAGCATTACGTTCTTTCCACAGCATCCATGAGATGAGGATAACCAGCGTGTCGAACGTGCTTCTGCTTTCCTTGATGACCCTACGTCTGGAGGAAGTCCACCAGTGGCCCAGGGAGGAGCTGTCGGCATCAGGTGTTAGAGTTGTTAAACCCCAAGGCCGCAGGAGCCGGAACCAAACTTCACGGCTAAACGAGCAGCCCAGCAACAGGTGGCCAATGGTCTCATCTTCCTGGTCACATAAAGCACATTCAGCCGTCGATTGCAGATGATGGCGACGACGACGATCCGCGGTCCAGCAGCGATCATGGAGGGCAAGCCAGGTGAAAAATTTCGCCCGCCCAGGGGCACGCGTCTTGTGCCACACTGGAGCACCAAGCACGGTGGTTTGCCCAATGAAGAAAGAATGGTAGGCAGACGAAGCAGAATAGATACCATTTGCAGTCCAGCGCCACACGAAACGATCCGGATTTTCCTCATTCAGCTGCAGATTATCAAGAATTCCCGTGATCATTAAGAACTGTAGAATAACCTGAACCGTGAGAGCCCCTCTGATATCTTGAACCCAACGGTCATCGAGAACGGCAGTCTAAACTGTGCGGCGTCTTCTGATTCGGACACTCACAGCTTGGTGAAGGCATGGAGCAATGTCAGCAATGGATTTGCCATTGATCCACTTGTCTTCCCAGAACAGAGCGTCGCGTCCATTCCCAACCACCACGGTGACAGAGGAATTGAACATGGCCTGAACCATGGGTTCAGTGGGCGACGGTAGTAGTGACCAAGAACGGGTAGGGTCAGTTCGACGAAGCCATTCCCATCTTAAGCGTAGCGCAATGCCAACCAGTGAGAGGTCAGGAATTCCCAGTCCTCCCAGCTCCGGGGGTCTGCACACTTTAGGCCAAGCGACTAAGCAGTGACCACCAGAGATCGAATCAGTTCCTTTCCAAAGGAAAGCCCTCCGGCGCTTATCAATGCAGGATATTGCCCAAGGTGAGATGTTGAGGGCAATGGCAGTGTGAGTTGATAAAGCAGACAGAGTGACAGTGGTTAGGATCTTTCGGCCCTCTCTAGTTAGTAGGTTTGCCTTCCAGCAGGGAAGCCTGTCCGCGACACTATCAATTAATGGTTGAACCTCTGCTTTCCCAAGCTTGTAAATGGATAAAGGTATGCCGAGATATTTGCAAGGGAAAGGTGCCAGGCGACCCGGGAAATGGGTGAGCAGCGTCACCGTTTGGTTTAGGTCACAGTGAATGGGAGTGATCTGGCATTTTTGGATGTTGGTGTGCAGGCCCGAAGCTGCAGCAAAGATGTAGAGAATGACCCTCATGACAATCAGGTCGCGCTGCACAGGGGCGAGGAACACAACAACATCATCAGCGTATAGAGCAGTGCGATATTTGATCTTGGGGCTGAGTTGGTTTAACAGGCCTGTGGCGTCAGCAAGCCTGATGAGAGCGTTCAAAGGTTCCATGGCCAGAACGAAAAGAAGTGGTGACAGAGGATCTCCCTGGCGAAGCCCCTTGGCATGACAGATCCGATGTCCCGGCCTTCCATTCAGAAGAACCTTTGTGCTTGCAGTGGAAAGGATGATGCTGATCCAGTTCAGCCAACGTCTCGAGAAACCCATATGCTTGAGGATGTCAAGAAGGAAAGCCCAATTCACTGTGTCAAATGCTTTGGCAATATCGAGTTTCAACATCGCACTCGGCCTTTTTTCATTGTGCAACAATTTTGCCGAGAGATGGACAGTTCTGAAATTGTCATGTAGCAGTCGTCCCTTGATGAAAGCACTCTGATTTGGTTGCACCAGAAGATCCATTTTTGTAGCGAGCCGACGTGCCAGGACTTTTGTTATCAACTTGGAGAAGCTGTGAACGAGACTAATCGGCCGAAAATCAGATACCTCTTTGGCAACGTCTCTCTTTTTGAGCAGAATTGCATAGGCTTGGTTGACCAAGTGGAAGCTGCGACCATCCAAGGACCACAGAGCATGAAAGGCATTAAGAATATCTGATTTGATAATTGGCCATGCTGCCCGATAAAATGCTCCAGTAAATCCGTCTGGCCCGGGCGCCTTGTTTGGAGACATATCCATCACAGCCTGCCATACTTCCTCCTCCGAAAAGCATATATCAAGGTGATTTAAGTCAATGGATGGCAGCTGTAAATGTTGAAGGTCGAGAGACACTGAACGACTACACTGTTGACCAAAGATGGAATGGAAGTGCTGATACACAATATCAGCTTTGGCGTCCTCATGAACAACGACTAAATCCGATCCCGGCAAGGCAAGCATGTCAATGTGATTTTTCCGCTTGCGGTGGCATGCTTGAAGATGAAATAAACGGGTGTTCGCATCCCTTCCGAAAGAAAACAGATGCGAGAGCGCTGCCTCAGGATGGATCGCTGGAGTGAGGCCAATCCTAAACATTTGAGTTTCATGTCCTTGTGCAACCACAATTCATCCGAAGATAATGGGCGTCACTCCTGGGCAACATCAAGGCGCAGCACCAGCTCTTTAGCAATGGCCAACTGCAGCCTCACACTCCCCACGTGAGTTGCACTCCAACGTCGGAGCTCCCTCGCTACGTTCCGAAACTTGATGTCCAGGGTACGGAACGAATCAGCATGAGGAGTAGGTTGCTCCCAGGCATTTCTTACCACGTCAAGGAAGCCATCCATCTTGAGCCAAATGTTTTCGAAGTGAAAGCGTTTGGCAGGCATGAAAACGTTGTTGGTGTGCAGAAGCAAGGGGGCATGATCGGAGTAATTTGATGAAAGTGCCCGCAGCTTATGTTCGGGAAAGAGATCATCCCAGCCATCGTTGATGAACACACGATCAATCCGTTCAAGAGTTGGATCATCGCGTTCATTACTCCAAGTATATAAGCGACCATGTAAGTGAATTTCTTTGAGCTCACTGTCATCTAAGAATCGACGAAAACGGCCCATCATACGTCTGTTCAGTAGCCCATTGTTTTTGTCAGCCGCCCTATATATGAGGTTAAAATCCCCACAAACCATCCAATCCTCCAAGCATGAACTCTTTATGTCTCGAAGTTCTTGCATGAACTCCAAGTATATATGACCATTTGATTTTAATCTCAATCAATTTCTTGTTCACCTATATTACAACTCACATTATAAAACACCGATCCTACTCCCTATGATGTTCTTATAGCATTTTTCCCCCAATGTTGGCGCACCAAGAGATTTCTTGCTCCTTGGTCTGACGATATGATGTTATTCGATTCCCAATTATGGTGTGGATGTAACTGAGCTTGTTAGCATTAGGCGGCACAAATTAAAAGCAGGACAAACGGCACTGGTAATCTCCATTGGAGCAAGCAAAACCTGCGGCACGGTCCCCAATCAAAATGGGTGGTGCCAATCAAAACGGAGTATCATCAATATAATGTCCATATGCTACGTACTGCAAATTCAGTGCAAAGAAAACATAAAGTTCAGACGGATAGGGAGAACCTCCGACCTTGAGAAAGGGCATGCCGTCGTTTCAGTGCCTTCTTCTCTAATTGCCATTGTCAGGTTCCCACGTGTCAGGGTTCTGTCTTGTCTTATCGCCCTACGACCCTTAAGACTTCTACACCTAATCTCCTCCTCTGGCAGTGATCTGACTTGTCTTCTCGTGCAAACTATCCTGTCCTGAGGATTGTGGATTAGAACTGAGTCTCATTCTGTGTGTACCAAATCTACTCCTACAACATTCCTTGCCTGGGCTTTTCCCAATGACGCCTATTCCCAATATATGTTCAAATCAGGGTTTCAAGGTGCGTTGGTTCTTGGTTGCTTCTCATGTAGTACTATCTATGGCACACGCTATAAGTCTCTTCTTCACTTTATTTTCGAAGCGACAACTATGGTAGAAGATGGAAGCCAGCTTGTCATATACTGCCGCCTTTTATTTGACCGCCTTATGCTGTGGACCCCACTCTATTCATTATTATTGGATCCTTTTGTAGCGTCACGGGCACGAGCGATCGACTCTGGATTAAGGATGGTAAATGGATATCCAAACTAGCCGAACTCGTATCTGCAAAAAAATAATATATGAATATTCGTGTTCACATTCGCTTTTGATATGGTAACTTAAGTGGATATATTTTTGAATTTGTTTATTGTTATATCGAATTAGAAATAAAGTGTGGACATCGATGGATATCCAATATTATCCGTATTCGTATAGCATAAGCACCTCTAAATCATGCAATAAATATATGATTTTGATTTACTTCAAAACCAATATAGTTATTGATTTAATTTACTCAAATAATTCATTTTATTGATGTAAACTATATTTATATGCCTTTTATTTAGTTTTAGTTTTATAAAAATATTTCTTATTGAAAACAATTTAACTAATAATCTTGTGAGCACATGTTGTATTTGATCTATGCTCGTATGTTTTATGATGATTTTGTTTTTACAAAATCGTAAAAAAATAATAGTTGCTAAATACTATCACTCAAGTTAAATAGATATCCGAATATTTTCCGAGTTTGAGCTATTCATTTACCATTCAAATTCGAGAACATCCAAATTCACATTCGAATTCGACTTAATATGCAAAAGTCTTTATGTCCTTAACTATGGCATAACATGGATATGTACATGCTTGTTTGGCTTGAAATGGTATAGTTCTCCACCACCCACATGTTTGATGTTCCCCTTGTTGATTAGTTGATCACAGCCGGTCCGAAACCCTAGAGAAACCAATATATCCTGCTCCGACTGTGCCTGGGCATCCCCACGTACACTGTCATGCGGCCCGAGCAATCCATGGCGGCGGCCGTGCGACGGCGCCGCGCCCCTCCCGAGCTGTGTCTCCTCGTGGCCACCTAACCAGTTCTAAACTGAGAAGAGGTGAGGATACGGCACTGGTGATTTCCGTTGGGTCTCATGGGTATGCTCTGATTCCCTGATTCTACAGATCCTAGTTGATGCCGGGTATGCTCTGATTTCCTGATACCGCTCATTCTTAAGCAACTCCAATGCATGGAGTACTATATGATATATGATCTTTTGGAAGGAAGTAAACACAATGCAAAGAGGAGAGTAGTACCAAGAAGTACGCATGCACACAAATCCAATTGGCACGCAGAAGAGTCTAGTCGTCTTTTTTATCTTGTGTTGTTTGAAAAAAAGAATTAAAGGAAAATAAATGTTCATTTGGACAGTGTACAGCAAGGACACCAACATTTCTATAGGGAAGTGTCCACAGCAGAAAGGAAAATAAATATAGTTGGGTGGAGTAAATTTCTTTTTTTTTGCAGTTGTACTCTCTGGTTTTTGGTCAGCTAGCTCTGTGGCATGGGTGTCACAGTCTGTATATGGCCAATCTCGAAAATGGGCTGCAGGTAGAGTTGCGTCAGCTAGCGCTGGCTTGATAGTGCGACGTGTGCTTTAAAGCTAAGCACCATAGATGCATTGACCATATTTGATTTTGATATCAATCAATTTTTTGTTCACCTCTATTACAGCTCACATTGTAGAACACCGATCCTACTAGCACAACGGG
>CM014271.1:15355155-15370309 GCA_004135705.1 Alloteropsis semialata | reverse complement strand
CATACACACCCACTCTGTTTTTCTTCTTATTTCTTTATTTTTGGCTATTTTGTTTCTTTTCTGAGATAGGCTCAGCTTGTACAGTTTTAGTTCTGATTTGGCAATACAGTTCAGGCTGCCCCGACGGGTTTGCTGTAGTTCCCCTCAAAAATTATCGATGACTTCACCAATAACATTACGGATCCATAATATTTTGATGCCATCGAGCAACATGCCTTAATGCTGCTACTTGTACGGAGATTTTGAATCATGTATTCTCACATACCGTCCCTGCTCAAAACAATCATATTGCTGACTTCTCCAAAATGCAACCTATGTAGACAGGTTGCTTGGATGGTAAGTATATATTGATCCACGCCACAATCATCATCAGCACATCCAGCCAACTCACAAAGAGAAACAACTCATTAAGAGAGTTTTTTTTTGGCTAAAGCATGAAAGGGTAACAAAATTTAGAAAATCCTAAAGTTATCCATCCATCCAGACCTGCTGCTGGTTTTGTCAGGTCACACTTAAAACCTATGCATCTAACTAAATTACCGGGAATCTAGAAAAGCTAAACGCATGCCTACATTGTTATCTTTTTGAATCCTTGATTTTCAGGTCATGTACTACGTAAGCATTAGTGCGGCGGCAGGTCACCGCAAAAACGAATACTCTTCCAAGCCTGACCTTACTGCTGACTGACTAGGATAGTGGACAAGTGGACATAAATTTGTATAGCATATTTGAAAAACTATTGGTGCTTTGGTGATGAACCTCCCCCGTCGTTGCATCACAAAGCATTGGCCACTAAGCAACAAAAGATCATTAACTTTGATAGGATGAATAATTGGTAAGATTGAATACTACTAGTCTAGCTCATAGAACATTTAGCTTTACAACCTTTATAGACAAAGCTAGGTAAATGCACTAGTTAAATTGAATAACTGGCTATAATTTCAGTGGAGAACCAAGCATACCCTTTGGCTGTTCACCTGATTGGCAATTCATATAGTACTAAAACTAGACTACGTTTTGATATGTACATAAACGATGTAGTATTTTTTTTATCCAATCCAATTTGGCTGCAATGATGAATAGTAATGCATCTTTTTTTTTCCTCTATGATTAATACTGTGGGGCGTGGGTTCATAAATTTAACAAAAGTTCTTGCAGAGTTCCAGCTTTATTCACAATTTTATACATGTTTATTAATCCCCTAAAATTTATAGCAAATGCTGTAGTGAGAATCCTGCTATGTTAAACTGTTGATGGATCTATTCCGCCTTCCAAACAAGGTTACCATCTCCATGATACACTGTGTTTTAATTTGTACTCTTTCCTGCAGTTGTAAAGATTCTTCTAGTAGATCCCAGGATAAGAAACTTGCCTAGCTGCTCGGAGATAGTGGTCTTCATGTGGGTCCTGGAAGGACGTTATGCTGCCATCTCCTATTTGAATTTTTGTTTATGTAGAAAACGCGCTAGTTGCCGCTTAACAATTTAGGCTTGTTCTTTGAGGTGGAATCTATCCATCCGGACTCGAATATATGACTTAGCATGTGTACTTCCACGGTAGCCGATATGCTAGTTGACGGTAACAGACTAGACGATATGTCATAAAGCCTTGTACTTTTGATTCCTACGGGATCTCAAAATTCAAGATTGTTAGAGGCGACGGAGCTGGATCATCTGTCATCTGCATGAAAAAGAGAAAAGAGAGAGACAAATTGGACATGCCGGAGCCGGAACTTGGTTCTTGAAGTCATCCAATGGAAATGCTATAATCCAAAGGAACTTTAGTCACAGCACAATGGTATGCCAAGGTATTTTCTTGGTAAGATCCCAGTGCTCAGAGGGAAACCAAAGCAGCAGTGATGATTCACTGGCTGCAATTATTATAAGGTGCATTATTTCAGTTTTTTTATACCGAGTGCACCTAGTAGTGTGATCCACGCACTTGAGGAGATACAAAATAAGAAGAAAAGATCCCCTCGAACTGCTCCCTTCACCACCAGCGTATAGTTGCCGCATAAAAGAACACCGTGCCGGTTTGTTCATCATCCACTTTACTCTCCCATACGCTTGCCTTTGTCACATTGTGTGGCACTCTTCCTTTCCCAGCACTTCGGTACATAAACGCTACCCAACTAGCACACTGAAAAAGCAAAGAGCAAATCAGGTTAATTTCCAGGTTTTCAGTTGTCCAAAAAATGCCTTATTTCCCGAGCGTTTTAATTTGCCTCAAATGAGTTGCATGTTATTCGGCTATCTGCACTATTAGTTACTCCCTCTGTTTTTATTTACACGTCATCTTAGGTTTGTGTTAAATCAAACTTGGCCAATTTTGACCAAGTTTATAAAAAAAACATAGCAACATCTATACTATCTAACATATACACAATCAAAATATACTACATGGTGGATTCAATGAGACAAATTTGATATTGTAAATATTATTATTTTTATCTATAAAGTTGGTCAAAGTTGATCAGGTTTGACTTAGGACAAACCTAATACGACATGTGTAAATAAAAACAGAGGGAGTATGTGGCTATTAGAGGTTCATATGTTTCCAAGGACTGAATTAATTAGAAGTAAAAAAATTATTTTAGAACAATACCAAGTGGAACCATATATGAGAGAGAGAACACTTAAAATAAATGGCTATATATACTTAGCTTTAATTTGGAAGCTCTTTGACCAATTAAGATTTAACACTTCCTTCGTTCTTGAATATATGACGTTTAATTTACACGAGAGTACTAGATATATATAATTCCATTTGGTCTCCAATATCTTTGTGTGGAAGCCAGTAACAATGCGTTTGGGTGTCACTCTTGCCAGTAAAGATGCGCGTTTTTTTACTGGCCAGTGGTGCAAAAGCTCGCAGCAGGATCACCACAAGATTCACCGCGGTATATAATAACGTAGCGGGCTAGAGCTATAGAGTAGCTCCAGGGCAGTGAGACAACATTTTACATAGCTAGGATTTGGCCACTGCGCTGCCCACTTGCTGCCGCCTGTCGCACAGACGATGGATGCGGTTCTCGCCGCCGTTGCCACCGCCGCTCTCAACCACCACCGCGACCGGATCGTGGGCGACCTTGACCCCGGTCTCCTTGTGGCCCAGCGGCTCCGCGTGTGCTCGGTCGCGTACATGGCGCTCGGCGCCTCATTGCTCATCATCGCCGCCGGCGATCATGACCACGACGACCACATGCTCGTGGGTTTCCTGTCGTGGATGGCAGGCATGGTGCTCCTGCTGCTCTCCTTCGTCGCCACCCGGTTCCCCGCCGTGGCTGTGGTCGCCGCCGGTGTCGCGCAGGCTGCGCTCGAGCAGCTTGCGCTTCCAACTATTCTTGCTCTAGCGCACAAACTTCGCCGTCACTCTCTTTAGTTCTGCTATATACTATAGGAGTATCTCACTTGGTAATCCGGCAGATCGGACGATAAGGTAAGGGCGTCAGGCTACGGCCAGCAGGATGCACACCGACCTGGCTGCCGTACGAGTCGGCACCTCACCGACGGCGCGGCTGGCCGGCCCTATATAAATATATGATCTGTAGTACTAGTTACATCATAATGTCTCTTGTATTTGTATGTTTATTGTACATATATATAAGAACTACATATATGTCGTCTTTCAGTTGTTGAGCATCAGATTCGAAGTGAATGCCTCTTTTTTTTTTGTCCCGGCACCCCACATATATCGTAGGATCGCCGCATAATTATTGTCCATGTTCCATGGATCCGTCGAGGTTCCAAGACATGCGAAGTGACGTATGCTTTGTTTTTTAATCCGAAGAGACCGCGAGGTGATAGGTTGAGCACTCGACAATAATCTAGCAAAAAGTCGCTCTGCCAATGTCATGGGACACCCAACATTCCCGTGGAAATTCCATTACAATTACATTGACGTACACCAACCTATCAATCCGTGTCCTCGCACGGGCTAATAATTTTGGAAGACATTAGTATTAAGAATTCAACGAAAATCTAGGACCACAACTAATTATCAAAATTATTTTCCTTTTCTCACACTCATTTGTTAAATATATTTTTTTCATTTTATATCACACTTGTATACGTGTTTAATTGAACCACTAATTTGAGCTATGTGCTTAACATAGAAATTGATACTCTTACTATTTCCTCCCTACATGCATGCATTATCTACATGTTGACACAAATCATGCATATACCATAACAACTTAGTGCTTTCCATAGGTAATTTAGAACCATATATTGGAGTATCTTGGCATTTTCTTTGTAACCACGACATATGTAGCAATCATGGCATATATGGTAATTAAGATGCAATTTTAGAGTTTGAGTCACGTGTAAAATAGAAATATATGTTATCATCACTTCCTTTGTGTATTTATATTTGGTCTACATGGTAAGATACATCATGCATACATACTTTACTTAACATTTTATATATTAATAAATAATGGTATAAATAGATAATTTAAAACCATACATTGTTGTACTTTGGGATATTTTTTATAATGATATTATTTTTTAATAAGGGCAAGTACATGTAGTTAGATGCAAATTTATGGGGTTATTTTAGGCTATTTTTCAAAACGGCATAGGTGGGGTTAGAGGAATATTGGTTGGGTGTGGGTGTCATTTTTTTATTGTTATATTTCATGATGGCAAATGTGGGTACTTTAGTTATAGTTTTTGGGAGTTAATTTAGCTATTTTCATAATGGTAAAAGTGAATAATTTTTAGAAAGTATAATGAATTCAATGGCAATGATAATTTGGAGTCTAAAGATTGATTGCTAGATGTTTTTATTTTTTTTTAAAAAAAAATAGAATTTTATCTTTTTGCTAGCACGTCTCATGAGAATTTACTTGAAGGCCTCAAAAGGAGTTTTCAATTAGCAAAATAGTAAGATTTATTTGTATATAGTATAAGCTACGTATTTTTTTTCCAGATTTTGTGTATGTTGAATTTCTTGGATCCCCCCAGCACCACCACATCTTAGGATCGCCGCATAAATAACCCGGTATCAGCCATTCTGCTGGCCAGCAGGTCTAGTCGTCGTACGTCATATAGCATGCCAACTTGTCGAAGATTCAAGGATAAAAGTCATCATACGTCATAGCATGCCAACTTGTCCAAGATTCATGGACCAATCGAGGTTGTCCTAACGGTGATGATCTGGTGAGCACTCGAGAATCCTCCTTTTAACTTTGCGCTTCATTATTCATGGGCCAGTAATAACGCGCTTGTCACTAGCAAAAGGGCCACTCTCTGCCCAATGCCCAATGTCATGGGAGCACCGACCAAAAATCATCACAGCCCATATATCGTGCGTGTGTTCTGGATGGCAACAACAGAAGTTGTACTACAAAGTCTGGGCAATGGGTTCATCGTCGTTTGACTAACTTCTGCATCGGATGTAATATACGCACTCCATTCATAAGAAGTTTTTGTCTTAATTAAGTCAAACTTCAAAGACGTTGGTGATATAGGTGTATTTTTTTTATATAAACTTGGTCAAAGTTGAGTGTTTGAGTTAGAACAAAAATAAAACATCTCATTCAGAATGGAGTGACTACTCCCTTCGTCCCAAATTATAGTTTATTGTTGACTTTTAAAATACAAATTTAACCATTTATCTTATTCAAAAAGTTAGTACAAATAAGTAGAAATGTGAGTCACACTTAAAGTATATTTGATAATAAAACAAGTAATATGATACCAATACAATTTTTTTGAATAAGACGAATGGTCAAATATGCATTAAAAAGGTCAATAGTGAACTATAATTTGAAACATGGAGTACTATATATGTAGGTTGCCTGTTAATGCTATAGATCTTGTTTGCGCACGCTGGCATTTATCGCATAGGCTTACTTTGTAAAAAAAAATCAGATTTCACCGATACATTAGTATATTAAATCGTAGAAATCACATCCCAAGTTGAGAGTAAGGCATAATTAAACTGAAGAGGATAATCATAATGGTGTACACATAATTAAGCTGAGAATTAATTTAGGCTATTTTGTAATGGTAAAAGTGGGTAATTTTTATAAAATATGATAAATTCAATGTCTATTTTAATTGAGTCCACAGATTGATAGTCAGATGTTTCTATTTTTTTAAAAAAATCTATAATTTATCTTTTTTCTAGCACTTTTCATGAGAATTAACGTTAAGCCTCAACAGGACTCTTTAGTTAGCAATGGTAAGGTGTATCTTTATTTGTGTATAAGCTATGTATATATGTTGAATTTTGATCCCCGAGCATCAGCTTGTCTA
Source organism: Alloteropsis semialata (assembly GCA_004135705.1). NCBI lineage: Eukaryota > Viridiplantae > Streptophyta > Magnoliopsida > Poales > Poaceae > Alloteropsis > Alloteropsis semialata. The sequence goes on along the minus strand of CM014271.1, from coordinate 15,364,046 downwards.
ATATTCATGGATCAAAGTCATCATACGTCATAGCATGCCAACTTTTCTAAGATTCATGGATTAATCGATGTTTTGGTAACGGTGATCTGTTTAGCACTCGAGAATCCTTCTTTTAACTTTGCACGCTTCTTGTTACTAGCAAAAGGGCACTCTCTGCCTATATTGCCTACGTCATGGGAGCACCCACCAAAAATCATCACAGGCGCCTCTGTATCGTGATGGCAACAATAGTAAGTTGTACTAGAAATAAAGCCTTCACAATGCGTTCATCGTTTGATTAACTTCTGTATCGGATGTAATCTACTCCATTCATAAGAATATTGTCTTAATTAAGTCAAACTTCTTCCATGTTGTAGATGTCGGTGTATATTTTTTTTATATGAACTTGGTCAAAGTTGAGTGTTTGAGTTAGGAAAAAATAAGACATCCTTACATTTTATACATTTTAGAATGCATGGAGTAAGTACTATGTAGGATAGCTTGGCTGTTAATGCTATGTATGTTGTTTGCGTACGGAATTTATCGTATAGGCGTACAAAGTAGAATAGTATATTAAATCGTACAAATCACATCCCAAGCTGAGCGCAATAGTAATGCATAATTAAACTTTAGAGGATAATGGTACACATTATCAAAGGTTGCCTACTATATTGCAAAATGCTCGACTCGAGTGCTCAGATTGACACGACAAAACAGTACTTCTCAACCCATCTTATGCCTCTTGCTAAACACAAAGTATATGAAAGATATCCCTAACATCTACGATCGATGTAAATGACCAACATTAATTGGACGACGACTAAGATTCTGCAACCCACTTTCTACACCTAATCTATCTACTACCCACTTTCTACACCTAATCTATCTACTGATGACGAAGTATTAACCCATGCCATCATGAACATATCACTGCAAAAAAAAAATGCCGATGCAGACTTGTAAGAACATAACTAACATGGATTATGCCAGATCAATCTGCTAACTGAAAAAAGGAATCAAACAGTACCATATCAAGCCTCTGCCGGTAGTGTTTGGTGTCTGTTCACGGTGACGATGGCGCGTCCATCGGCGGCACCGGTCCCCCTGTTCAATCCAACCACAATCTATAAGTTTCTTCACAGATTACAAGCATGTACAAGTTCATGTATGAGTTTTGCTCCGGTGGTCCTCTTCAAAAATTTTGCACGAATCCTAAAGCAAATGAGATTTAGCTAAAATTTTTAATTGTTATAGGCCCTGGGTCTCGTATGGGCCCAGCCCTGTCCATGCCCAAACGACGCAGGCCCATGCCCGTTATTTCAGATTTTCAGCACGAGACCGAGGGTCGCCACAGCGGCGGCGCTCCATGGCCGCGGCAGATCGACATCAGGCATGCGGAGCCAAGGCCTCTTCGCAGTGCACTGTCTACGGCAGAAACAATCAGACTGCCTAATCACCCTATATAAACACATGAACAGATCAATTAGAAACTGGTGGGCGGAAGTGAGAATTAGAGTATCGTGTGCCACCAGTTTCTTTCATGACGCAACGCCGACGTAGAGGGCCGTCGTCCCACCGTTCTTTCATGACGAAAATGAGCCACCGCGACTAAAAACAGATGGAAAAGGAACGGGGGCTATAGAATAGAAGGGCTGGACGAGAGCAGGGCCGGCCCACACGAGATCCAAAACAGAATTAATTTTAAAAATATTTAATTAATGCCACATTTGCTTTAGAATTTGTGCATATTTCTTGAAGAGGACCACTGGAGCATAACTCTTTACTATATGACTTACTGATGCACTGGCGAAGCGTGCCGAACGGCACCGCGGCGCCGCAGACGCGGGGGAGCGCCACCGCGCGCATGAGCCTCGCGGGCGCCGGCAAGAGCTTGCCGAGGTCGCCGTTCACGACGTGGCAGAGGCAGACGGGCGCGTCCTTGACCAGCGACCTCACCCCGTCGCAGCACGCGGCGGCGGGCGGCGACAGCCCGCTGGTGGCGTTGGCGGTGAGGAAGTCGGCGCACGGCATCAGCCCCGACAGGGACGTTTGGCACTCCGCCGGCTGCGGCGGCGGCGGCGGCGCGCCGGAGTCGTTGCAGGGGGGCAGGAACCGGGGGCGCGGCAGCCCCGGGATGCAGGGAAACGGTGGCAGCGGTGCCCGGGGGCGCCAGAACGCCGGCGGCTGTGGAGCCGCCTCCTCTTCTGCCAGCTGGACTCTGGCCGCCGACGAGGGGAGGACGAGGCTGGCGGCGAAGAGGAGGAAGAGGAAGGCGATCGTGCACTTGGACGGCGCCATTGCTTGGATGCTGATGGATTGGCTTTGCTGGTATGGATGGCGTACGTGCGGGCCGGCCAGCTATTTATTGGACGGCCTCGTGTCGAGATAGAGAATTTAAACGGAGACCAATTTGTTATCTCGATGTTTTTTTTATCGTCTCTTGTACCGAAAAGACTGGATTCTGCTGTATGATTAATTGATGGTTTATCTTGAAGATTTATAAACCTGGTGGTTTGTTGAGTAAAGATTAAACCTGTCAATCTTAACGGACTCGGGCGCTAAATTTGATTCCAGAATTTGTAGATTCTACACACACGCACAACACAAACCTAGCTAGGTTTCATCTCTGCTGAGCAGGGGTACGGTACGTACAAACGATCTGCTAATCACCCAACAATCCTTGTTCCTTGAATATATTAGATGTTTGATATAATATAACTCGTGAGAGGCAACTTATATAATGGAGATGGTTCACTAGGTGAGACGCACATGCAAAATACACAGTTCACATCTTCATAAGTTTGTCAACGCCACCCAAGGGCAGTTCACCGAGTGCCTACTATCAGGAAAGTTTATTCCTAATGTTTTTAAATGGTCCCAAGTGTTCCCTATACTAGGGAGCTTTAGAGATTCTAGTAGTGACCTATTTATAAAATTTAAAAAACATCAATGGAGACACATTGTTGTCTGTAACTTCAAACAAATAATTTGTATGTTCCTTTTCATCAACAGCCTCTACATTGCTATTCCATGGTAACATGGGCCTCCTTAGTGCAAACTAAGCGTAGCTTAGTTGATGAGCTTCCTTGTGGTAGAAGCTACCCATCTGGGGTTCGAGTCGCCAACTCGACATCGAGGCGCATGTGGTGATTTTTTCAATCTCAAGATTAGAGCAGTCGGCCCAGTCTTTCAGAGGTGCTTACAGGGGTAGGTTTCATGTGCCTATATTCACAGAGGTGAGTGTGTTTGTGTCTGTGGGTATCTGTGTAGGGTTCGCGTGCCTATATTCATAGGGGTGAGTGTGTTTGTGTCTATGGGTGTCTGTATCTGTACTGGTGTTTCAAAAAAGGTAGTTTAGGCAAATCACGTCCTATATTCATAGGGGTGAGTGTGTTTGTGTCTATGGGTGTCTGTATCTGTATTGGTGTTTCAAAAAAAGGTAGTTTAGGCAAATCACGTCCTATATTCATAGGGGTGAGTGTATGTGTCCGTACTGTTTCAGAAAAAAAAGATAGTTCTAAGCATCAAATCGTCCTATATTTATAGGGGTGAATGTATGTGTCTGTGGGTGTCTGCATCTATACTGGTGTTATGTAATATGCTTGGTCAGTAGAGAACGGTTGCACAAAAGCTTTAAATATATATAATCAGCAGGGAACGAAAACCCCTCCTGTTCCCTTAAAAAAACCTTTGTCATCTTATGGTCCACAAACAAAGCGGTGAAAAGCACGAGGGGGTTGAGTATTCCCAAACCTTGAAGTGTAGAATGTCATGGTTTTTTTGGAACTCTGAAATCCAAACCTCGTAGCTATCTAGTGTTTTCAAACTCTATGTTGTTGTCCGGCCAACATGAATTGTAACGTTCTAAAAAAAAGAATGGAATTCTAGAAATTCTCACAAAAATGGATACATCTGGCCATCTATCTATAGACACTAATTATTATACCCATTGAATCTATCATATTTTCTAAAAATTTACTCACTTTTGCCATTATAAAAATAGCCTGAAGTAACCCTAAATCTAAGGTAAATTACCCACCTCTATCATTATGAAAAATAAACTAAAATTACCCCCTAATGTTCAACTAAATTACTCGCTATGCTATTGTAAAATTAATTTACAATAACACCCTAAATTTGTACCTTAATTACCTATGTTTGATGTTATAAAAGATTATGTACTTTTGCCATTATGAAAATAGCCAAAATAACCATCTAAATCTATAGGTAAAGTTATACATCTCTGCTATTATAAAAAATAAACTAAAGCAACCCCTAATATTCAACTAAGTTATCTGACTATATCATTATAAAATTAATTTATAGCAACACCCTAAATTTGTATCTAAAATACTTACGGTTTGAAGTAAGCCACTTGAATAGAATTTCTTCACATGCCAATGTATGTGGCAAAGTGCAGAAAGATGCGCGTACCCCACTTAGATGATCATCATCTACTTGAAAAGAAGCTTTTCAGGAGTTGATGTGCTGGTAGGAAGGGGGAAAATGAGAACACAAAATTATGCAACACAATAATACAAAAGAAAAGAAGAGCAAGGTGGTGGAGTTACATGTAGATGTCTGGCATAGATTGAAATATAACTTCAGGAAAAGATGGGACCGGCCTGCTTGTTGTTGAGCATAGAGGGGCATATAGCCGCTATGTATAGTTCACCAGAGAGGAGAGATGGTTTTCCCACAGGCATTGAAGGAGATATGCCCGGCAGACCACTTTTTCCATGTCTCAGATGAACACTTCAAGCTCCTAAATTCACCGCTGGTGCAATCTAGTCAAAAAATTAAATCAGAAAGCTTTGTTGCTATTCTAGCACATAAGGTGCACACGAAATATGCAAAAGGAACTAGACATCAATACCCAGCTTCCCAGCAGATACCGTATGCAACCAGTTTCAAATAGCATACATACTATTAACAAACTTGAAAACATTCACAACTACACTGGTGCAAGCAAAAAATGTTGCACAACGAACATATTTACAATGCCCAAATATATCGTCAGAATGCACAGAAGTAATGAAATCATTACCCATGACATGTTTAGCAAGTCTATCGCTGACATGGCAACATCATAAGCACATACAATTGCATTTGCTGCTAAAGTCAAGATGAACTAAATATTATTAATGTACAAACATGAGAACTCTGGATACGCACATTAGCATAACAAAGCACATTAGCATAACAAAGCTATATCAAGGCTGCTATTCTATCAGTTGCTATAAGCCTATACAATTCGGTGTGGCAATCAATGGTGATATGCTCCAAGAAAAGAAGATAGAAAGTGGTTATGTAGGCAATTAGCGGCAACAACAATCATCATGCAAAGACGAACATACAAAGTGGTTCTGAAGGCAATTAGCGGCAAAAACGATCTCCGTGCAAAGATGAGCATAGAAAAGGTGTCCCACTTTCCGTCCTGTCATTGAAGCATCATCAGGAGCATTACATATGGACACCATTCGAATCATCATCCATTTTTCTCAGTGCTCTAGAGGGACGAAAACCCAAAAGTTTTTTCCTCGAAAAGAAAAAGAGAGAGAAAACCCCTTCGCATATTGCGTCTAATACTATGACATAACAAAAGTATTATATGGATGGATTCAGAAAACGAGAAAAAATAAAATCTTGGTGATGCCTGAAGAAGCACTAATCAAACAAGATCTCACGGAGCAATGTTTGTCGTCACCCAATCAAAATATCTCACGGAGCAATGTATATCATCTATCATCTAAAATTGCACACGGTGCATGGAGATTGCTCATTCTAGCTAACAGGATGATGAATATTTCTAAACATAATTGTCATCGACTTGCATTGTTAAACAAGTGTGAAAGTTATCACTGTATAAGACCCTGTGCTACGATCCAAAGACTAGGAACACACTACCTGCAACCAAAATCTAATAATCTGACTACCTACTACTAATTGTTCACCCGCGCTTAATCAAGGTGATTCTGCAGGTGGTGGAGTCGACGGTGATTCCGGTGGCGATGCTGCTGGTGGGGTGGAGGGTGATTCCGGTGGCGATGCTGCAGGTGGGGTCGATGGCGACTCCGGTGGAGATGCGGCTGGTGGGGTCGATGGCGATGCCGGTGGAGTGGACGGCGACTCGGGTGGAGACGCCGACGGTGGAGTGGACGGCGACTCCGGTGGGGACGCCGCCGGTGGAGTGGAGGGCGACTCAGGTGGAGATGCCGCCGGTGGAGTGGAGGGCGACTCAGGTGGAGATGCCGCCGGTGGAGTGGAGGGCGACTCAGGTGGAGATGCCGCCGGTGGAGTGGAGGGCGACTCAGGTGGAGATGCCGCCGGTGGAGCGGAGGGTGATGCTGGTGGCGATGCTGCTGGTGGAGACGAGGGTGATGCCGGTGGCGATGCATCAGGCGTCGGCGTTGGCGCTGGAGGATCCATCGGCGGCACAGGTCCCCCTGTTTAAATCAACAAGTACGTGATCACCATAGATCAGTCTCTCACTACACAATCACACAAACAAAAAGCTTTTGTGCCATGATGAAGCTCGTATGAACTTACTGATGCACTGGCCAAGCGTAGCACGCGGGAAAGGCACGAGGCACATGCGGTGGAGCTCCATCATGCGCAGGCGCAGCATGGGCGCCGGCAGGAGCTTGTTGAAGTCGCCGTTGACGACGTGGCAGATGCAGATGGGCGCGTCTTCGACGAGCGACTTGAGGCCGTCGCAGCACGCGGCCGCCGGCGCGGGCACGGCGCGGTCGGTGAGGAAGTCGGCGCAGGGCGCCAGGCCCGACAGCGACGTGTAGCACTCGGACGGCGGCGGAGGCGGCGGCGAGCAGGGCGGCAGCCACCGCGGCCGCCGCCGGCCCGGGATGCAGGGGAACGACGACGCCTCATCTCCTTCGGCTCTGGTCGGGGTGGCCGCCGCCGCCACCAAGACAAAGGCGAGGAGGAGCGAGAGCAAGATGCACCTCGCCGCCATCTCTTGGCGCCGAGAAGGGTTTTTCTTTGGCTGGTTGGTACGGAAGGGAGATGATGATGTGGGGATCTATTTATAGAAGGATTTGAGATGGAGATAGAGGAATATGAATGAATCTGTTGTTCGTTGAGATTGATAAGAGTATATCTCGTTGCGCTGAAGCCTGGTTTGATTCCGCGGCTTCAGCGTCAACAGGTGTGGACCCGGGCGTAATCTCGCGCCATTTTCTCCCGCGAGCGCCGTACTAGCTTCATGTTGCCATGAATAACGGAATTCTGGTTATTAGTCTTTCCTTCCGGAAAATCCAAACAAAATAGAGCCGAGTCCCCCGGAGTCCTTGGGTCAAAGGATCCTATATCGCTTCCCGGGCCGCATGATTTTTGAGTCTACTAGAAAGTACTAGAAACAGAAACATTCTTCTGTTTTCAGCATGCATGGTGACTTTGGGGTCTAGAAACATAAACATATCCTTTCTGTCTTCAGCATGGCAGTGGCACGTGCTCTGCAGTAGCTGTGGGCTGTGCCGATCAATGGTGGCTATATGAGAAAAATGCATGGTGGCTTGCTTGCGAGTTGCGACTAGCTAGTATAGGTGGCCAAACGCGCCGCACGGCACGGCACGGGCACGGGCACGGTGCCGGCACGGCACGATACGGCATGGCACGGCTGGGCACGAGGATTAGCCGTGCCGTGCCGTGTAGTGCTGTCGTGCCCAGAATCAAGCACGGGCACGGCACTACGGCCTCAGAATCGTGCCGTGCCGTGCCTACAGGCACGACAGCACTACATTCAACAGATACATTCAACAGACTTCAAATTTCATCAGGATTTCATCAACAGACTTCAAATTTCATCAGGATTTCAGATATCACATTTTCAAACGATTTCAACAGATACATTCAACAGATCAATCAATTTTCAACACACAAACACAAGAACACACAGAATTTAACCAAAATAATAACTTGGAGCTTTAGTGCAATGGCTGCCTCATTAAAAACCTGCCTGGGTAAAACTCACCCTTGTGAGAAACCCCAGGCAGGAAAAAAGAGTGCAGCCAGCTCCATATTAAGTTCAAAAGTTCATTGTCCTTACATCAAAGTCCAAAGTCCAAGTCCAGAACTAAATATTACAGACCATTACATAAATTTCATGAATCAAGATAAAGATCTTCAAATGACTCTTCAAGCTCCTTGTTCTCAACACTCTGTTGCAGCCTAGCTTCAGCAGCCTCCCAGTCCTTGATGCAGGTCAGCATCTCCACCATTTCAGGCCTCAGCTTCCTTCTCCTCTCCTCGATGATCCTGCCAGTCATACTAAAGGTAGACTCCGAAGAGATGGTAGACACAGGAACAGTTAATATATCTTTAGCCATGATGGACAGCACTGGGTATGTGATTTTGTGCTGATGCCACCAGTGCAAGATGTCAAAGTCATCATCTAACAGGTTGACTGTGTCACAGTCCAAGAATGAAACTAGTTCAGAAACATTAGCTGAAGAACTTGCAGCCTGCAGCAGGGCAGTTGCAGAGGTATTCCTTGACATGTTTAGAGAACTAGAAGACATAGAATAGAAACTACCTGAACCACCAGAACTACCTGCATCATCATCATAAATCTCATCCCAAGCGGATCTTTTCTTACCAGACAGATTAGGAATCACAGGAGCCTTCAACCTCACAGCTCCATATTTCTCCTCATACTTATTGTACATATCAGTAAGCCTAGCTCTAGCAGCAACCATGTATTGTGAATAGTCAGTACTGGTGAGAACCCCTATCCTTCTAAGAACCCTAGTAAAACCTTTCATTTTAGCTCTAGGGTCCATGATGAATGCAAAAGAGTAGAGCAAAGGAATGTTCCTCCAGTACTTATTATACTTGTCTATCATAGGTTGAACCACCTTTCTTATGTCAACATCATTAGCATGATTATTCAGGTG
>CM014271.1:15329305-15348533 GCA_004135705.1 Alloteropsis semialata | reverse complement strand
ATACGGGTATGCGGTCATTAACTAGCCGGCCTTTTCTCGTCAACATTTTGGTGATTGATTCATATAAATTAAAGAGAAGACTGATACTAGACTACTAGCGATCTATCAACAGGGCATCCACACACATGATGTTAAAAAGAATCAAATTATTATAATGTTGGTTCATGGTAAACATTATGTATCCTGTGATCACAACGAGCATCTTCAGCCGTCCCCAATAATTTTTTCCTAATAATCTCCTAACGGGGATGTCCAATATCTCTTTTATGATTATTGAGAGAGTTATTTTTACAGGTCCCCAATAATCTTGCCTCAATCCAACTACCGTATGGAGAGTCACAACCCCCCCTCTATTTGGGGAGAGTTGGGGTGGATTACTGGTTCATCCTAATAATTATTGGGAAAAGGAAAAGATAAAGAGGATCTGCTGGAGTATTATTTTCCCAATAACTTTTTCAATATGGTAGTTGGACTGGGGAACGGGGGACGGGTAGAGATGCACTAGCCAGTTTGAACAAATAAACGCACCGGAGGAGCACAATCAACTAATGGGCCGTGTCGTCAAGCTGGGCCAGCTTATATATATATTTAATCTGCACAAGAAAAGCAGCAAAAAAAAACAGCAAAAGAAGGAACGAAGCACACCAACCTAAACAGACAATCAACGAATAGACGATGCGAATTCAAAGACAGAATCCACTATAATGTGGGACACAGGAACACATCCGATAAACTGCTGACACCTCTCCATACGACCCAGGATCAAGGTTCCAGATAGTTTCAAAGAGACGAAATTAAACTCTGGAAACATATGTTATATAAAGAGGCCACTGCTAGGTTGAACCAGAGCTGCAACTCTAGTGCTCATCAAAGCCACACATTACACATGAGAGCTAGCTCTTCTGACTGACAAGAACTTGGGCCTTTGCTTCCAGTAACATTTCGGGCCTCAAATGGTGTGCGCTTCATAGGGTCAATTTGCAACTGTTTGTTGCATTGTACTGTACGTGCTGCAATTTTTTTTTCAGAGAAACATTGTTTTGTTGAAGAATTGTATAGCTCCTGTGACTTGCTCAACATTCTGAATTGAAGTAGTTCAGACAATTTTTTGGTGAGGTGTTAACCTGTTATCACAATAACCACCGCTCATGCATACAACTAATCTCTCCTGTGTCAATTATTGTTAGGCATGGCTAATTAATCTAGACCTCACGTCCATGTCGACCTGTACCATGCTAATAAGCTTTGCTTCGCAGTCATTCCTCAGCTTTAGCATATGAACGTGTGTGTCCAAGATCTTCCACTTGGCAATTCAGCATGTATCCTTTTGTTTCTTGGCTACCTGCCTGCATATGTTAAGAAGATAACCCTTTTCTTAATTTCCTTCTTATTTTTTTAAGGGAAGAAGTTAGGTTATAACCTTTTCTTTCTCGAGGAGACGCCGAAAGTGACGTGGTGAATGTGTCCAAGAGTTACCTTTTTGCTCCGCCATGATCTTCATCGTCATTTTGAAAGGGACGTCATGCTCAATAATTAGCATATTTATTTAGTGGTATTATTATTAATTACATCCAGGGAGAGACGCGTGGACATCTGGTACACTGATGGCAAGACCTAGCTCAATCTCAACAAGAATAAAAGAAAGAGAGTTTGAATGATCAAATCCTGGAAACATGCATACTTTATATCAATGTCACAGAGTTATAGACTGACAGAAAAATGTGGATCTTTGCATGCTTGCTGGAATCCCTGACACCAAATGGTCCGCACTTCTTTGGGTCCGTTGCAATTCTTGTGTTGCATTGTCATGCATTTCATTTTATTTAATCTTTTATTTTTTTTTGCGGAGACGTTTCCGTTTCTTTTTTCACTACGAAGGGGCTGTACGAGCTCTCATGATTACTTTTTTTCGAAATACCAGTACACACCCTCATGCACACTCATCCCCTACCCCTATTAGCAATTTAGCATATAGACATCCTTTTGTGTCTTGGTACCTGCCTTGCATATATACGTTCAGAAGAAAAACATATTTCATCAACTTCAGAAAGAAGCGTGGCGTAACCTTTTTGTGTATTCTTTCGGCTTTTTGTGTATTGCCAAAGTCAGATCATAACCTACTTTCTCAAGGAGAGGAGCCGAAGTTGACATGTCCTAGAGTAACCTCTTTTGTTCTATTGGACTATGGGGATCGTTATCATCTTTTTGAATGGGACATGGTGAATACGTCCAAGATTTAACTTTTTGCCTCAATACATTAGTGGTAGTGTTACATCCAGAAAGAGACAGGAATAGATTTTGGTCATTTGTTGTTACTATCAGAACGTATTACATAGAAATATAGAATGGAGCAGACAACGCAATAAGCCTGAGTTTCTTGGATTAGATGCTGACTTGCATTGATCGATGACTTATTTTTCTTTCTCCATTCTGAAAGATGCCGTTTAATTAATGTTACTCTTTTGACAAATTTTAACATCGAATGATTGCAAAGATGCCGGTGGTTTCAAAACGTGTTTATTAGACAACCGTGTCAAAGACCAAAACAAGTGAAACAAGAATGTGATATTATGTGTTGAACTTACTGTTTTCCAAAACTCTATTCCATATTGAGATAAAGATATCAAGACAAAAAGGAATATGCACAGCTCACTACCGGAGAAGGAGCCATCGGTACCGGTTCCAAACCCCCTTTGGTACCGGGTTTTGGAACCGGTACCGAGCATCCGTGACTAAAGGGTCGCCCCTTTGGTACCGGGTATTTACCCGGTACCAAAAGGGGGCCTTTGGTACCGGTTGGTGGTTTTTATGCGCAAAAAAAATAATTTAAATCCCGGGGAGGCTCCCACACACGCGCACGTCGCAAGCCACAAGTCACACGATTTTTCACGCGAAAATACGCGCGTGCGGCGCGTGGGGTTCGAACCCACGACCTGTGGCTTCGCGCGTTGCTTCCTTACCATCTCACCTACACACCACAGCTGACCAAGTCCCAGATACTTTCCTTTTGAATTAACCCGTGGAGAGGCCTTTGGTACCGGGTCGTAACACCACCCGGTACCAAAGACCCCCCTTTGGTACCGGGTCGTGTTACCAACCGGTACCAAAGGCTTTGGTACCGGTTGGTAACACGACCCGGTACCAAAGGGGGGTCTTTGGTACCGGGTGGTGTTACGACCCGGTACCAAAGGGTCCTCGGGGCCTACCAAATTTAGACCCGGTACCAATGACCCCTTTAGTACCGGGTCATAAGCAATGGGTACTAAAGGGGGGTGACCGATAGGCCATTTTCTGGTAGTGGCTTCTCCTAGCAAAGGTGCTCCCCACAGGCCTACATAAACTGCTCCAGCCAGCTCCCGTTCTTCTCCCTCGCCAAGCAAACCAAAGCACCAACGACAACACTACTGTTTATACACAGCATTTCGGATAGACTAGGTGGCATGGCGGCCGCCGGCGCCGTGGTCCACGACGGGTTTGGACGTCGCCGCCAGCTCAACAACGCTCCTCCACCGGCTGCGGGTGGCGGCCAGCGCGATCCCGGTGATGGTCTTCGCCACCGGCGGCGTCATGGCAACGTCGTCCCACGGCGCCTGCGCGCCTGCGCCGCCACGTACATGATGCTGGGCGCCGCGTTCCTCCTGCGCGCCGTGGTCGTCGTCGGCGAGGCTGAGCGCGACCTGCTGGCGCACGCCGGCCACGTCGCGGCGGTGGCTCATGCCGTCGTCGGGTTCTTGCTGTGGTTGGTGGGGACCGCCCTCCTGTTGCTCTCCTTCCTCGACCGGCGCTTCCCGGCGGCGGCCGCGGCCGCGGCGCGTCTCGCGCACGCAGCGCTTCAGCGCTTACTCTAAAGCGCTGTCATCGTGTCATGCCCACACGTTCTAGGTTCGACCCTTGGCTAATTGCCTACACCCTTAGCCAAATGTCACGTCCTGCATGCAAATTATTGAACCTCGCTAATAAAAAAATAGTTGTTGTGTAACTATTAACTAAGCGTAATTTAGTTGGTTAAGTCCCTTGTGGTGGAACCTGCTCATCCGGACTCAACACGAGTGTCATATTTTTCTGGATTTATTTTAGGATTTAACCGGTGTTATTTTTTCAATGGTAACCGTCGATAGCGAGACGTCTATGGTGACTTCGTCAATCTCAAGATCGGAACAGTCAGGCCAATCTTTCGGACGTGCTCATAGAGATAGAGTTTGCGTGCGTGTATTTATAGGGTAAGTGTGCGTGCGTGTGTGAGTGTCTACGTTTGTACTGGTCTTTAAAAAAAAACTAGTTGTTGATATATATATAGTAGGTGTTCTGTCGATGGACCTGATGAACATATGTACGTTAGCAGATGATGGTCACAACTTGCCACACCACTACAACTTTTGCAATACATTGTTTTTAAAAAAATAACGGTCAACGAGCTTTGTTCTTTGTATATAAACATCTCGTAATCCTGCGATAGAACAACATTTTATTTTATCCGTATGCATTGTTCATAATATCGTGTAAAATCATCGACACATATATAAAGGAGCAAGTCGGACGTTCAGTGGCAGGCGATGTAGCCATCGTCTGTGGTGACGTCATCAATATCAAGATGGGAACAGCCGGCCTAATCTCTCCGACGCGCTCATAAGAGTAGAATTTATGTATGTATATTCATATAGGAAAATGTACGTACGTGAGCGTTTACATCTGTACTCCTTTCGGAAAACAAAAACAACGCGTCTCTCCCTCCAGCGGGGATTTTATTCTCAGTAGCTAGACGTTCTCGTTGCGGATGTACCGGCCGCAACACAGCAAAGACAAATGAAATAAAAGCCACGCGTTGCGCTACGATTGGCATCAGCGTCGGGGGCCCGGCCGGCGCGCATCCATGCATGTTGCCTGCGGCTCCATCGTCGTCATATGCAGCGGCGGTCGTACGGCCGGAAGCCGTGGGCGAGCGCGGCGCGCCACGCCTTGTCGACGCCGGTGATCCTGCCGCCGCACTCGTGCTCGCCCCACCCCTCCAGCGCGTGGACGATGCCCGCCGCCCGCCGCCCGCCGCCCGCCACGCGCTCATCACCCTCCTCGGCAGCCAGTTCTGCAGAGCGCATGCAGGACCCACAGCATCCATCAGATTCAGATAATTCAATCAACAAGCATTATATTATATTAATTCGTGCCATATGCATGAGCCATTCAGTAACGTGCCTCGCTGGGATGAGGTTCTCGAAAGACTCTGGAACCAGCAACGCCGGCGTGCTGTGGTAGACGCAAGTCCTGGCGAATGGCCTTGGGAGGGAACTGAGAGTAGGGCACGAAATGGACGCCTTCCTGGGCTCTCGCCTGCTCCTCATCCATCAGCCCGTCGCCAACAACCCACACCTGCATATTGTTATCGGTTCGTGTCTGGTCACTGATCAGAGGCCTGGAGCTGCGACCAATTAAACAAGTGAAGCAAAGCAGGTGATGAGATGATTCTACCTTGGCGCTGTAACTCCGAGACAGAACCAGATACTTGTGCATTTCTAAAGGCAGGTGTTTCCTCAGTCATGTAGATCCTGGTCCACCAACTCAACCTGCTTCGACCAAAGAATCCCTTCATCACTATAAACGTATCTGCCAAGCTGTGTGGTGTTAAGCAGATGCGATGGGCATTCTTCCCTTGTTTCACTATAAACTCCTTTTATTCATTTTCTGTCCATCTCGTTTCGTTGTCCCGCCTCGTTGCTTCCTCTTCATGACAATCGTTTCCAAGACATTCATAAATCAACATGCCAAAGATCAAGTTCAATTTAGCTTAGCCTTCGCATTTGCAACATAGGGTTACTGACTCACAAAACATGCTCAAATATCTACAAACTCACGAATCACATTCCATCGGCGGTGAAATACCAAATAGCAGGAACAGTTATCTCCAGATTTCTCACTAGCTTTAAAAACTTTCAAGATACAGTATCAGCACAAGTAAAAACAAGATACACCAAAACCGCTCACTTTTAAGAAAACTCCATGAGGTGTAATAGTCAGGGAGGGACAGTGGTTAGAAATACGTTCACTTGACCATCCACTTATTTATACAGCGCTTCAAGGAGAACCACAGCAGTGTCACAAGGATCAGTTGTGTACAATATTCTGTGACTGTGTTTCAGTAAGGAAAATGGAACTAATATTTTGATGATATTGATATCATCAGGTTCAGTTCCACGATTTGCAATACTTTCCCAACTTAATACAAGATGCAAGTCTCAGGAAGATCATAAGATGCAACATCCAGATAATAACTAACCACCATGTAAAGTGGAGATGAAAACCACCACATCTTTCTCTTCCAACTCTGCATCAAGACCACCACACAGCTCCCAGTCGCAGTCATTTACAAGGACAAGAACCCCAGGCCTCCTGCACGCATGAAGCAAA
Organism: Alloteropsis semialata; assembly: GCA_004135705.1. NCBI lineage: Eukaryota > Viridiplantae > Streptophyta > Magnoliopsida > Poales > Poaceae > Alloteropsis > Alloteropsis semialata. The sequence goes on along the minus strand of CM014271.1, from coordinate 15,342,134 downwards.
GAGAAAACCATGAAAACTAATTACCTGGCTGAGCCTGACCGTAGAAAAGAAGAAACCTACTGAAACTCTATCTAGTTAGTTTTGAAATAGTTGAATGCTCTCTAACACTACTGCCCTGACAAAGCGTACACACCTCTACATGGCCAATAAAAAGTAACCTACATATTTCTACCAAATCATTGGCAAGCAAAAATAAATAAATCAAAAAGGAGGGAAGTTATCATTTTCCGTGGCTGTTCACTTTCGTTTCCTGTATGGTTGTTTAGCATGTCTAGACAATGAATAGTCGCTGCTAAACATAGAGCTAGATAGCTGGACTGTCTAGATCGTCAAAATTGTTCACTAACACTAGACGTCGCAGCTGAACACTTTCTGGATACACCTAGTGTTGCCTTTCGGAAAATACTCACCCAAGCAACAGTTGCTCCTCTAGTGCTCTGCCCCCAGCCCCATGCCAGCTTGTGCCTTTATACGTGCTGTGTTGCTCTCTACTACTCTACTGGCTTACTAGGCATTAGATTGTGTGCTCTGAAATCTGATAAGCAGATGCTTATTGCTTGTGCTTGGGCTCTGCTCCAAATGAAGTAGTCGTGGACTTGTGGTGCTTGGCAGCTAGCTCTGATGCTCTAAAGCTTTGTGGGTTGTGGATTGTGCCAACTTTGGTTATATTGCTGCTTACTGCAACTGCCCAATTTTTTATGAGTTCTGCCTTTAGGAGGTATATGCACCAAATCTCATTTCAAAAATAAGTATGGAATTCATTTGTGTGCACATTTGAGTTACAATTACAATAAAAACATCTAAACCGTCCCTAGTCATAATCTTGACAGACACCCGCCCAGGCTTTATACCTATATTTGCCCTCCTAAGACAGAAGAGTGAACCCAGTTGAAAAGACAGAAGAGTGAAGGCTGTATCCAGATTAACTCAATAAGGTTGATTGGTGTTTCTTTCTTTTTGCTCAATACACAGGAGGACTGAGCGTATTGCTATTAATTATTAAACAAGGAACATGTAGATAAGCTACTACATCATAAGGTACATGAACATGCTCACTTACTGATGGAACAAATGCCACTCTTGGGGCTACTACTCTCCAAACAAGCAACGGGAAAGAAAAAACAGTAGCTACTAAAGCCTACCTAGCTCAGGACTGAAAGTGATCCCAGGAACTTTGCCCCAGTTGCAGTCTATGAGAAGAGCTCTTGTTTGACTTTGTAAATGGGTTACTTTCAAGCTCTAATCCCTGATCCTAACATCCTGCTGTATTTAAGCCTCCAGATTACCCACAGTCCCACAGCACTATCAATTGGTGTTTTTTTTTTTTTTTATGCAGTCTCAAACTCTCAGTAAACCACAGAGAACTTCAAACTAATTTGGACCAAATAACAGCATCAAAACTTGCGGCCAGTACTATAAACATGCTACAATTCAACCAGTACGAAGAGCACATTATCCATTTATCTCCCAAGAATTCACACTAGTTAACCATCAGGAAAGCACCACCCATAAGAGAAACGACAGCAACTGAAGCATACCATGTGCTTGGCGCACCATCGCAATTGGCTGTGCCCACTGGATATCGTCATACAACACCTACTCAAATCGATGAACAGATAAACAGGGGCAAAGCGATACATACACGGAATCGCCCTTGACGAACATCTCCGGGCGCTCCTTAATAAGATTGGCCTTGACCCAGGAGAGCAAAGCCTTCATCGTCACCTTGCCTTGGCCGTCCTTGAGCGGTACCTCCACCTTGTGTACCTTGGTGGAGTTCTCCAGGAGCAGCTCCAGCCCGCCCCTGCAACCCCAAAACCAGCTTTTTACTCATCAGGAACCGCGCGCTCGCGCAGAGTAAAGCACAAAGGCGAGAGGAATCTGGAGGGAAGTGAGAAGCGCTGGGGAAGAAAGGGTTACCCGAATTCGAGAGTGAGATGCATCGCCAGAGCTCCCGAGGGATGCGGGTCCGTTCCGGGTTTAGGGTTCATTAGCGGAGGGGAGGAATTGGGGGAAGCTGCCTGAGGGCCGTCGACGACGAGGGTACGAAGTTGGCGTGGCGCGAACGGAGAGGAGAGGGGATGAGGTCGCCGGCACGGTAGGGGAAGACGTGGCGGGTGGCGGGGGTGGGAGGCCGCGGGCCGCAGGGGACGACGAGAGACGGCGTTGGTTCTGGCGGCGAGGTGAGGCCGGCGGCGCTGATTCGGGCGCGGCGGCGGTGCTGTGGGCTGTGGGTGCGGACCGAGGCTTTGCTTTGGCAAATTTGGGCTCCGTGTGGCCAGGTTTGGGCCGTGTTAGGTTTCTCATGGGCTAGGGCCCATCGAAATCGGGCCTTCCTCCGCCCGTTTACGCTTTCGGCCTTTTTGCTATACGTACGGTTGCCACCGGGCTAAATTTGCACTTTCTTTTTTTCAAAATCGCGATTTATTTACAAAATTTTACACGGTCTTTCAAAAATACAGATGCATGAAGAAGAATCCCCAGAAAAAATATTCAATCCCCATTTGAAATTGTAATGTCACGTTTTGCGGTTCTTGATGCCGTTGGTGCTTATTTGTAATCTGCTTATGCCTATGGAAAAATCTCGCCGTGTAGTTGCCATTGCATTAGCTGATCACCGCCAGGAACTCGCTCGGGATGAAACTTGAAAGAAACTACCACGCGCGCCAAAATATGCACAAGCAAGCGATGTGAACAAGAGCGCCATGATCGGCAGCCTACCCTGCACTGAATGAATGCACGGCTACTGCAGCGTACCACCACCACACACCGATCGAGTGCTGCAAATGCTGCAGCGTCACAGCGTCCTTGCAGATTTATGGTTCCTCGTACAATAGCTTCGATGCCGAATGCTACGGCTACGGGCCCAGGTCGGGTTTGCGTATTTACTACATACATACATGTACTCCCCTCTGTAAGGACTGGAGTTTTATGTTGGTGCCGTACATAGTTGGGGTACAAGTAACTACTGCGCTTAAAAGGACAATAATACTACGCACTTTCACCATTCACCATTCTTCCACCTGGTTCCTCCCATTCTTATGGACAACAGTAAATGTTAGTACATCAGTAAAGCAACACCACTAACTGCCGTAAATAGATGTCAACAGGACAGTCTATCTACAAGTTGTACAATTGTACTAGGAACTTCCAGCAATCAGCAGGAACAGACACCATCTCTCCAAACTACAAATATCATCGGTCATTGATGCTTCCCACAGATTACAGACCTGAACCGCTCGTTTTATTTTCTGATTCAAGGAGCAATGCACTCGTAATAGGATGTTATAGTTGTACACTTGACAAAAAAAATCATACATCATGACTCATGAGTTCATAGCATACAGACAGCGTTCAGCTCAACCCTCAAGCCCTCAACGATCAGCTTAACACTAGGGCAAAAGAAACTGCATCTACTTCTTCACGAGCAGAGGGCCCACATTATCACCAGTTGCTTTGTTGTGCTTCACATGGGCTCCATCGCACAGTGGGAATGTTCCTGATCTCCAGCACCTTATCATAGAGAAAGCAATCAGAGTCAGAACTCGAACAGTTTGATACAGTGAGCAAATACAATGTTACAATGTTAAAAGTAATTCTAAAGTTGGTAATCTAAGTGACTGAAAGCCTAAAACCATTCACAACTCTGCACATGCATACATCTGTCATCTGTACTCTGCAGTATAAATCAATCTTTGTGTAACAGTATCGATGATGAACTGTGTTCAATTGATGGAAATTTGTACTGGATAAGGCATGATCATTCATAGAATGTGGGATCAAAATAAGCTCATGCAATATATAAAAAGTGGTAATATCATAAGCATTTTTAGTTCACCCAGACAAATAAAGGGTTTGCGAGATGTGTAAAATTTCCTGGGTCTGAACCCCCACCATGTTGTCGGAGCAAGTTCCCCTGTTGTTAGGCCGTAGCTTCATATAGTACGACTCAGTAAATTATGATGTTTAACTCCTGTCAGATGCTCCATTTTTTTTATTTTTTTCACATCCTCAGTATGCTATACCATTAATTGCGCTATGTGACACAGCATCTCTGATATAAGCACAGCAAATTCCAGAGAGTTCTGAGGACCACAAATCAGAGCATCAGAAGGTATTATTCGATCACAGGAACCAACTGCCTTCACTCCCTTCAGCTTAGGCCCTGTTTGGATTCGCGAAATTGCACCAATTCAATCAAAAGCAACGCATTGAACTACGTGCCCTCTCTCTACTTTTTCAATTCCCAATGCACCCTCAATCATTGAATTCAATCGATTCAACCGTATCTAAACAAGGCCTTAGAGTTGCTTAGACAGTTTAATATTTACTATTACTGAGCAGAGTCCAGTTCAGGGGTACAACTAGTGTCACATCTGAACTAAATATAACAAACTTAGAAGTACGATAAGAAGATGTTTCTTATGTACTTGTTTGAAAGTTAGGTTTGTTTTAAGCTCCTCTCAGGACTACAGAGAAATGTATAAGCTGCTATGAGGATCCCTAGCACATTTAGGGGGTGTTCAATTCCCCCAAAAGTTTTTCACCAAAATTTTTCACAAGGGAATCTTACATGCATGGAGTAGTAAACATGTGTTAATGACAAAATCCATTTCACAACCCCGGGTAACTTTGCGAGACGAATCTAATGAGCCTAATTAGGCCATGATTTGCAATAACCATCCGCTAATCATTCACTAATCATGGATTAATTACCATCATTAGATTCGTCTCGCGATTTCCTGACGAGATCTGTAATTATTAGTCTACATTTAGTACTCCTAAATGGTAAAATTCTCTTGCAAAATTTTTCACCAAAATTTTTCACCGGAATTAAACACCCCCTTAGGATATTCAGAAGAGTCACAATGCAGTGATCCCAAGCACGTGGAACTGAAAACTGTAACTCTGTTTATGCTAACAAAACCTGCTCTTGCTTATCGACTTCTTCTTATAATTGTCGTGGAAATACATCGTTTGAGGTTGAGTTGAACAGGCTGCCACGGTATAAAGGTCAACATAGCAATTCTATGCCAACTAAAAAAATACTGGATTTTAAAGAACAGGGTGCAAAATCGCAAGCGGTGCATCCCAACAAAACGGAAATTCCACCGTCCCGTAAGAGAATCGCCCATCTAAAATATCAGCACCAGCACAACACATCTGCGTGCAGGGGAAAGGGAACCCGGTGGTGAGATGCTGTCCGTACCGGCAGTAGGCGGTGAGCGGCTTGGCGAGCTCGCCGGTGAGGACGGTGTCGACCACCTTTTCCTCCTCCTTCCTGATGGTCGGGTTGATCCCGCCGCCTGCGCCCGCCTCTGCCCGCACGGCCACCAGACCGCGCCGGGGCCTCGGCGCCTGCGCGGTGGCCGGGGCGGCGACGGAGAGACGGCACGCGGCGGCGCAGATTGGGGGGGGCATGGTTCTTGCGGCTTCTTGGCTGGGCTTGGATTGGTGTTTGGTGGGAGTCGCGGCGGACCCGTGGATGGCTTGGGTTCTTGAAGTCGGGGAGGGTATGCGCGTGTGGCCGCCAGGGGAGGATTTGGGGACTTGGGGTGTGAGGCGAGCACAAGCCGCGGCGGCCAGATGGATGGTGCGGCCGCCGCGCTGGCCTTTATTTTGTCGCATCTAACGTGTCCACGTGTCCTGGTCTTCCTTTCTCTCTTGGAAATATTTTTTTCTGCATTTCGAGATTTTTTCCCATGTAATTTCACGAGCAAAGGTTGACAGCCAGTCTCGGAGTTTTACGTGCATTAAATTTCATGACACATCGTTACTTTTGTTGACTTGGCAAGAAGAGAGAAGAAAGAGTTTCATGAGAGGATGGAGAAGTTTCATCCACATGAAATCCAATATGCATGGTTACCTAGTTTAGAGTCTTGATAACAATGTAATTAAACCATGCCCTAAGGCAACACTTTTGGTTGCTATTTGTCGCGGCCATCATGGCCACTTGCAGCATTATTAGTAACTAAATGGTTTTCCTACCCAAATTCTTAATTGTGTTTTCTTTGCCGGGAAAAAGGAGCTTTATCAGCTTGACACAATATTCTTACAATCAATTTGAATCAGATTATATATGCACGCATGCGCTTGATCTTATCAGATTTATCGGTCTTATCGGAAATCTACCGATTTATCATTTGCTTTTCAGCCATAATTGAAACAAAAAATTGGCTCCAATTTTCTAAAAAAATACACAATTGTCTCCAAATCATTTACCAAAGTACATGTAATAACATAGAAGTGAGATAATATCACTGAGTCAACTGCGTGTGGATTCAATTGAGAAATACTTTTTGGGTGTTTCTTTTTAGCGAACCTTGCAGATAAACAGGATTGTCAGGTTTATCGATCTTTTGTCAGCCATAAATTAATCCCTTAGAGGTCGACATGAAATTCTGAAATAATAGGCATCAGGTAATTAATCGCCACAGCCTTCACTTTTCATTCATACATGACCTCCCCCGCTGCCTTCACCAAAGACACCAGCCGTGACAAAGACGAAGGGATCTTTGCTGGCTAATTTTCAGGCCCGAAAAAGAATAATCTAGAGACTAGAGAGTAACCATGGCAGCAGGCAGAACTGAGGAGAAGGAAGAGCACGCGCGAGCGAGACAGCGCTAGGAGACGGGCCGAGTGATGGGTGGGTGGTTCTTCTGTCGATCCCGCCGCGAACCCCGACGCGCACGTACGGCCATGGCCATAAAAGGAGGTAGGCCCTGCCCTGCCCGGCCGGTGAGACGCGAACGGGCCGGCCGGGCCGGCCACTCTGTTGCGGCATGCAGCGGCCGGCCGGGCCGGCGGCCTTGATGGGCGTCACGTACACGCGGCCCGCGGCGCCCATCCGTCGTCATGCGGAGATCCTATATATCTTCCGGAAGATTTTTTTCTACGTATCTTCTAATGTATAAGATTCGTGCAACTATTACACGTCGTTGGATTTCAATGATTCTCCCGCAGCAGACAGCCAGGAGCGCATCACGCCGTGCCTTTAAGAAAACTACTTGTATACGTGTCGCCCTATGGTTGGCCATGGTGGGAGTGCGTGTTTTGGGATTTCAAACTAAAATGTATTTATCTCATGAACGTCGAACTCATTTTTGAATCCGTTTTAACTACTGAGCTGTTGAGAATTAATCCAACACATTAAGATCCAATATGAATATATTTTATTTATTTATAAAATTCAACATTTTGGATGAACTGTTTCAACATTTTGCTGAACTATTTCAACATTTACTTGTAATTTCAACATTTACTTGTAATTTCAACATTTGAAATAGTTCGATATTTTGGACGAACTCGCTCAATATTTTACTATGAACTATTTTAATATTTTTTATTCAACATTTATCTGAAAAATGTTGAAATTGTTTATTTGAAATGTTGAGTTTGTTTTACAAAATGTTGCATCTAGCATTTTAAAATGCTAGTCATTCTAGTTTTGTAATGTTTTAAACATAGTGTCATGGTGCGCGGAACTCTGATTGCGGTGGCTCCTCGCGGCGGAGCACCATGATGCAGGCATGGCGTTTATTTTTTGTTTTGTTTTATTTTGTTGTATTGGTTTTTTCTCTCTCCAATCGGGTGGTGATTTTTTTCTTAATATTTCATTATGTTGCAAACTCTACTAATTTTGGCATTTGATGAAAATAATTTTGAATGTTGCATGTACCATGATATGTTGCAGTGGGAGTCTTAGTGTGGAGTTACCATTCGATATTTGACCCATGGGTTGTGGGGGCGACTCCGTCCTATCGGATTTAGAAGGTTTTACTAGTTAGGACCGACCATGCTCCGTGTCATAGAAGGTTGTACTGGTTAGGGCTGACTATGTCCTCTGCCATAGAAGACAAAATTACTTCAGTTCAGGCCCCTACCATATAAGGCTATACTGGTTAGGGTTCAGGGTTGTTGGGGGCGACTCCGTCCTATCGGGTTCAGAAACATGTTTGGGGTTTGGGGCGGCCATGTACCCCCTGCCATAGAAGGCCAAATTGCTTCGGCTTCGGATATACCGGTTAGGGTTTAGGGTTTTTTGGGGGCGACTCCGTCCTATCGGGTTCAGAAACATGTTTGGGTTTTGGGGCGGCCATGTACACCCTGCCATAGAAAACCAAATTGCTTCGGCTTCGGATATACCGGTTAGGGTTCAGGGTTGTTCGGGGGCGACTCCGTCCTATCGGGTTCAGAAACATGTTTGGGGTTTGGGGCGGCCATGTACCCCCTGCCATAGAAGGCCCAATTGCTTCGGCTTCGGATATACCTGTTAGGGTTTAGGGTTGTTCGGGGGCGACTCCGTCCTATCGGGTTCAGAAACATGTTCGGGGTTTGGGGCGGCCATGTACCCCCTGCCATAGAAGGCCAAATTGCTTCAGCTTCGGATATACCGGTTAGGGTTCAGGGTTTGTAACTTTTTTGTGTTATCAACATTTGTTTTGATAGTATTTCAACATCTTCAACATTATTCCTGCTCATGCAACTCCATGCCTAGTTTCAATTTGGCAACATTTTTTGTTGTTATACACAACATTTGTTATAACAGTATTTCAACATTTCAAACACTTTACTAGAACTAGGTTCAACTTTATTTGTGGAATGTTCAACATATCTACATGTACATTTGAACATATCTATTTGTACATTTCAACTTTACTATGTTTAATGCTCAACATTGTTGTATTCATTAAAAATGGAAATGTTGAACATTTCTTGTTTTGTAATGCTCAAAGTCACAATAAAAATTGACATAATGATTAACATTTGGAGCATTGTTTCATTGTTAACAGGTTCTTGCTACACTACTTGCTGATAAGTTGCTGTGAAAGATCAGTTGTCAAAGAAAATGCTATATTAGAACTAGATTATATTACCTATAATTTGTACTCTGTAGTCTGAAGCTACAGAATATTAAGTTTATTTACAAATTTGCAACTTGAAACTTCAACTTGTGAGTTGGTACCCACCCATTTATTTTCCCACTTAGAACCACGTACCCAGCAAAAAAAAATAAAAGGCAACAAAAAATTCTAGCGCGCGTATAGTTTCAGCGCACGTTAACAAAAAAATTCTAGCACGTGCTTATTTTCTGTAGCAACGCACGTTAAAGAAATTTTTTTTGGCGAACCATTAAAGAAAACACCTCCGCACGTTTCGCACATTGTCCGCAGCTTGTGGAACAGAAACGGAACGGAAACGTTAAAGAAAAAATATTCACAGCACCTGCTATCTACAATTGGGTCTTTTTTATTGTAATTGGGCTTTATAGATGGTTTGCTTAAAAATTTTCCGGTAGACATATAGGAGCCCCCGTCGTCATGTGTCGTCGAGAGAGGCGCGCGCGGGACCACGCGCGCAGCAGCAAAGGCGGGAATGAAGAAAGCGTGACCAAAAGAGGGGAGGAGAGGGGGAGAGAGAGAGAGAGTTCTTCAAAAAAAAAAAGGGAGAGAGAGAGGAGAGACGGTGGCGGGTGGGCCACCGGCGGCGAGTGGGTGACTGGGTGGTCACGAGCCGGCGTCTCTGCCGGACTGCCGCCGTCGCCTGTGCTGGCTGTGCCTGACTGACGCCTCGGGTGCGCATGGCAGCGAGACGGCCGGCCCCGGCCACGGCCAGCTAGCCAGCCTGTCCCCGCATCACTCATCGGCGGCCCCATCTCCAGTCTCTCACCATAGCCCACAGCTGCTTCATGTACATGTACTGACCAAAAGTTTAAGAGCTTGTTTAGTTGGTGGAGGAAAGTTTGTGAACTTTACTGTAGCAATTTTAAACCGAAGATTAGGAGAACTAAACATGATCTAATTATAAAACTAATTACACGGATGGACGGGAAATCGCGAGACGAATCTATTAAGCCTAATTAATCCGTCATTAGAGATTGTTTGCTGTAGCACGACGTTGTCTAATCATGGTCTAATTAGGCTCATTAGATTCGTCTCGCGAAGTTACCCGGGGTTATAGAATGGGTTTTGTCATTAATCCACGTTTAATACCTTTAATTAGTGTCCTAATATTTGATGTGACGGGTGAATAGTGAAAAGTTTGAAAAGCTGATGCAAACATGGCCTAACTCGATTATCTCCCACGTCAAACTGTTTTCCCTGTACTCTGTATATACTTTCACACAATACAACTGATTGTATCCTATACTTTTTTCTTAGTGCAGACAAATTAGACATGAATAGTACTCTACATGTCTATTATGTGAATGCTTGATTGCTTCAGTTTCAGTTGCAAATAAGGATCAAATGTATTTTGTAAGATGCTGAGTAAACGAATAACCAGCTATTTATGGTTGACCAAGCAGTTGACATAGTTAGCCATGTATGATTAGTGCCTTAGATACTTAGGGGAACTTCGTTACATGACTCCTGATAAATAGTTGCATAGAAACACTTTGTGTTTTTAAGCTAAACTTGTTATAAAGATACTGGATTTCAAACTTCTATAAATTTCTCTCGGTTTAAAACCTTAAATTAAGTTGTTCTCAAGACCTCCCAAAAATTTCTCAACTTAAAATTTTTATCTAAGATAACGTTAACTTAGGCATTTGCATTTGCTTTGGTTTATTACGAATTCTTTGATTTTTATTTTTTTAGTTTGGCCTTGTTCACATTTCAGACATGTAAATGCTTTATCCTACGTAGATATTTCACTCATCTACTTAGGCTAACATCCACATTAGGCCTTGGGGCATTTGGGCCTACAACTTAGACTATACATGTTTGATAAAATTATCTAACCTAATTGTAGTGATAATGTCCAAAGAAATTCTTAGATACATGAAGGATACTAGTCTCTTTAAATTTGATCAATGCTACATTCAACACCAACTTAATATCCAAAGATAATTTGAGGTGCTTGATAAAAATCACTTCAGGCAGTCCATCACTCCAATTTTGCACTCTAAACCTATCTTTGTTAAGGTAGCTCACCCATTCTCAACCCCTGTATGCATGCAAGGATACGAATATGAAACAATTCATTATGGTTCCAAGTTATGATATATTTTTTAGTTTTTATATCTACCTACGTTGGGTGCAGATAGAAATTCAAACCATGTCATGTCATCTAACCAGGGTTTTCTCTTGATAAACCACTTAATATACATCCTTGAAGTACATGTTTGGTTGTTAATATTCCTATATTATATAGTAATTTAATTAACTCTTTTTTTACTTCAAGTTGTGACCAATATTGACCAAATACAACACGCAAGTCTCATGATACTGGTAATATTTGTCCTTCCGTTAGTTTTGGAATCATCAAGATTTATATTTCTTCCTCTAGTATATGGACCTTAATAAGAACACACCATTTATTCATAAATAAATAAACACCATTGAAAAAGGAAACCAAGCACGTCCAAACTATTATTTTCCATGTTAGGTAGTAATAATTTAATTATGTGGCTATCACAGTTGACCTTAATAATCCTATATGGTATTCTTTATGTTTAACTAAGATGCAAAGCATGTGCAAGATTCATCTTTACAGGCACAACCCATCCACTAAAATGATGCAATTTTTGTTGAAAATAAGATTAATAGCATTATATGGTAGAGATAATTGAAGAAAAAATATGGTTTAGGAAGACATATAAGTGGATCAGACATTCATCTATAGAATATACAACTTTGTAACTGGTCTAATGAAAATATAGGAAATGGTATTAGCATGCTAATTTACTAATGGACATCCTATTGCATTTATTTGTTATGAAGCATCCAAATGTGGCTTAAAAATTAAACAACTGATCCAAGTTTTTCCTTTGAAAATGGTTGGTTTGTAAATTTTGCATGGTGAAAGAAAGAGTAAAATAAATGGACGGTACTTAAAAACGACTCGAGATGTCATCTAGATCCTTAAACGCTCAAGATGCATTTTCAGATTCTTGGACATGCCCTGGTCCTAAACTCTGAAAATAAATTTGCATATCCCTAAAATTGGTGTTAGTTAGTTGTATCTGAAACAAACTGTTTATTTAGTTATACTAATCGTACTCAACATGTGTTGATCAATACTACTCCCTCCGTTCAGAAATGATAGCTATATTTTCATCAATGAAAAGTCAAATTATACAAAGTTTGACCAACAATTTCTAGTAGAATATGTCTTCAATTTTTAGAAAACCAATGTCATTCTAAAAAGACTATTGTCATAAGTTTATTGATACAAGTTTTAAGTCCTAAACTTACATATAATTTGACTAATTGTTGGTCAAACTTTGTATAACTTGACTTTTCACTGATGCAAATATAGCTATCATTTCTGAATGGAGGGAGTATTATATTTTAAAAAAATCAACGGTACCTATCATATTTTTGTCGATATTAACATGGCAATCTATATGCAAATCTTGAACTTTTTTTATTAAGATCTCTATATGCATTTATTGCGATAATTTTTCTAATCTCAATAAAAATAAAATAGCATTTTCATTTACATTAAAATAGCAATAGAAATTTTGTTAGACTTAAAATAGTAAAACAACATTTTATTAAATCTAGAGAGTTTAGAGACCTAGATGGCACCACAGGACAAGTTTATGTACCTAAAAATGTAATTTTGGGGTTTGGAACCTATATGACACATTGACACCCTAGAACAAGTTCAAAGATCGAATTCAGGGACCTTGATGACGCCCCAGAACAAGTTTAGGGACCACTCGCGCACTTAACTCATGAAACAAACATTAAGTAGGTTAGGCAAATCTCTCAATATTGTAATTTTGACCATGCGTCATATATTTCAAGTCATTTGGTGCTATGCTAATAAAAAATGGATTGAGCACAAAAACATTAGTGGATTAGACATATGTCTCATTATG
>CM014271.1:15238514-15327186 GCA_004135705.1 Alloteropsis semialata | reverse complement strand
CCGCAGCTGTTATGTTACTTTTTCCTGATACAGTGAACCCTAAATTTGAAGCTTATTAATGTTGTGCAACCTTTTGTTTTGTCTGAGCATGCACGCATTGAGGATTTATATATATTTCTGCCGTCCAATTTCTTGGCTAAGCACCTCTGAGCCCTTTTATTTGTTTGGTTACAGCTGCAGCAACAGCAGCACTTCAGGAAGAAATGAAAGCTCTTGTAGCATCGATCCCTGATGGTGCTGGCGCAGCATTCACAGCGATGCAACTTCAAGAGCTAGAGCAGCAGTCTCGGGTGTATCAGTACATGGCTGCCCGAGTACCTGTGCCAACCCACCTCGTCTTCCCCATATGGAAGAGCGTAACTGGAGCATCCTCTGAAGGCGCCCAGAAGTACCCTACTTGTATGCCTTCTAACCTGTCTCATTATCTGTGTGCTTGTCTTGTGAAAATCTGTTAAACTTTTTGGTGGACTTCACCAAATGTTCTCTACATATTTGTGTTAGTTGTTTGCAACATGTAGGATGGTACAAGATATAAATTTGTTAATGGAATCATAATTTGTCCATGTTTGTATAGGTTAAGCTAGTGATATTATTAGCTAAGTAGGGTTCAGATGAAATGCAGCTTGACGCACATGTTACTTAACAAGGGGTAATGAAGGAATCTAGTTGAATTAGGCTTAGAGCATCTTATTAAATGCATAAAGTTGGAGATTCTTGTAAGTTAATTTAGGCATTCTGAGTTTCTGACAGTTCTGTATAACTGGATTCAACAGTGATGGGCTTGGCAACACTATGCCTGGACTTTGGGAAGAACCCTGAGCCGGAACCAGGGAGGTGCCGGCGAACAGACGGTAAAAAGTGGCGATGCTGGAGAAGTACTATCCCAAATGAGAAATACTGTGAGCGTCATATGCATCGTGGTCGCAAACGTCCTGTACAGCTTGTTGTCGAGGACGACGAGCCTGATTCTGCATCAGGATCGAAATCCACTACTGGCAAGGCTACCGAAGGTGCCAAGAAGGCTGATGACAAGAGCCCAAGTAGCAAGAAGCTTGCAGTGGCAGCACCTGCTGCTGTGCAGTCTACATAATTGATGCAGCATTAGTAGTCGCAGAAAGAGCATAACAGCGCTAGCAACTAGCGCCCGCTTCTTATTGCATGTAATCCCCAAAATACTGTAGTGTGGTCTTAGCTATAACCTCATTAAGCAAGCACAGTGTCTGGGAGGAAGCTGCAAGAACTTCCCATTAGCTGTCACTGAAAAATTCACTCTTAGGTGTATAGTTTGATTTAGTGTTGCCGTGCCTTCGGCCTTCAGGTAGGCGATGCGGCATGATCTGATAAATCCTCCCTGAGCTGACAATACCGCATTGTGACCCAAGAAGCCGATGGAAGAACCTGTGACGCTGGATACTGTGCTTTTTGATGTTTACCTTTATTGGCATGTGCACAATTGTGTGATTTGTCAGTTGTATAACAAGCGGAAGATCCTTAATTTTATGCCCCTGTGGAGATTCAGTTTCCTCCTGGATGTGGCACAATGATTCTGTTCTATGAATGTGGAGTATATTTCAGGTTTCAAAATTACCCACTGTTTAGAATGTGCATGTTTTGGTGATAGTATGTCAAAGATGCCATGTGGTTGAGCAACCCAATTTTGGGTTGAACAATTTACATTTCAGTTTTCCGTGTTTGGTTGGGTGGACCGGTGAACTGGCAGTGAGATTCTGTCGTGGCATATTTGTTGCTGCACATGTTGCATTCAGATCTGCGGCTGATGCTAGTTTCTGAGATAGTTCAAGCCTACCCCATACTCGTGTATCTGATTGTGAAAGACACATAATTCGTGTACCTGATTGTGAAAGTGAAGCTTAAACATGTGCTTAATTTGGGAGGTCGTAATATTGATAAAACAATGGAGACTTATATCTGTACCTGGTACTTCTTCCTTTATTGAGATGGTGATGCCTGATTTCAAAATCAATTGTCCTCGCATGATTATAACGCCTCATTGAATTTGAGGGCAAGTTAAACGTAGCGTTGTACTATCAAGCTATCCGATAGAGTTGTGCAAGAAAGGAACACAACAATTGCACTGTCTAGATGACGTAGGAGCATAACGATGCATCACTATAGAACACGCAAATCATGCCTGCGAAACGCAGCAATGCTACGGATATCGGCACTACAAGCATCCAACAATACACATTTGTTATACTCGGAACCAGCTTGACGAGAAGGAAAGAAAAGTTTCGCCAGGAATTTACATCGCGCAAAGCAATACATTGATGAAGTTGATGGTTCTCTCTACAGAAAACAAAAGAAGAACGGAAAACGTAAGTGTTTTCTGGGTCACTATTTTCTTTACAATTGCTTCAGCACCCTCCATTCAGATGGTTGTAGTCAGGTAGTCGACGCTGGAAACCAGATTAGTAACAACTGTTCATATATATATAATACACCTGAATGGAAACTAGCTTCATGAGTTCAGTCGTGAGCACGGGGCCTCCTGAGTTCAGAATATCTCGTCCTCTGCTTGGAGCTTTTGAAGCGCTTTCTTTGCATACATAGTGATTGCAGCAGTGGAAGCTGCAGCAATTGTGAAGCCAATTCCATTGTAGATGATCTGATCTACCGACAAGAAGGACCCTTTGCTAGTCGCTAGAGCCAAGCTTTGAAGAAGTTTCCCACTGCTCTTGAAAATTAACACAGGTTAGTTTCTTTCTGATTGATTCAAGATACAAAAAAATATACTGTCTTACAGCCCAATTTTTAAAGTTTATGCTCAGCTACTCATATCAAAATAGCACAGATAGTATGCATGTCGTGACTCCAGTTTCATGTGTGTAGGCTTCAAAATTGTTTTTTAAAAAAAACATGTATGCAAAAACATATTTAATAAACAAGAGCATATCAGCTATAGAATGAGCAAATTGACAAACCAAGCATACACCACCTCATCGAACTGTAATGATAATACTAAAAATACAATGGGTACCAGGCATGGTCCACAGAAAGACAGAAATATGACAGCAATTACAGCATCAAAAGATGAAAGGACGAGGAGATATGTACAAACCTGTATATTGCAAGGAAAGTTTCATGTATGGTTCCTGCCATCGAACCAGCTATGTATGGGCAATATTTGACATTTGTGGCCACAGAAGCATAATTAAAAACTATATATGGAAATGGAGAAATCCTGAGTAAAGCAACAGCTCTAAATTGATGATGCCAATCTCCTTCACCAGCAAGCCTTACAAAAGCTGCTTTCTTTGGCCACTTCTCCAACCATCTCTGCAGAACAATTATCAACCAAACTTTCAAACCAACTAATTTGTTAAGGAATTCCATTTGTTAATCAGTTTCCTATCCTATTTGGATAAAACATAAGAGGGAGAAAAGATGACAGTAAGAGACTCACATGTATCCTGCAGTGAAATGCGGAGCCTATAAAATACGGCAATGACATGCCTATGCTCATTCCCGCTGTGATTATCAAAAAGCCATAAAGATATCCGAAAGTCATCCCCGCAAGCCACATGAAGGGTGAAGAAGGTAACAAAACACTTGGGAACAAGGCGATTGCGCCAAAACATATTAGAGCAATAGCTGGTCTACTGAAAGTTGTTGACTCCCAGTAAAGAATAGGTGCAACAACCTGTCAATGAAAACATGGAAATTAAGGTCAGCAAGAAAACAACAACATAATCCTGATACCACATATCAGGGCATCGAGAACTTCTGAAATAAGCCAAGTAACCAGCCTATTCAAGTGTACTATGAAGTGATTACACTCAATTGGTGCAGACAAATAGATGATGCAACAAATTCACTCAATTCAACAGAATGATACTGTTTGTTATCTGGTCTGTTGAACTGAATATGTCAGAGTCCAACCTTTAGCATAATGTCTATGATCATCAACTTCATTGGATAACTCTATCCCATATAATTTATTTTGATGGTCGCAAACAAGTAGCGTCCACAAGCAATGAGCCAATGACCTCTATTAATTGTTGCTCCTTACACGTGATAGTGGCCTATTGTTCATAAACATCTGATCTGACCTGATATTGTAAATCTTTGGAAGGGGAAATGAGGTCTAATTGTGGGTAGAGTTGTAAACATGAATTTGACAACACTTCCAATCCTTTTATAACACATGGTATCAGAACTAATAGCATTATCAGAAAATACCTGTCAATTTATGTTGCAGTGCAACCACAAACAAAAGGGAGCATCAGTTCATATCTTAAATATAAAAACCGCTCACAGGCAAGACTAACATTAACAGAAAGCTGTGGCTGATTGGTGCATGATTTTTTTGTTTCCCAAGAGTTGTTGCACAGTGGCACAACTTTAAATCCACTCTATCATTAACAATGACATCCTCATCCAATCGAGACACCCCAAAAAATTGGCCTGAAGAGATCTATTAATATTCTAGGTCATAATAAATTAAGATCCTTGAAAACACTAAATAAAATAAGCTAGAAAAAAAAATTATATCACCAACCTCAACATCTAACCAAAACATATTGCCAGGAAAGACTTCTAATGTATTTGTCCTGAACTTATAACCATAATATAAGAGGAGCGTGCAAATATAATGCAGAAACTATTTTCTATACAACCGCTTCCAGGATTGGCTTTCGCAACAGGGTTTGCTTCCAAGCAAGACCATAAATCAAAGTGGGTCCAGAGCCCAAATGCCAGGACACGCTGTACTAATTCCAGGTACCACTTCATGTGCCATTGCTTGTTGTAAATGGGCATGCTTTTCTTGATCAAAGTGAGTTCATTTAATTAAAAGGCTATGGAAGAATTGTAAAGATGGTGTCCCTGACAACTAAGATTAACAGTACCACAAATTTACAACCAAAAAAAATCAAGAACCAGTTGGATTGTGTGATTATTCCTACCCATCCACCTTTTATTGAAAGCATACACACTACCAAAAGCACCAGAGTGCAGACCCCACATATTGGGCCACTAGATATTAGTGAAAGGCACCGGCCGATGTCAAAACTTCGCGAAATGGCAAAGGATTTCTCCACCTCCCATATTGGAGCTGGGAATAATGCTAAATTCACACATTGAGCAAAGACGTCCCCATCCCACCCAGTTGTCTACAAAACTAATATCTCAAGGAAATCTATCGGTGCTCTAAGTTCTGCTACAGATTGAGATCCTATAACGCTCAACAACCTCATCTCCAGCTGATAATATAGGCAAAAGGAAAATTAGTCATCTCACCTATTCTTACGTACTAGTAACGGGAAAAAAAGGCCCGTAACAATAGAAATAGAACAACAAAAAAATTACACCACAATCCAAAAATATCAGGAAATAGCCAAACATTCCTACACAAATCGCAAACCGCGTCGCAATCGATGATTCTACGGACACAAACTGAGCAGAATTTTTGAAGTGGGGGAGGAAAGATCCCGCGTTCGCGACGAACCTCCGCACGATCCGCGACGGAAGCAATCGAGGGGGCGGCGGAAGAAGGGAGGCAGGAGAGGTGGGGCGAAAGCGCGCACCTTTTTAATAAGGAGCGGTCCGAGGAAGACGACCGCCGCGGCTCCGGCCCCCGCAAGGAAGATCCCGAGCACGGCGACCTGGGCCCACCACCGGATCGCGCGCCACCGGAGCACCCTCGGGCACTCCGCCGCCGCGGCCGCCTTGACGGCCGTCGCGGCGTCGGCCTCCCCCTTGGTCGCCGCCTCCAGCTCCTCCGGGATCCTCACGTACTCGCCGCGCCTGCCATTGGCGGACGGCGAACCCATCGACCGTGGGGGCGCGATCAGGCTAGCATCCGCGGGGGGACACCGCCCCGGGCTGCTCGGGAGGGGAGCCGCCGGATCGGCAGGGACCCGAGCGTAATTGGGCTCGGGCCGGGCGGGTTCCGGGGAGCTCGGCGTGGTCGCGGAGCGAGCGGCTAGGGTTTGGGTCCGGGAGGCCGGAGCCGGAGGCGTTTATGATGAGGTGGAGGAGAGAGGCAACGGCATTGGAGCGGACTCGGAGAGAGAGGTCAGAGGTGGAGCGGGCGAGACAGCGGGGACAGGGGAGGAAGGAATAGTTTCTGTGCTGGTGAATTTTTTCGGGTGACAAATTGGACATACGTACGAGGAATTTACGTATTTGCCCTTTCAAGATTTTTTTTAGATTGTATGTTGAGTAAGAAGGGGTATCAGCAGATGACCGTGCGGATACGTAAAACATGAGCCAGGGTGTTTAAATCCGGTGAATTGGTGAGAAATAGTGAAAAATTTTCACATTGACAACCGTGCCCTTTCTCACAGGACATGCTTTTCAGTGTGAAAACTTTTCACCACTTTTCACCGATTCACTAGATTTAAACACCCCCTAATACAATAAGCTCATATTGTATTAGTATTTTGTGTGTTGGCAATGACTATTTACTATAAAATATTATAAAAGTACTCACGATCAAGTATTGATCTTATGTCATAAGGTTGCATAATACTATAGTTTTTATGGCATACAATTTTTTTTTATAACAGATTGCGCCTGGATCCTCTTGCAAGTCTGATTGACCCATCACTTAGGCATGACCAAAGCAAACACACATATATCTTGTGTGAAAAAACATCACACGATATTATATAGATTGAATACCAAAGCATGCTGCTTTAGGGATAGCCAACCCACCGATCAGCCATGAACAAAAGGCTAAGTGGCTACATATCGAAACCAAAACAAAGAAGCACCGTAGATTGCAGTCTCCCAGCTATGCTTGTAAGCCTATCCTAGATCCAAATAATCGTTGCCTTCGGAAAGCATGATGGTCGATTGAAAAGCCATGTATGATACGGACGTGTCAAGGCCTTTTTTTTTAAGGTGTCGCATGCAAATAAAAAAAAAGAAGAAGAGCCCCACTGCTGATGTTCACGGTGTTTAACATGGATTTCGTACCTTTTTTGCAGAACAAAGAGACGAGAATAATGGCATGACACCAAAATTTGGGCCCTGTTTAGTTCGCTCGATTCGATCGAATTCGCGCTCTGTTTTACGTATTGAACAACGTGCCCTCTCTCTGCCTTTTCGATTTCCAATACATTTTTCTACAGTGCATTCGATCGAATTCCCGCGAACTAAACAAGGCCTTGGGGGTAACCGCACGCGTAAGTAGGCACTAGGCAGAATGAAGCAGCAACAAGCAAGGGCATTTGCGTAACTTGTAGCCGAAACTCAAAACAGCATCAAGCATTTCCGTTTCCGGTGGAGCTCTGCCGGTAAACGTGGTGCTCTTCTGGCGCGTCCAGACTCCAGCTGCTCTACTCTCTACTACAGTACACTCCAGAGTCTACAGACTGCATACCGATACCAGAGGGGTCTACGAGGTCGGGGGCGTGTGGGCCACGGGTCCAGCCGCGGAGACCCGCCCCAACCCAAACGCGACCCGGCCCCACCGCGTCAGCGAGAGCGCGGGCGTCGCGTCGCGTGTGGTCTGGGCCCAGCACAGCTCGGCTCGGCTCGGCTCGGGCTGAGCTCCGCACCGCAGCGGCGGGTCGGCAGCCGAAAGCGACCGGCGACGCGCCACCACCGGTAGCGGACTAGCGGTAGGTCCCCCGTCGGAACGGTGGCAGTTGTTTCTTGGAGTTTAGCCCACGCTTCCTGACACGTGGGCCTCGCGGCGTCAGTGGGTGTCTCGATCTCGAGGAAGAAGATGGGCCGTGTGGGGGGTCAAAAAGGTAAAAAGATTCGTCGTCTCGTTTCGCCCGTGCCCGCGCACGACGGCACGAGCAGTGAAAGGGGGAGGTGCCGTGCTGTGAAAGTGAAAACCACCCTGAAAGGGTAAAAAGCTTGGCTGGGGCGCCTTTCCCTCTTGAACCTTCTTCCTGCGCTACACAAGTCGGCTCCGGTATGATTGATCGCCCAGTTCTACACGTACGTACGTACTCGACACGGCCATGTGACCTCTCGTGCCCGATGATGCTTGGAGCAGCAAAAAGAATGCGTATTAGCTCTGGACCTCTGGCTTTATTTGTTCCGATGATTAGGCTTTGCGTTGCTGCTTCGTCCTAGCTTTGGACACCGCCTAATTGCTCACTGATTTGCTGCTGCCGTGCAGTGTGTGCCTGCCTTCATCAGACGTTGAGTCAATAATAAGATGGTTTGCTCACTGATTAGATTGGCGAAGAAATCTGAGGTAAGCACCGCCCGCGCGTGTATAATGAGCAGCTGCCAATCAGCTGGCCTCTCGCCTACTAGGCGGGAGCCTTGTGCGTCGCCATTTTGGCAAAATGATTTTGCCAACACGCCACCGACATATCGAACCGGAATGGAATGGATTGGTGGGGAAAAAAAAACGCGCGATAGACGCCGGCAGACGGCAGCACTGCACTGCACGCATCCTCATCCGCGCGCGCGGAGGCCACACACACGGCAGTGTTTGGGTTGGGTGCACGCCCGGTGCGGCGAGATGGGCGCCCGCCCGCGCGAGCGCAGACGTCGCGGGGAAGCTGGGAAACCGAAAGCTCCAGCGGGCCACGCCACGCCACGGCCGGAGACGCGACGCGGCACGCATGGCAGCAGGCTGTCCCACGTGTCGTCGTCTCCGCGCGCGCGCCGGCCGGCCGGCCGTCGACGTCGCGGGCCGAGAGGAGAGACCGATCTAGCCCTGGATCGGACCGGAGTAGGAGGATCACGCGTGTTGCGTTGCGCCCGCAGCTGGCGGTTGCTGGATCTGTGGAATCGTGCCGGCAGCGGCAGTGCACGGGGAATGCAGGTCGTCTGAGCATTACTATCGGACAGGCGCGGCAAGGGAGGGAGGACAGAGTGCCTGTTTAATTCGTGTGAAAAAGTGAAAAGTGTATGCATTGGGTTGCGTGCATAGAGAGAAGAAATGAACTGACATGATTTCCGATGTAGTACGAAGTAGAAAAGTGACGCGAATTAAACAGGCCCAGAGTCACAGAGCAGAGAGGGCAGTGCACGAGGTGACGAGGAACAGCACGGGAATGCATGTTCCTCTGTTGGAGGTTGTCTGAGTTCAGCGCCGATCGCCGAACCCGCCGCTGGTGGCGCGCCAGAATCCGTTGCTGACAGCATGTTCGTCCAGCTCACTGTACCAAGCCCATCGTGGTTGTGCGGTTTGTGCATGCCTATCCAGCGGGGTGTTTAGTTCACCCCCTCACTAACCCATTTTGCAAAATACACGTTTCCTACTATATTTTTTTTTGTCTTTGTGCACACGATTCAATACGAGCCTATTTTGCAAAATACAATGAACTAAACACCCTTCTCCAGTATGGCGGTGTCGAGGCTCGAGCCAAGAAACCAGCTGAGCAAACTGTCGTTACCTAGCAGGGTGTACGGTTATAGGCTCAGTGGTTAATTGTCCTCTTCATCGTTCATTTCCATTTTTTTTAACTATTTAAGACTAGCTTCTTTGAACAAACAAAACTCTCGAGATGGAGATAGCAGAAAAAAAAATCCTAAGCCTAGAAGAAACTAGGCAATTTTTCATCAAAAAAAGACATCCAAATTCAAGCTAGATAAAATTAAAACTTATTAGAGGGTAAGGGGGTGCACGACTACAACACATCCTCTTACACTCAATGGTTGAGCAAGACTCGTTTTCTGAATTGCTACTGGTAGTTTTATGGCTTATTTGTTTTCCACCGATAATCTATATCATAGCCTATAATGTGACGCGTACATATGTTGACTTACAAAAATCTAATGAACTATTTTCTCTCACATTATACTAGATTATAAAGCCAGAGCTCGCTTTATAATCTAGAGGGAGAAACAAACATCCTTTGCTCCGAATTATGGCTTCTTTACGAGCAGCTAATTCAAATCCAGCCTGTTCGCTTGGCTTATCAGCCACCAGCCAGCAGTACTTTTCTCTCACAACAAATCAGCACCAGCCACCAGCCGCCAGCCAACCGAACAGACTGACTGCCTCCATTCCTTTTGCTTCTTTGCACCTTTTTCCAATGCCGTGACGCTTTGGATATGGGTCAGAGTCAACAAAAGTAGTTACCCTGATATAAAAAAGATAAAATAAAACAAAAGCAGTTACCCTACCTTCAATCTAAACGAAGGTTTGCTACCAAAAGTTGCCAAGCCAAAATGTGGACAAGGCCATAAACCCTGGCATTCATTTGGTTGAAAGCCAAATTTCTTTTGCCAAAGTTCCTTAACAAAGTGACAATGTTAATCTCGTTCATATTTTGACATCCAATCAATTTTCCACGTGTGTGCCAGTATGAATCATAAACATTAGTGTTTGTATTTGGTATTAAGTCATTACGTGATAAAATTATGGCCATTATATTTTTGACATCCAATCAAGTGCTACTCTGAAATTCTGCCCAATTTTAGCAAAAAAATTTGGCATACTTACATTTTGGCTTGCGCCCGTTTTGGGTTGGCAACTTTTGGTAGCCAACCAATCAGGCTCTTGTAGGCGCGGCAGACTGATGGGCCCGGCACCAACAAACTGTCACTCACCACTGGGCCCCCGTAGTCAGCGACGCAACAAGCCCACCCAGCGATAGCAAGCGCGCGCCACCACCGACACGCAGGCAACCACCGCTCTCTCCGCCTCCTTCCGGTTCCCTTGCCGCCGCCGCCGCGTCGGCTGTTGCCTCCCTCCCCGAGGCGAGCACCCCCACCTCGCCAGCCGCAGGGATGGACTGCTGCCGGCACGTGAACCCGTTCCGCGCCTGCTCGGGGCCGCGCGGGCTGGGCTACCTCATGGTGGCGCTCGTCGCCGCCATCGCCGCCGTCTCCTACTACGCGGTCGTCGTGTACGCCTGGGGGCCCATGCTCCTCGCAGGAGGCGCCGCCGCGGCGGGGGCTGCCGCCGTGCTCGCCGCCTTCCACGTACTCGTAAGTGCCTACGCCCTCGCTCCCTCTCCTCTGCCCTTCTGTTAAGATCTATTTTTACCAGTACCTTTTTAGTACGCCGTGAAAAAAATGCAATATGGTGGCTAATTGTAGAAGCCTATAGAGCCCAAGAGATTTGACAATATTCTGACTCGACTACCTATTTTTAGTAATGCTCTGAAAAAGTGCAATCCGGTGCTCTGTAGAACTTAGAAGCCCGCAGAATTAGATTTGATTTCTCTGGTACATCTCTTCTCTAAGTCAATCATATTGCACGTTGCTATGCTTGTCGAATGCGCATCTCATTCATGTACACTGTGGGTACTGGAATTATGATGCACTGAGCACGTACGTGTTGCTGATGGTACTGGCTGTTCGGACCTGTACTGTTGTGCAATTGCAAAAATAGATTTGGCTTGTGAAGCAACTCCAGTCATTGTGGGAACAGTTTGGTAGATAGTTGACGATTAATAGTGGTTGACCCATGGAAAGGAAATGTTGCTTGACCGTGCACGTTAGACAATAGGCTAATTAGCGGTGTATTCTCTTGGATGTGGCAACTGATATGTGCTGTTGGAGGCTGTATAACTACAACAACTGCTCAAGTGCTCATCCTCAAACTGCAACTTTGATCATTGTCTTTTATATAAGTATGTACCAAATATTTGTGAAAGTTTTCTTTGTAACAAATATAACTACTCTCGGCATGTTTGGTTCCTTGCTACGCTCGCCTCGCCTCGCCTTACCTGGATGGCGTGAGCAACGAGAAGCTCGCCCAAGCAGGTGAGCTGATTTGGCTCTCATGTGAGCAAGCCAAACCTCACCCGCAGAGACCCTGAGATTTCCAGGCAAAGGAAGCAAACGCTCAGTGCTTCACTCTCTCTGTGTAGCCTCGCTTGGCAAAGGGGACACAGTGCCGAGCGAAGAAACCAAATGGACCCAGTATTTCCACATAAGTTACTGGTCCCCAGATGCCTTGTTTTAGATATTTGCAGTCAAATCAAGAGAAGTTTGACTGCACGATTCTTAAACATAATATTTTGAATGGAACATTAACTAAATACGTGTCAGCTTTCTGAGATGTACGAGGTTAACTAAATGGTGTCAAATGGCTTGGTGACATTTCGTTGGAAAGTTTGAGGTTTATTTCGAATTTGAACTATACATTAGACTTTACGTTTGAATGCAATACCACTCATCCAGACACTCAGGGATTAGGTGCCACCAAAAAATGTGAAAAATGTGAAACTTGATAATGAAGTTTGCAGTCTCAAAAGGAGAAAAAAAATACATTAAGTTTTCCATTGGGTAGGAGTATCTAGAATCTATGCTGCATTTTAAGTTTTAAATCCAGCACATTGCAATCCTCAATAAAGATCATGGTGCTTTTATGACTATCAAGGACCCTTTCTATTGTTGAGTTTGCGAATTTAAATAGCTGAGTATATCTGAATAAAACCATTTTTTAAATGCACTGAAATCGAACTTGCGAATGATTTTCCCTTGTAAATTCTTTTTTTGCTTGTTGTTCTCATCAAATAGTCTGGTAGCCTCCTTCACTTCATGGTTGGAAAGCAGGCTTTTATGACGAAGTTTTACTTCAGTTACACAGAATAAAAGGGCCTTACAACTGTCCTTTTCTTCTTGGTGATGTTCTTTGGTTTAGCTGCTTTGGCTCTACCCGTACCGTATAGCTCCCTTTTCTTTTTTGTATAGTTTTTCTTCATTATTAACACAAATGGCGGTACCACTGTAGGGTTTACCTACTGTTTTATCTAAAAAACAGTCTGGTAGCAGAGAAATAGAACTGCGCTAATGTTTTTTGGGATCTTATCTGTATAATCCACCTTCTTTTGCTTTAGCATTGCTATTTTCTTGCAAAAATAGGATGTTCTGATTCCTACATTTCATATGGGGAAAAAACTTTGATTCATTCAGCTAGACTGAGAATAATCCATTTTATTCACGATAGCTATTACATTTTTTCTTTCTATCCTGGACTTTAAAATGAGAGGTATGAGTCATGGTTGTATTCAATTCTGTCTTGCTTAAACTTCTTCAGGGATCTTGTTTCTTCTGCAGCTTGCAATGATTCTGTGGTGCTATTTGATGGTTGTTTTCACCGATCCTGGTTCTGTACCTGAAAACTGGAGACATGATGCCGAAGATAGTCGGTATCCTGCCTTTTCCTCTTTAGAGGAACAAGGAAGTGCTCCTAGATATTGTTCTCGCTGTCGAAATGGCAAACCTCCCCGCTGTCATCATTGTTCTGTCTGTAAGTGATGTTTCCTGTTGATGGCAACAAATTTTTCAAGTTATGACCACTGTTTGAGAAGATGCGATCAAACCTTTGTTCACTAGTTATTCTTTTGCCAAGTTCACATGTTACCTGGTATTTGTGATATTCTCATATCTAGGTTAACATTTTGTTTTGGAACTTTTCATTTTTTTGGGTCCTTGATCTGGATCTTGGTGATGTTCCTTGCAATGATTAAAAAAGTAAACACTGTCTACTTTCTGCAAAATATATAGTAGTTATAGTGGCATTTAATATTGACCAGTCCTCATTATAAAAAAAATAACCAGTCCTCGTAAAGTAAAATCTACCTGTATAAATGCATAGCGAAGAAGCTCTTTGATTTTCGTGTTTTATTAACTTGGCTGAGGATCTGCCATCTTGCCCACCATTTTCTTAATAAAGCTTATTTAATTTATATTGTGTCCGATAAAAGCTTGTATAATATTTCTAGTTCTACACCAGGTTCTGTTTTAACCTTTTCTTTTCACTATGCAGGTAACAGATGCGTGCTTAAAATGGACCATCACTGCATCTGGGTAGCGAATTGTGTTGGAGCAAGGAACTACAAGTATTTTCTCCTTTTTCTGGTATAACTGAAACACTTCATATGGTGCCCCCTTTAGCATAAACAGATATTCCAATGTTCCTGACCACGTGGCCACATAGAGTTCTGTTGTTGAAATGTTATTATTTGGTATGCTCATGCAGAATTATCACTACTATTTCTTTAAAAATGTGGATAGCTCGCGTAGTTCTGACATGTTGCATGATTTTCTTGCCAAAATATATGTGTGTTTGTTCATCTCTTCTATACTGAAAATTATTTGGTTCTCCTGCAATAGGAGCCTATAAATGACCAAGGCCTACAATATTTCACTTCAAGCTCAACAATTGTACTGGTCTGGTTGTTCTTGCAAACATGTAATAAATACTTGGCATGCGGTTTGGTTCTTGCAAATAAATAACAAACACATGGCAATACTTTTGTGGTTTGGTTGTTCTTGCAAATATGTAATAACTAATAAATATCTGGCAATACTTCTGCTTCCTAGTTGACATGCTGATGTACCAACAGCTAATTACCAGTCAATAGTATGCAGGTGTGCGATCTCTGATTTCTGCTACTAGATAAGTTTGTCAACCATTAGCAAAGAGCCATAAAAGTGAAGGCCAGGCCTTTACTTAGAACAAAGGAGAAATGGCTGTGTATTTTTAATCTACTTATTACCTCACCTAATGATGTTCTAAATTTGCCTGTTTAGATACCTTATTTCTTGCTATTGTTTGTGTTAACATTCATTTTCTATCTCATATAGGTTTATACATTTGCTGAGACAGTGCTGGATACCTTGGTACTACTTCCAAACTTCATTGAGTTCTTTCAAGATGAAAGTAGGCGTTCCAGCTCTCCTGGAGATATTGCTATTCTATTTATTGCTTTTGGTAAACCATTGTTCCCCCCTTAGAAGCTCCAAACTTACCTCAAAGTTGTGCAAGTTAAGTTACTTAACAGCTGGTCTTTGTTGCAGTTCTCAATTTAGCATTTGTGCTGAGCCTCCTTTGTTTCATTAGCATGCACATGTCTCTTGTTATAAGTAATACAACTTCTATAGAGGTAATTCTGTGAACATTATTCCTCTTGCTTTTGTTCCCATGCTGTTATTTCAAAACAATACAATATGATTGCGTTGGGTTAAACTCTCCAGGTTCACGAGCGAAAGAAATCAGTTGCGTGGAAATATGACCTAGGATGGAGAATAAACTTGGAGCAGGTAATCTTTACGGCATATTCACTTGTCTGATCTTTTTTTTAATCATCTGTATGTAATAGAGGTTACTGCAGGTCTTTGGCACCAAAAAGTTGTTCTGGTTCGTTCCCTTGTACTCTACAGAGGATCTGCACAACATCCCTGCGCTTCGAGGCCTTGAGTTCCCCACTCGTTCGGACGCAATCGTCTAATTGCATCTGATGTCTAGCAGCAGTGTATTCTATGGCATAGGGCCGTCTCACCTTTAGACTATGTGATTTCTGTACAGATTTTTTTTTTGGGGTAGAGAAACACACATGTCGATTCTTTTGTATACTAGCTGTAAAATCCAAGCAGAGATTCAAACAATCCTGTTAATTCTTTGTTGACTAGATGAATGCCCGTGAGTTGCAACGGGACAGCAATTTTAAATGCACGGGCGATATATTTAGGTGATGCTATCAAGAATTAACTCAAGTAAAACCACTTCACCAAATTTACAGTGACCCTTTTATTAAGGCATATATGACACATATCCCCTCCTCAAAAGTATTCTTATCATGTGACACGAACACCTCCTCAAAAGTATTCTTATCATGTGACACGAACAATCACTTTGCTCATAATAAAAAAAATGAACAAATCATTTACTTCGATCTCTGCCACCAAGATATATGTACTGATGTAACCTATAAAAAAATGATACATGTCCTCGCTAGGAAGCTTGGATCATTTGCACTGCTTTCAGGATTGATTTCCTTGCCTTCTACAACATTGAGCCCATAAAAATGCATTAGAAATGGAAATTCTAATGAAGATTGATGTGTCATAAACTTAAGCGACTGATATAAGCTGCATGATGTAAAGCAAAAACTGACTACTACTGCGATGTGACGAGAAATCAACATGCTAGTATCCATCTTGCAAAATCTTGTGCTAAACTGGAACAGAAAGGGAAGGAGAATCAGCACAATGTCAGAACTCAGAATGCAGAACCACAGCCAGAGAATGAAATCAGTGCTCATCCATACTACTCTGAATGGAGCTAGCATGATATGCCCCTTAATCTGCATACAAGAAATATTTTAGAGCCTAGGTTACAATTCTGCCGTTGGAATTTTTACACAGCCATCATCTTCTATTGCTTGAAATGAAGCTTCAGTGCTGACCTGGTAGGTGTTTCTAAAAAACTTATCTCCTATGCAAGTTTCCAGCACTAACAACATATTTCACCAGCCTGCTTATATGTACGAGGAGAGGGCATAAAAGAAAAATGAGAAGGGATAAGGCTTGTTAGCTCAAAACAATAAATGAAAGAAAAAAATAACTATAATTTGGTATGGCCCACTTAATGAAGATTTTAACTTTGAAGATGCACTGCCTTTTTTATGGCAAAATGAAACGCAAAATTAGAAATGTTAATTTCGTTATGACTTTCTTAATGAATATCTTGATTTAGTAGACCGCGGTGCATTCTCTTCATGGGAAAATGGAATGCAAAACTAAAAGTGTTATACCACTTATCCAACTATGCTTTGCTCGACCTACTCCTTAAATTTGCTGCTTCTATCTAATTGTTTAGGATGCACAGAGCCATGTGATGCAAACCTGCAAATCACCATATCGACAGCAAAGTGCAGCTGGTGCAGCAAAGTGCATTGGTAGTCAAGCAACGAGAGCCACAATAACCA
The DNA here is from genome assembly GCA_004135705.1 of Alloteropsis semialata. Classification (NCBI taxonomy): domain Eukaryota; kingdom Viridiplantae; phylum Streptophyta; class Magnoliopsida; order Poales; family Poaceae; genus Alloteropsis; species Alloteropsis semialata. The sequence goes on along the minus strand of CM014271.1, from coordinate 15,310,579 downwards.
TCTGATCACAACAATAAAAGATATTACTCACAGCTTCTAGGCATTCTCAACTCGTAATCAACCTGAATCTGATGGAATTCCCAAATGCTAGTACTAGAGTCCAGCAAACTCACATCAATTGAATCAGAATTAAAACAATTGGATGGTGTACCTTGAATAACCTTGGCAGCTGTGGTTCTTGCCCAACCACTTGACAGCAAACTCGGTTCTCAAATCCCAAAGAAGGAGACGGAGACGGAGACGGAGCTGCGCTTGACAGCGTGAAACCATCAGCTCCCCTAGGGAAAAATCACATCTGAAGTTCTGAACGAACCACCAGTGACGAGCCAACTTTTGCGAGCCCCTCTCGGTGGCTCGTGGGGCCTCTGGCAGTATGGCTGTGGCACCTTTCATAATTCATAGGCTTGTAGCCCTGGCTTGCTGCGCGCTTCTGCGCCGTGACGCGTTGCGGCGGTGGCCGGCCGCCGCCGGGCGCGGGATCTAGACGGCGGTGTCAAGCAAGGGGCAGCACTTCATCCACCCACACGAAGATGAGAGGGAGTGGTCGAATGGAATGTGCCGTGGGGAGGTGAGTGAGTCATTGATGCCGCTCTGCGCGGAGAGGGCAAGGAAGACGGTTTGGGTTGCAGTGTCCGCATCCGTGGGAAAAATGGATCGATGCAGGGCGCGGGAAAAATAGTTCGATGCAGGGCGCGACAGTGGCGGCTGTTGCAGTCGCAGTACACACAGCATTTTGTGGGTCTTTCAGGGCTCAGGCCGAATCGAAAAAAGCCGATTTTTTCGTCTTCAAAATCTTGCCCACGCCCGTCTCATGGTCGGCTACGGGCCTTTTTTCGGGCCGGGCTCGGACTTCTCACTTTTTTAACGAGAAATTAACTCAGGCCTTGTTTAGTTCCTTCAACTTCTTCAACTAGTTTGAAAAGTTACAACTTTTGAACTAAACACCTCCTTCAACTAGTTTGAAAAGTTACAAAAGTAACGTATTGGAAAACGTGCCCCCTCTTTACTTTTACGCTTCCCAATGCAACCTTTAACTAAACACCCTCTTCAACTTACCAAACTTTGGCATACGCTTCCCAATGCTCCAAAGTTTGAAAAATTACAAGAACTAAACAATGCCTCATTTAAATAGTTTGGGTTGGGCTTGGACCGAGAATTTTTTTGGGGTTTCATACGCTCTACCCAAACCCATCCCATTAAGAATCATGGACGGACCAAATTCCACCGGGATCGGATCAGGCTCGAAATGCTCAGGTCTAAATCGCAGTCACCAAAGAAGAAAAATTAGTGAAACAGATAGAAGTCGAACATGGGTGGATTACGAAGCACCTGCGTGATTCGGGATGGCTCCACATGTCAGCGCCCACAGGAGTAGTCGGAATGCCGCTGCCGTCGGAAGAGCGAACCGGACGCACTTGAAACTAGGGATCGCAATCAGACGGATTCGGATGGTATCGAATTCGGATAGCACTTTTTACCACATAATAAGTCGAATTCGAATACGAACTCAGATATTGTCGAATTCGGATGGTAAACGAATAATTCAAATTCGGATAATATTCGGATATCCATTTAACTTAAATGATAGCATTTGGCAAGTTTTTTTTGCTTATTTTATAATTTTGAAAGAATGAAATCATCGTAAAATATACAAGCGTGCATCAAATACAACATATGCACACAAGATTATTAGTTAAAATTATTTATTTGTTATAAACATTTTTAAAAAATAAAAATTAAATGATAATAAATATATAAAATAATATAAATATATTTTACAATAATTAAATAAATTATTTTGAGTAAATTAAATCAATATCTGTATTGGTTTTAAAGTAAATTAATATAATATGTTTATTGCATGGTTAGAGAAGTTCTTATGCTAAACGAATACGGATAATAATCGGATATCCATCCATATCCACGTTTTATTTCGAATTCGAATGTATCTATTTAAGTTACCACATTGCAATTGAATGCGAATACGGATATCCATATATCATTTTTTGCGGATACGAATTTGGATATTTCATCCGTCCGGTTACCATTTGCCATCCCTACTTGAAACACACCCAGGTGAAGTCAAGAACCACCGGAACTTTTTAAGTAGGAGAGATTTAAACAATTAAAAAATTTCCTCTTATAGTTATCTAGGAGAAACAGATGTTAGAAATTGGTGGTTAACAGTTCCCTAACATGAGAACTTTTTCTCTTTCTTTATGACATGTCACAGTGTTTTATTTTCCGGTGGGAAATGATCTAAGTTCGACCTTTGCGAGAGTGTTAATTTTTTTTAAACAAATCCTGAAAATCTGGCTCGTTTGCACTCACAAAATCATGAAGTCCAAGTCAACGCTGTCAGCGTCCGAGTGAAAACTACGGTTCCATCCATCTGAAAACTACGGTTCCGTACTTCCGTCACATCGGAAAATTTAAGGGCTCCCGCTCTCAGCGACGGGAAAAAACAGGTTCCCGCTCAGGAGGATTTGGTCATAAACCACGCAAAATCGAAAGAACCCTAGAGAGAGATCTCATCTCACCACCGCGGGCGAGGTCGAATTCCCAATCGAGTGGAGGGCGATGGTGGCCAAAGACCACAAGGACGACGTCGACCGCCTCTTCGCCAGCTTCAAATGCGGCGTCTCCCCTCCTCGTATGCTCCCCGTCCCCCAAAATCTGGTCTTTTCTCTCCACACTGCCAGTGTGTCCTGGTTCTCGCTGACGGTGATTCGGCCCGCCTTCTCGATGTCTTCCAGAGTCGGCGTTAAAGGAGAGGTCGTTCCGCCGGGGCAAGAAGTCGCGGGTCTCTGTCTCCCCCACGCCGGGGATCGCCGGTAGCGGTGGCGGGAGCTCCTCTTATGCTCGCACGCCGGAATCCGCGGCGGACAAGGTGAGGTCCAGGCATTTCTCATTTCCTATTTCACAGACCAAAAGAAAGCTAACGATTTCTGCCAATCTTTCCTAGCATGTCGCTCCGTCATCGGCTACGATCAAATTTACAGGCCGCAAGCAGATGTCCCCTATCTGTTTCTACGGTTCCCCGCAAGGCGTCCCGGCGAAGAAGCCACTCAGCCTCTTGAGGCTGCTGCGCGAGATCCACATTGATCTAAAGAAGCAACCTGACTTGATCCCCAGGTGTGGAGTCTAGTCTGTGCCGCATTGCGGGCTCTGGTTGATAGCACATGATGTTTGTTTTTGGTCTGAGCTACTGTTTGCCCTTGGCTACACAGGGATGTTGTCTGGGCTACCTTTCCTAGGCAAGAGGAAGCAATCAGGTTCTCGAAGGCACATGTGCATACCAATGTCTTTAGCTACCAAGATCATAAGACTGGGACAAGAAGGTTCCTTGTGTCTACCTACGACGAATTCTGGAGAAGGTTGAGTCCTTAGTAAACTGCAACTCTTGAACACCATTTCGCTTCTTGTTTGCATATGCATAATCATCCTCTTTCTATTGAAAATGGGTCCTTTACTTTGTGGCTATGGCTAATTTGAAGTTCTTCTTCTTTTCCCTAAATAGCCCACCATTTGTACAACCCGCACTTATTTACCACTCCCTTTTGCTGTATTCTTCCAGGTATAATGATATGGATTCCAAGATTCGCCATCACTATGAAGTTATCCAGGAGGTAAGCCATGGTTTGTTGATTCTATACCGAAACGGTCATAAATCATATGTTGCGCCTTGCATGGTATCTCACAAGTAAGTCTTTCTCTCACATTGGTTTGATGTTCCATTCCTGTATGCCTGCATCTGATGTAGATAATATGTAAAAACAAAAAGTTGGTGAAGCACATAAATGCCATTGACCTTCATTTATACTGTAATGGCTGACTATATATAAAGGAAAGGGGTTGTTTTTTCCCCCAAATCGATTTAATCGAGAACTGGCAGTGGATATCAAGAAAAGTCGATAAATCCTCGATTTGAGGCCTTTCTGATCGTTTTTGCAGACCAAGATCGTCCATGAATTAATGACCTAAAGTGACCAGTGAACTTGATGATGAAAAAGAGCCTGCCTCGCTTTATCGGTTGCCAGCTTAGGAAGAGCCATAAGAACCTATCCGCAATCAACCCCCAGGGGATAACGGAATATCTACCTTCAGTAGGACACCACATTCCCTGTTAAAGCGAGGACCTATTCAGTTGCTTCTACAGGCTTGATCTGAATCAGATGAGATGGCACTGGTTGTAGGAACCGCTCCAACGCTGGCTGGAAGCGCCCTACTGGACGGATCCCGTGGGGATCCTATCCTGCTATCGACGCTAGTCATTGAGTTGGGAAATTATTTCCAAATAATTCTTGACTAACTTTGTGGAACTCAAGTGTTAGTTGTGCCTTGCAATCTGTTTCAGTAGGCAGGGGGGTTATATCATACCATAAAAATATATTGCTATCTTTTAACTGTGATGACCAATCTAACACCTCTATTGCTTCTACAGGGTTCACCTTGCCACATTTACTTTGATCTTGAGTTCAATACGATATTAAACAAGAAGAGAGATGCAAATGAAATGGTCGATATTTTGGTTTCTGTCATATTCAGTGCCTTACATGACAAATATTCTATCGAAGCACAAGAAGAGTGGATCATGGAGTTAGACTCATCTACTGAAGGTGTCTCAATTACTTCCGCTTGGATCAAATAATCGGATCTGTTCAATCCTAACAAATTGCCATTAAAACTATAAGCTGAATGGAATATGAGGGCATGCCAGTTCTGACATTGAAGTTATTTATATCTAATTTTTAGTTAAAAGTGGAATAGTTTTACTTTATAATGCAGCTGGTACTGTTATGAGTAGTATACAGCATGCTGAACTTCATTATAGCAAAGTAAGTTGCATATACTGATTTGCTAAGAAGTCACTATTGTTCGAGTCTTATCTTTTTTATGCGCTTCGCACACATCATTCCCATCCATCTGGTATTCATGTTAAGTCAAAGAGTGGGGAAAGTGAATACATTTCAAAGGGGAGGCAAGTTGAACCACTTTCCATTATTACAAAGTGTTTCTGTTATTGCTATCTTCATAGAATTTTACATCAAGTGCTAGTCAATTGCCATGATGACCTTCTATACTACTTAATGGTAATCACATGACAATTATTATCCTTTTATCTTCTTAGAGAAGTTTTCACGCCATCTTATCATTCGTATACCCAAGACTGCATTTAAAGACAACTCCCATGTTGGTGCATTTGTCTCTGAGGTATTATTCAATCTTGATCTCCATTTTTGTTTGCATCAGTAAATATGTTAGTTCTACTGCCGCTGCTGTTCTACCTATCTTCAAGTGCTCAACATTTTTTTTGGAGCAATATTTTGAACAGAGTGTACTGAAACTTAACAGCATGGGGTAAAAAGTTTTATTGTGGATTGTGTGTTGCATGATCTGTAGACTCTAGAGTAGGATATCCAAGTTGCGTGCTGCAATACGGCCACATCTTAGACAAAACGATCATGATAGCATAAATAAAACAGTTATGTAATCTGTAGCCACTCTCCTATTGCTGCCTGTATGGTGTAGTTTGCTTTCTAAATTGATGCAGTTTGGAGAAACTGGGTACAACTACTGTGTTTCTTTAGGCTAATTGCATATTCCTACCTGCCTCAATTAAATAACCATACAAGGAAATCATCCATTACCTTTTCTTTTGATCCTTATAGGTTTTTCTTGTCCTGAAAAAGAGCCGAGAATGGCTCCTAACTTATCCGTGTTGTTGTGGAGCTGTTAAAAGGAGGATTCATGTTATATCTTTGTTTAAGGACCTTTGGAAGAACTATCACGGTTCAGAAATAGTGTTTCTGTTTCTCAGATCTAATGTCTATAGCAAAATTGCAAGTACTTATCTTTATTTCTGCTACCCTTCAGGGCCAACTGTAAGTTTTATTCATCCCCACAGGTCTGTTCACAAATTGCAGCTCAGCGTGCGGGCAATCCTAGCCTCGATAAACTGTATATTATGAAAGAGAGTAGCTCTACAGGTCCTGTTGATCAGCTGTTTATGGATACTGCCGTTTACACTCGTAATCGCTGTTTCCGTTTGGCTTTCTCATCAAAATCCGGAAAGAAATCATTTCTTTTGCCTAGCAGACGCTTCAAGTGCAAGGAGATGGTGAGCTCTTGATCACATACTCTATTGTTGTTACTAAGTAAATATGATTTTACAGTGCCAAAGCTAAATTCATCCTATTTATAGATAATTCACTCATTGTTTTGCAATAATGCCATATAATAATGTTCTAAATGTTTTGATGAGGCCATTTGACTTAATTCTGGATTGCAGCAGACAATTTAGGTAGAACTTTTCACTTCTGTTTCTAATGCTTGAATGAACATAAAACATGCTCAGTAGATGCAGTACTATAATAAAAAATGTATAATCCCCAATTTCTTTTTTTTTCATGTTTTTGTTATGGTATCTCTGCCAAGCCAGCAGTCAATAGGCGTTTATATATGTCATTCTATTGAAAAGCATATGCGATTTTGAAATCTGTATCACCATTGCAACCTGACATAGTATTCTAATTGTTACAGAATGATAAAGATGTCTTTATGAAGTCACTTATTTGCAGATTAGATGACAACTATGATAAACTTTTGATATGTAAACTGGACTTGGAATGCAAGAAAACATTGCATTTTGACTCTGAATCCAGCATGCCTCGAGTAAGTATTTGTAATTTGGATCAGAGCATTACATTTTTCCTGCTAGTGTTTTCTGAAAATAATCTTTATTCTTAACATTTTCTTGCCTTCATATTACAAACCACTTCTTCATACGCATAAAAAATTTAGATGGATTTTAATAACCATAGTTACCTTTGTTCTGGTAATGCTGTTAGTTGGCACAAGAGACAATAATTAGAGCACTTTTTGTTGTAATTAGTATGAACCAGAGAGTATAGATCTTTAATTTGACAGTGGCAATGCTTGGACATGTAAGCTGCTTGTGCCTGGGGGCACAAAAAGCCCTTGGGTTGCCATGTAAGTTGCATTCAGCAGGCGAGCCTTAAAGTTCACCAAGCAAGTACAGGCCATCCAAACGTCATAGCTAGATAATGGAGGAACTCATCTCTTGGTTGGAAATGTGTGCTCTCACCCGTTCTGATTTGCCACTGGATTCTGCCTCTGCGCTGCCGATTACTGAGTTCATCATGTTAGGAACCATGCTGACCTTTTGCCTCTCCGACTTGTGTCACATCCTTAGTTTGTAGGGTAATTCTAAACTGATGGGTTCATCATGGCAGGCCTACATCGCAGTAGAACCCTCCCTCTCCCCCATCCTTCTGTGCAGGCATCCTGTGTGGAAGAACCCACCATCACATCAGCGTTAAACTAGTGTTGCACTATACCCCTTAAGGTGCGAGTTTGCAATGCGTTAAAAATCCATGGTGCTACATGCAACTAGTGAACTTGCAAGTAGGACTGACTTTTGGATGTTCACCTGTAGACACCTCCACTCCCCACCCTGCCCAAACTTTTTGAAATTATAATGTTATGTTCCCTATATCTTTCCTACATCTATATATAAGACAAATGTGAGCTCTAAGGGAACGGTACTTCAGTTGCCTAAGGGTTATAGATCCTCTCATTTTTCAGAAAAAATAGAAAAGGATCCAAAACATCTCTCATCTATCAAGAGAAAGGGTTTAGAAGATTCACTAATTTTGAACACTATGTTCAGCACTTGTGTATATTCTAGTTTGGAATTTTAAAAATATGCTGATGCCTACTTGATGGTATGCAGTTGAACTTTTTTACTGTCCTTGAGAGGTATCGAGAGTGCTCTGCCTTTTTCCCCTTAAGAAAATGTAGTATATTCTGATTTTGTATCTAAACTTTCTGCATTTTGCCATGGACAGATCCATGGAAGGAACAAGGACCCTATCTCTACTTACCGAAGCGATTTTCCTCATGAATATACCTATGGAAAATCTCCTTTTCCAGCTTTGGATGGCTTTATTGAATCTATCGCTTCTTTTGGAAATGTTTCAGGTTGTTAGTCTTCCTCGTAATTGTCCTTCTGTTTGTTCTGATTGTTGTTCGTGTTCCTAATATGTGTTTTTAATACTCCACAAGATGTTCTGCTATGTTCGTTGCCTTACAGTTTTCCAAATTCTGTAATTGATGTTCATGTGCATAATCATGTTACTTGTTATAGAACTTAGTTTTATATTAAATCATTACAATAGTTGTTATATAATTTTTTTTCCATTTCAAATATCAGAATTTGTGAAATAGAAAAACTGATGCATACCACTTTCAAGTTTCAAATGCATATGTGGCTGGGATACTGCTGTGCATTCTTGTAATTAACTGTAGTTATTACTTGAATACCTTGAATAATTTTGCAGAGTCAGATACCTGGATCCAAGTTGGATTCCGTCAGATGTGTCCATGTCCATGTCCAAGTGACATCTTGTCCAATATCTTTGATTTATTTTTTAATTCTTTTTGCCAAAACCGAATATAAATTGGATTTGGAAATCTGTCTGTCCCCAAATATACATACTTCACTATAGTTGGGTTGAGGTCCACTACTGTCAATGTCTATATTCTATAACCAGGGCTCCTCAAACATCAATATAAACTCTGCTTCCTTTTGCTAAAGGAGGGCATATTTTTGGCGTTGTGAGGAATTAAAATGTTAATCCAATAGTACATTATATCGACATAATTTATGTTACTTCTGTATTTGCATAATTCAATATTGAAGGCTAATAAATTCTTCATTCTATGATGTGCATATAATACTATTCCAATATTGGGATAGTTGGATACATATTGTTACCTGAAACATTTGTGCATTCATTTCACTGCAGGAAAAATTCGATCCTGGTACTGGTTTTCACAGTATGGTTTGATGATATATAGTATGTTAAGGAGCAGATACTGCGAGCATATTGGAAGAGAGCACAAGAGCAATCATGGTAACACTAACATTTATGAAGTGGCAATGCCAATTTCCCCCAGCAGCATCAGCTGTCTCAATTACTGTGCAGTTTCTTGTTCACGTTAACTAATTACCAATTGTGTCAAATGCCCCAGTGATGTACATTGTTGATTTCCAAAGAGCAGCGTACTACCAAAAGTGTTATGACCCTGACTGTCAAGGTAAGCGAGGAGCATCAATGCATTGATTATCAGTTCACAGATTATCATTTTGTTTTTCATAACATCACTGCTTTCGACTTTGGAGTAGGTTATCGTTCTCCATTACGTCCTGTACCCTGGGATGTGATGCCTGAACTTAGCTCTGTAGTAGAGTTAAGCCAGACAGAATATCCGGGCGAAGCTGTACAGATCAATTTTGACGACAGCAGCAGGAACAGGTGCTATCTGTCTGATGGTAAGCGTAAATCCGTCGTGGAGAGTTTTGAGGAGGATCCTGATTGGTGGGAAGAAGCAGTAAAATTTGCTGACAGCATTGAGAACATCGAGCATGCTTCTGACCTGCGTGACTTGGTTAGTAGCCCCGTTGGTTCTCTGCTTTTGCTTTTGCTGAGCTCAGTCTTGCCCAATTGTAACAGCACGCTGATCCACGTATCTGCAGGATGATCAGGATGCTGCCTTCTGGATGAAAGCAGAAAAGATTATGGAGCAGATCGAGGGACAAATGGGATCACAGTCACAGAGCAGTAGTACGTAGGGTTTCCTGCACTGCAAAGCACGTCCATCTTATGCATAGCTTCCCTGGAGCTAGCTTAAGGTGTCAGGTGTCTGAGTAATCGTTGTCTGAATATGTACTAGTTTCAAGTTTTGTGAGTGTGGATGTACCTCAGCGTGGTGTATGTGACGCAGAATAGAGAACATTTTTTTTTCAAATAATATCATTGTAATGAAGTATATTGCAAACAATAAGTGAAAAATTCCGAAAATTACAATTGTCAAATACTACCCGTGGGCCGTGGTATTGTGTTTTTTTTTCTTTAGTGACTCGCAAGTCGCAAGCCTAGCGAGTAGAGCCAAGCCGAGATAGCTTTTCACCCTTTGTTCTGTTAAATCTACGTGCGCGGAGTCCGACGCCGATGCCTAATGCCTCAGCCATTTTCGCCCTCCGCTCCGCGGCGGCGGATCTCGCTCGGCCGCGCCGCCGTGGCTGAGCTGCCCGCCTGCGCCGCCATCCACTCGTCGCTAGGGCTGAGTCGCTCGCCCATGCGCTCCTCCGCTCGCAGCCGTCCGCGCGCGCCGCCGTCCCTCCGCGCTCGAACTCACGACCACAGGTGGCAGAGCTCGAGCTCGCTCACGTATTGCTCTCTCCAGTCTCCGCGCTCGTGAAGAAGAACGGCTGAGAAGATGTCTGGATGGAGGACGAGCCCGTCCGCTCGAATTTGGCGGACATCCCCGTCCCTCGTCGCCCCCAAACCAAACATCGGCAGAAAAAGGTTCGTCTCGTTCCGTCCCCATTCTTCCTTGGAACCTAACATATACGAGCCGAGCCAAGGTGAGCTGAGCCAGCTCGTTAGCCTGACGAAGCAGACCGAGCCGAGCAGACTTGACATCCAGCTGTATGTTAGCGGCACGCAGCAGGCCTCTCTCTAGCTTAGGAATCCCATTCTTCTTCCCCGGCCATGGCGCCCCTTCTGCTCTTCTCGTCGGTCCACGGGTCTATTGTGCTCGAAGGTCGCGTCTTCGTCGCCGGTGCCACAGAGCGCGCCTCTGGGCCCCCTCTTGCCGAAGTTCGTCCTCTCGGACTACTCTCCTCTATCCGCCGATGTCCTCTTTCTGGCCTCTGTTGTTGGAAGGAGTGCGCTTTTCTTGGTGAGTAAACCTAGTTTGTTTTGTTATAGTTACTAGCAGAGCTTTTTTTCGACAGAATCAGAGTTCACAGCTTCTTTTGTTTGGAGCTACTATAAAATCCTTCATTTTTTCGGAGTCTAAAGTAAGTAATTACAATTTACAAAGCTCTGTAGGCTTCATTACAAATGCTTGTCTCATGAAAATTTGGGTCTCTAATTTTTGGACCATGATGTCTGCTGTATTCTAGCTACAATATGAGTAGCCCAAAACTAATTCCTGAATTGAATGGTGGGCTATAAATGTTTAACAAGTTCTGAGTCTGCTCGCTTGAACTTATTTCACGACTGCAGCAGCAGCTGTTGCTGCGACTGCAGCAGCTGCTCAAGCAGCCGCTCAAGCAGTTGCAGCCAACCAATAAGCAGTAGCAGAACAGCTGCAGCAGCCATGCACCAGTTCTGTGCTGTTAGGCCTGCAGCCGATGGGCTGTGCTACAGCTGCAGCTGTTTGGGCCTGCAGCCGAGTGGCTGGGCTGCTACAGCTGCAGCTGCAGCCACTGCATAAGCTGCAGCGAGCAGAGTGTCTTAATTTTGGCCCAAGTAAAGCTTTATTTGAAATATTTATGTGGGTACTCTTAAGTACTAGACATGTGCTTCATTAACTAGATGAACCATTTTATACCACTATGTCTTAGCTTCGAATCCGATCTTGATTGAGGTTTGTTTCTTTGTTGCTAAGGAAGGCAGATCACCAACGAGAGGAGTCATTTTAGCTTCAGAAAACTTAGAAGGTAAGCTTATTCTAGCAAATATTCCAGAAAAAGTCACATACCATCCTTTCATTATAAGCACTTCAATATTTTGAAACTATATAGTAAGGGTTTTGTGTTGAAGTGAGAATAATATCGCTTAATAATATTGTTGGAAATGGAGTGGGTCTAATACTACTAACGTGGGGATCTGGATTTGAGAAAACTCTTTATTGCAATAAGGGAGTACTTGTATAAAGTGGCAAGCCTAGTTCTCACACAGTTCCTCTACCTTCCTAGCATTACTACCTTGCCCTTCTTCCATTCACCATACTTATATAGATGGTATGGCATGGTAAAGAGGGGTATCTCTATTTATAGGCTTAGGAAGCTCATAAGGGGATGACAAGTGTCCCCGTCTAGAATGTTTTTAGTTTCTACACTTCTCTACACAAGTCATAAGAAAATATCTATAGAAATTTTCTACATATTTTAGTCTTCTTAATTTATTTTTATGCTAGTTCTAGAGTACTCCATAGAGAGATATCTCCATTCTTGCATGGTGGAGAATACTTTCATTGCCTTCATTCAACACTCCTCCTCAAGGCAAACTTCTTTCTAGAGTTGTCTTGCAGACCATTTCGAGTGCCTCTCGAAACTTCTCGAACTTTGCCTTGTTGAGACTCTTTGTGAGGATGTCTGCATTTTGGTCATCTGTTTACGTAGGCACCATCTCAATCTCACCTTCAAAGACCTTTTCTCTTATTTAATGGTAGTGGACTTCTATGTATTTGGTCCTTGCATGAAAAACTGGATTTTCCAGCTAGGCGTTTAGAGAATAAGTTGTCACAGAAAATTCTTACTTGATAATCCGTCAGCTGATGATGATACTCCACCAATTGCTTAAGCCAGGTGCTCTCTTAAGCTGACATTGCTGCTGATCAATGCCACATTAGGTTACCTCTTGCCCGCACCACAATATGGCTCCTGATCCAATACTGAAGAAGTATGGTTGATCGTCGTGTGCCATAATCTTCAACATAGTCGGCATCACGATATCCCAACACCTGGCAATCATTTGTCTTTTTGTATAGAATACCAAGATTGATGGTGCCCTTAACATACCTAAGGATACGCTTGAATGCATCAAGGTGAGGCTTATTTGGATTGCTCATATACCGACTAACCACTTCCACAGGGTAAGAGATATCCGGCCGAGTCAATGTAAGATGCATGAGACTCCCAACCAATTGTGCGTCATATCCTCCAAAGTCCTTCCGTTTATCTTCTTGTAGCCTCACATTGGGATCCATAGCAGTAAAGATAGGGTTACAGTCAAGCATCCCATACCTTTTTAGAAGGTCTTGACATATTTCTGTTGACCCATAAATAGTTTTTTTTGTGCGCTCCACCTCAGATCTAAGAAAGTGTTTCTAACTCTCCAAGTTCCTCATTTGAAACCGAACCGAGAGATTTTCTCTTGTTTTTTTTTTATCTCCTCGAAGTAGTCTGCGGCGTGGTCACGGTTCGACGAGTAATAAAAGACCGAAGCAAGCCTTTAACGACCGGTCAAATGGTCAATCGGACAGTTTTTTATGAAACCGGCGAACCGGACGGCTTTTGGTAGTCACGTATCTGTTCGCCAGCATATGCATTACCTTATCTCTTCGGGTTTCATCCAGCGCAGCTGCTGCCATGGCCACCGCTTGCCGCCTCGCCGCGCCGCTCGGCCTCGCACCGATGCCCCGCGGCGCGCGCCCCGCCGGCGTCGTTGTGTCCTTCGCCCAATGCGGTGAGAACACCTTCCTCTCCGCCCCCGCTTGTTTCTCGCTGGATCCCGCTCTTCTCCTAGTGTTTCCGCTGGTGATTACAGATAACAGCTTGTTTAATTAGTCGGCAGGCTCCAGGATCTCGAGAGGCGTCGCCGTCAGGGCGACGTCCGGCGGCGAGGGCGCCCCGAAGGAGGAGGTGCCGGAGATCGTCAAGGCTGCCCAGGACGCGGTCAGCTTCCCTACGACCTCTATCGTCTTCTTCGTTGTTGCCTCGTCCTTCTATTGAATTCCCCTGCGAGCCGCTGCCGCCGCTTTGCTGCATGCGCAATGTGCGTTACCGTGAGCGTTGTCTCTAGGCAGTGGGACACAGTTGAGGACAAGTACGCCGTGGCCACCATCGGCGTCGCCGCCGTCGTCGCGCTCTGGACGGCGGTCGGGGCTCTCAAGGCCATCGATAATGGTACCTCATGAGCAAATGACAATAGATAAGAATACATTCCTGGTCAGCAAATATCTTAGAAAGGGGAGAAAGTAATTTGACAAATGATAAATTATTCCATCTAATATAGATCTGGTATATATGGGAACCTAACCAGTCTCCTTTGTGGTTGGTTATTTTGAAATGGCAAAACCTGGGAATGCCATTTAACATATTTTGTAAACTGCATAGAATTGTATAAGGTGTTATAAACTTTAATAGTGCTTTAAGTTATAAATCACTTTTATACAATTATTTTACTGATGTATGTTTTTTGATGGGCCTTTATGTACCAGAAGCTTTTTGTCACTCTTCAGATAAGGATAATAGGAGAAGCCAGAATTTGCTTCTGCAATTCGGTACACTTACATGCTGCACCACGGTTTGGTTGAGTACTGCACAATCAGCACAGTCTAGCGTGGGAACAAAGTTAAATATGGTTTATGAGGTTGGAGAGCTGTTTGAGCTGGGAATTCAGCTCTCGTATCTTCTCATACTACTTGGCCTGCTTGGAGCTGGTTCATTTTTTGTTATTCGTCAGGTTCTCGTTCGCAGAGAGCTCGATCTTTCTGCCAAAGAGCTGCAAGTAAGCCTCTTAAATTTGTTTTTGGTTACATTAGATTACAGTGGAGAGCTAACTCTTATATTACAAATACTACAGATATGACTGTGACCCTGAAGTGTAAAAAATGGTTACATATACATACTGCATGAAATATTGGCAGTATCAATAGGGATATAAAACCATCTTTTCCTTATTTACTGTTACCAGAAAATCTGTTATCCATCATAAACCTGACTACTCGATCCATTCTTTTTCATTTACCATACCTGTAAAAAGGAAGGGAGGGAGTATCTTGTTTAGGATGGAGGGAAGTTGCACACTGCACAAGATAAAAATTGTATTATTAGAAAATAGAGCTGATCCTTTGCACAAATCAAGGTTGCAATCCTCATATCATGATAAGATGAAGTCATTAATTGTACTGACGGAGGAGGCTTGTTCTGGAATCTGGATGATACTAAAACATAATAAAATTTCCATCCAGATTTCATATGTTATTCTAATTTCATAGCTTCATCTTATAATAATCTCTCATGTGATTTACTAAAATGCGCCAACCTAATTACTAGGAACAAGTGAGAAGTGGTGATGCAAGTGCTACCGAGTATTTTGAACTTGGAGCAGTTATGCTACGGAGAAAATTTTACCCAGCTGCGATCAAATATCTGCAGCAAGCAATTGAAAAATGGGATAAAGATGAGCAAGATCTTGCGCAGGTTAGTTGTCCTCAACTACTAGGTGATATTTTCTGCATTTTGGAATCTTCCTAATGGCAACCTTATCCTGCTGCGTTCTGATAGACATTATAACAGGTTTGATTGATTTCTTGATGCTTTATTTTGACTTGTTGATCTGTTCACTATAAGCTATAGAATGGCGCCTTCTTATGGCACCCAAGAACTGACGTTCTGTAATAACCAATTTATTTTCTTGTTACTTGCTAGAAAGGATAAAGGTAGGAAGTATTTAATATACAAGCTGATACTGTTACCAAAGCACATGCACAATGTGGTCAATTGTCTTATAGAAAGTAAACTAATTAACTATTTATACAGAATAATTAGCTCTTTTAGGCACATATTGACACTTCATTTTGAAATTAAACTGTATGTAACACGTATTTCTGATCCTGATGCTGTAATCAGAGTGAGATCACCTTGTCCATATTTGTGCTTATGAACTCAAAACACTAGAATAATGTTTGAGAAGCTCCCCATTTCATATTTTCATGTACTCTTTCTCAAACACTGTTGCTTTACTGGTCAGGTGTACAATGCCCTGGGGGTCAGTTACAAGCGAGATAACAAACTGGACAAGGCAATCCAGCAGTTTGAGAAGGCAGTGGAGATCCAGCCAGGCTATGTGACGGCTTGGAACAACCTAGGCGACGCGTATGAGCAGAAGAAAGACCTGAAGGCAGCCCTCAAGGCCTTTGAGGAGGTCCTCCTCTTTGATCCTAACAACAAGGTCGCAAGGCCACGCGTGGACGACCTCCGGCAGCGCGCCAGCATGTACAAGGGCGTGCCTGTAAAACCTGAAAAGCGATAGCCGTATTCCTTTTTGTTTTTTTTGGGGGTAAAATCGTGCATTTGTCCAGTCCCCATGGCAGAATAGCAATTGTTCGATTTTTGAACGGTAGTTGTAAACACGATGAGAAGCTGTAGTAGCATTGGAATGGCCCTTGAAGAAAGGCAGGTGTAACATGCTTATCTTGTTGGAGCAAAAAGTAAAAAAAAAAAAAAGAATAGAAGAATTTGCTGTAGGAGCCTGTGATCCTGTTCATCTTGTTCTCGAGGAAGCCACATTCTCTCTTACGGTCTTACTTTAACGCATAGTTTTTTGGGATCCTGGGCGAATTGTGTATTTAATAGTCTTCATGTTTATATTTAGAACAAAATTTGCAAAGGTACAATTTATGTGAGTGGAAAATTATTATAAAACTACACTTTATCACAAAATTATATAGTTTTACATTGCATATAGTATGACATGTTGGGTGCACGCCGTAAACTTGGCTGCTACCAATTTAGAATATAGATAAGCAAACTCCAAACGATCTGTTCCAAAAAAAAAAATCCAAAGGATAGTCAGCAAACAGCCAAGTTAGTGTAAATTTGATATCTGTTCCGAACGAAATGTGCAAATCGTGTACATTTCAAGAAAAGAAGCAGCATAAAGCAACATTAGTTTAGTTTTATGATAATATATAGTGTACGATCGATGGGTGCAGTTTGTAGAATTATCATGCGGTGTGTTCTGTTCTCTATATAATCCATCCTTTTCTTTTGGCAAAAAATACACGTGTCTACCTCTAAAAAATGCTATGTGGATACAAAAATGTATTAGTACAGAGTTCCGCGATATGATGAAAGCTCGCAGTTGTGGTGTACTACAAAAACGTATACATACGCGTACAAAGCGACGACGTAGCCGTTATCCGCTCGCACCAGATGTGTGCGTGTTTTTTTGTTCCAAACTGTTGACACTATCCGATCCGCAGGGCGATTCCCGGGCCCACAACGTGTGGTGCGCGCCACGCCCAACATCATCCGCTCCCCTCCCGCCGTCGCTGTCGCGCGCTCGCGTCCTTCCCTCCGCCGTGCGCCCTCCCCTGTCCGGCTGTCCCCTCCCGCACAAAGCCGCGCGCCGCTGAGCCAGGCCACGCACGCACACCTCCCTGCTGCCTCCTTCCCCGATCAGACGCGAGGCACGTACACGGGCCGCCCACCGCGCGATCCAGACTCCCATGGCCACCGCCTGCCGCCTCGCCGCGCCGTTCGGCCTCGCACCGCTGCCCCGCGGCCGCATCCCCGCCGGCGTCGCCGTGTCCTTTGCCCAATGCGGTGAGAACACCTTCCGCGCCGGTCCCGCCGCTCGCTTGCTAGTGAGTGATTAGCCAGCTAACACAGCTTGCTGCCTT
Source organism: Alloteropsis semialata (assembly GCA_004135705.1). Classification (NCBI taxonomy): domain Eukaryota; kingdom Viridiplantae; phylum Streptophyta; class Magnoliopsida; order Poales; family Poaceae; genus Alloteropsis; species Alloteropsis semialata. The sequence goes on along the minus strand of CM014271.1, from coordinate 15,293,350 downwards.
GCTTGTTAACTTGGTCAGCAGGCTCCAAGATCTCGAGAGGCGTCGCCGTCAGGGCGACGTCCGGCGGCGAGGGCGCCCCGGCAGAGGACGTGCCGGAGATCGTCAAGGCTGCCCAGGACGCGGTCAGCTTCCCTACGCCCTCTATCTTCTTCTTCCTTGTTGTCTCGTCCTTCTCTTGAATTCCCCTCCGAGCCGCCGCCGCCGCTTTGCTGCATGCGCAATGTGCGTTACCGTGGGCGTTGTCTCTAGGCAGTGGGACAAAGTTGAGGACAAGTACGCCGTGGCCACCATCGGCGTCGCCGCCATCGTCGCGCTCTGGACGGCGGTAGGGGCTCTCAAGGCCATCGACAAGCTTCCTATCCTGCCTGGTGTCCTTGAGATTGTTGGAATCGGCTATACTGGGGTCAGTGTCAGTTCTGAAGCATTTTTTTATTGCATAGATTCTGTTGTGTGTTACTGATCGATGAACTCCTCTGATGAACACGTGGAATGTGTTGCGGCAGTGGTTCACATACCGCAACCTCATCTTCCAGCCAGACAGGTGAGACGCAATGTTATTGCAATCCTCTTCTTACCTTACAACTTGGTCCTGTAATCCTTATCTTTCTTCTTGTACCAAGATCATGTTGTTCCTTTTTTGCGCAATTGTAAAAATTATCAGAAGTAGGAAGTAAATCGTGGTATGATTAAGTTTCTTTTTGTGACCTATCAAATAGCTTATCTTCTGAACTAGTAACTTACTACCCTTTTCAAAGTAAGATCTGTCCTGAATTGAGCAACTATGGTAATCTGGATATGGAGATACGATATATGCTTTACTATTACTAAAGAAGAATATATCACTTTCACTTCAGAAATATGATTATGAACATATGATCTTGTACAAAATTGCTTTGTTGTAAACTTTTATGTAACCAGTTATCTTCTTAATTGATGCAAAGACAGAACTTTCGTGCGCATTTAGAAAGAAAAAACAATATTATTGATACTATGCTGGCATATATAAGAGGGACTAGCAAGTAGCAATAGTTTGGCAGGTTTTCATATTCTTACTGAACTCTGTGCGCTGATGCATTACAGGGAAGCTCTGATCAGCAAAATCAAGAGCACCTACAAAGAAATCACCGGGACCAGCAGCTGATCAAGCATCATTCACAAGATGAGTGCGTTGAATTGCATCTGTAAGTACTGTGCTGGCACACAAGCGAAAATGCTTGCATTTGAGACTGGAGCCTCAACTGTTTTTGGTCCTCTGACATAGGTCAGGGAGAAACCTCTGCTGATGAGCTAGCCGTTTACTTGTTCCATGTAATATTTATGACGTATTTCCAATTCCTTTCCGGACTAATTCATACTATGAAGCACAATATGGGATTGAAGAGGATTGGCTCTTTGGTTTTTCAAACAATTGCAGACTTAAAGATCATTTGGTTGAGTGTTTTTGTACCAACGAGCATTGGTATATCTTCTCAAGGAAGAGCTTTCTTACCAGGGAGACAATATGACTAAGCTAGAAATTGAACTTGAGCCGAAGACTAGTGTGAGGATGCTTACTTGTTTAAGGCAGCCCCTCAACAAATCCGAAAGAGAATACAAATGACCCAATCTTACAATGTTCGTACTAATCTTTGATCAACCTAAGATAATACAAATGATCCAATCCTTAAATGTTGGTACTAATCTTTGATCAACCTTTTTGTGGTTCATGCAAACTACAAAACCTGAAGGTTTCCTACTTTTCCTTTTAGAAAGAATTGATATATCTTTTTTTAGAACAAATGGGATTGCTCATGTCAGTCTCCTTTCATGACGATCAGTGATGTGAGCCATCAACAGCTTAACCTGTTCGTCATAACCATAAAGTTCAGAGAATCTAAGGGCATGTTTGGATCTTTAGAACTAATAATTAGCTAGCTAAGAATTAATGGTTGCTAATTATTAGCTAGCTAACTATTAGCAGGGTGGTGTTTGGATCCACCTACTAGTAGATAGTGTGATAGTTGGTTTTGTACTATTAGCACCTATTAGCACTCCCAACTAGCTAATGGACTAATTATTAGCAGGATGAAGTGCTAATAATTAGCAGCCCCGTTTGGATCTCTAGCTGCTAACCATTAGTTCTAATGGATCCAATCATGGCCTAATTCCCGTCGTCTTCCATGGGATACACCAGTACGGTACAATCTGATTAACGCTTAAAAGTTACTCGGCACTGAAGCCTAACTGTCTGATGGCTGAGTCCATTTCATGCATGTTGCAGCGATCTTGTGCTGTGACGCGCGCGCGAGAGGTCCAAGCCAAGCCCGGGACGAAAGGGGCCAGATGCGTTCGGTGAGACAAACAAAACAATGGGCCAGAGCCACGATCCGTTGAAGAGCCCATAGCACACCGCTGTTCAGCGCGATTGCAGCGGCTGCAAAGNGGCGCCGATGGGGAAGAAGAAGAAGCGCGTCGAGAAGGTCTTCTGCTACTACTGCGACCGCGAGTTCGACGACGAGAAGATCCTCGTCCAGCACCAGAAGGCCAAGCACTTCAAGTGCCACGTCTGCCACAAGAAGCTCTCCACCGCCTCCGGCATGGCCATCCACGTCCTCCAGGTCCACAAGGAGTCGGTCACCAAGTGAGAACGCCCTCCTCCTCTCCTATCCTGCTCCTCCCCTTGTCGATCTGCGCCCGCCTTGATCCGGCGCGGCTTGCTGGATTTGGGGTATGGCTCGGCTGCTTGGCTGATTGCCGCTGGCGCTTTGCCGATTGATTTGATCTACTGTTCCCCCTTCTGTTGGCAGCGTAGTCGATGGGGTGCACGTGCGCTTGGATTGAATTTTGGAAAACATTCTGACTATGTCCGTCAATCCAGAATTTTAAGTGTTTCCAGATTTAATCCTTGTCGACTGCACCTGTTGCTCCTGTTAATAGCCTCAGACTTGCCAGGGAACTAGAGTGGGGCTCTGGATGTTAAGCCTGTTTTGGGAGTTGTTATGAATATAGGTAGTTAGTTTGGTGCTTTGCTCGTTTTACCGACTACATTAATTTCATGCTTCGTATTTGCAAGCATGTGAGCCTTGATATCATTTCACTTCCTTGAGTTTATTAGCTTTGTTTGTTACTCCCACAACAGTGTGGTTTTTTTTTTCTCAAGTAAAACTTTAGCGACTCCAACTGTTACTTATGGATATGTCAAACCTTTTTTGGTTACAGGGTTCCTAACGCGAAGCCTGATAGGGAGTCAACGGACATTGAGATATTTGGAATGCAAGGAATCCCCGCACATGTATTGGCTGCGCACTATGGAGAAGGTATGTCAGTTTTCTCACTGTAATGTCACCGTACGGAGTGCTGAAAACTGTGATAAATCACTTATTTTTAATAAGTAGCAGTTGTTTTGTCGTCTTCTCCCTAGGGAAGCACTAGATTTTGTAGGTTTCTTGAATACTCCTTTTGTCGTCTTCTCACTAGGAAAGCACTATATATCGTAGGTTTTTGAATACCCCTAGAGGAATGAAATTATGCTCCCATATAGGAAATAAATTGACTTTACGAGCTGAACTTGCTAGTTTATATTTTTCCAGGGAGCGTTATGGTTTCTTCCTTTACCTGACACCTGTTTTACTTGCAGAGGAAGATCCTTCAGCGAAGGTAGCCAAAGTAGAGGTGCCGCAGGTAAGGCCTGTTATTATGCCTAATTCTCTAGGCATGGCATTTCCTCCACGGCCAGCTTATGGTGTAGCACCTCCAATGTACGTTTCTATTTTTTTCCTGTCTGCTTGCATTTTTTTTAATATTTGTGTTCCCATTCCGTATGTAATCATTGTGAGCACTCGCTTCAGAAATTTTCTAAATCTTTTACATTGCTGGCAGCTATAATCCTGCACTGAATCCTTTGATGGCCCGACCTCCAATTTGGCCTACACCACCCCAAGCTTGGTATCCACAACAAGCAGCATACCCACAACAGCCAGCAGTTTCAGTTCCTCCAGTGGTTGCTGGGCTGCCACCACAACAACCACTATTTCCTATTCAGAACGTGCCTACTCCTATGACATCAGCACCTGCTCACGTACTTCAGACATCGTTTCCTATGGCTCCTCCAGGAGTACCTTCACCTGTTGCCCCTCAGGTTTCCCAGCCGTTGTTTCCTGTTAACACTTCCACTGTCAATGGAGCTGCAAGTTCCCCATTTGTACAATCTGTTGCACCTGGAACCATCCCAGCAAGCTCTCCTGCAGCAGTTGGATATGGAGCCAATAACCAAGGTACGCTTAAGACTCTTGTTTATGTTAATGTGCTATGTCTTCATTTCTTGTGGGAAAATATGGCTGCAGCACATGTATTGTTTGATTTGTGTAGAAGAAACCAAAGACACACATCGACAATTTAACTGTTATTATTTTTTTTTGAAAAGCTTTTAATTGTTATTACCACAACTAGTTCGACAGCAAATGTTCCGTATGTTGCCCTTGTTATTTTTGTAACTTCAATATTGTCATGATTGGACTTCAGGTGATTGATGTTTGTCTATCTGGTATATGTTGTTGCCCATGGTGCAAAATATGCTCTCAATGAGCTTACATTCGGTTCCATCTGTTCCAGGCACTGGAGGTCTAGCAGTTGGATCTTCGCCTGCAGTATCCAATAGCAAAGCGCCCGGTACCCAGCCAGCTACAAATGAGGTCTATCTGGTGTGGGACGATGAAGCAATGTCTATGGTATGCAACTCATTATCTCTTGTTCTTTTAGATTACTTATGCTTTTGTTGCATTATAGTGATATGACTTAAAATGTTAATATCTCAAATGTTTCTTCACTTATGTAGGAGGAAAGAAGGCTGTCGTTGCCCAAGTATCAGGTGCATGATGAAACTAGCCAGGTAAGTTGTGCCTTTTATGTTTAAACTATCATTCTAGTTTCTCAACCTGCAGTTGTGCACTGAGTGATAGCAGTATGATATTTTGACGCTTCTAACCAATTCTTAAAGTGTATGCATGGTAATTATTTATTTTGAGCTGTTATCATCTAGGCAGTCCATTGTAGGATAGTAGGATAAAGTTTAATATTTGGCTGGAACTTAAAGGTGTTTCAGCATCCTGAACTATGGCTTTGGGATGTTGTTCCAATTTGCTCTGAACAATAGATAGTGTTGTGCTGGTGGTGGCAAACTCAGTTTGTTGCATTAGGTGACATTATAAACCATAGTTGTGAATATGCTTGTTCAAAAGAAGTGAGTTGACATTTTGGAAGGTTCCCCTATTCGTGACTTGTCTGTTATATATAAATACAGACTTGCCATTTTATTTTGTTTGGTATCTACTATGGACACAACCGATACATGTGGTAATGCAAAAATATCTTTTGATCCTATTACTTGAATGGAAAATTAAAGTAGTTTCTCAGTTTGCAGCCAATTGTTGTGTTTTGTGGATAATCATTTTCAACTAAATTTTTGGCACATGCACAGTATACTCAAAATTGTGAGAAGTCACAAGGGTGTTTTGTGGGGAATATGAAATAGGCTCATCTGGTGATAGCATATGTGAGTCTGAGATGATTCATATTCTATGCTGCCTTTTTGCATTTTCACAATGTCTCTGCCGTGTTCATTTGATTGACCATCTATATCCTGCTGATTCGCGCACATCGGGAGTTCCAAGTAGGTATTTACATCGTTCTTCCTAATAGTAAGTTTTCTATAATCTGACAAATCTCGTGGTGCCATGCTAATGACCTGAGGGTTATCGACCAAGCCCTGGACAGTTGGCAAATATGTATGTATTTAATTTCAATTGAAGCATTATTTTTATTCATTGCCAATTCACTGCATGCAAATATGGGTTTGTAGCGAAAACTAGGTTGCTGAGGTTCTGCCAATACGGTAGCATTTATTGTAGCTTAATTTTGGTCGAGAATGTGGCAAGAGTTATTGCTTCAGGTCAGCTTTCATTTGGCCATTGAGCCTGAGATGATGCTTGAATCTTTGTTCGCGAAGTATTTTATTACCATATCTAACACCAAGTTTGTTGTTTCACAATTTGTATGAACAGATGAACTCTATTGACGCAGCAATTGATCGGAGAATATCTGAAAGCCGGCTAGCCGGACGCATGGCCCTATGAAGACGCTGGGCCTTGGTAGATTACCCCCTTGCAGTTGAGCGATGGACTCTGCCTGTTCGTATATCAGCAGCGGTCCTGTTAATTTAGTTAGTCAATGGAGTTACTGCAGTTAAAGAATGTGCTGTTTCTGACTTGTCGGGAGATTGTTAAACTTTTGCTCTTGTAAGTGCTAGTCTTTAGGAGTTATTTGGTCCATTTTTATTTTACCTTTCTGGGAACTGATGATGAAATGTGGCAAATTCTGCCCGATTGTAGCCTAATGATATATACCTGATGGTTTTCGTTGTTGGAATGCAAACTGAAAATTGTTGCATATTTAAATAATTTGGTTCTGAAATATCTGGAATGATGCAATTATGGAATTTCATGCCACTGCTCTGGTTCTTCGCCCTTCATGTCCTATGATTCCAGGTATGTTACAAGGATGTTGCAAGACCGCAGGTTACTGGAGACACAAAATGACCACAGATTACTGGAGATACAAAATGACCGCAGGTTATTATATCCGGGAGACACAGAGAATGTGTACATGACTATACCAAGAACCAAGTGAAGAGTCGAGTGCTGAGTTTTGAGTGGGGCCAATCTTGAGTGAGCCCCAAGCAAATGAAAAGGCGGAGCAAGACCTCCCCCAATCTGCATTTCTCTGTGCACGAAGCAAGCATCTGTGCCAAGATTGCCAAAGGAGAAAAGGGCGACCGGCAGGCAGGCGAATCCAAAACCTCAAAATCACCAACGGATCCAATCATTTCCATGCCGCTTCACTCCTACACAGCCACGCTTTCACCCAGCTCTCCCAGTGAGCTATGCTTGATTCTGTCAGGAAAGCTCACACATGCCTCAGTCTTGGTGTCTCTTTCACTGCTCGCTTCACTGGTCTCTCACTCAGCTTTGGACGCCTTTTGTTGCCCTTGTTTAACCGAGGCATGGCCGCTATAACAACCCTGGACCTACGGCTCGCACGGTCGCCATGCCATCCATCCGCCATGGAGGAGAACACGGGGTACCTGCGCCTGTTTCGTCTGCTCTTCGTCTTCTTCGCGGCGTTCGTCTTCGTCCCGCGATGCAGTATGTATCATGTATCCATCTTCCTCATTCCATGCTATATATGGGATTGAGTTTCCATGCTATATATGGGATCGAGTTTGGCTTTTGTGCATGAGAATTTTGGAACATCGTTCAAGCAACCAAGTTATTGTTAGTATCTCCTTGTTCTAGAACTCTGACATGACTGTCAAAAGATTCATTTATTCTACCAGTATCATTCCTTTAGTAAGCTGCTTCCATTGCTTGCTCGTTGCAAACGTTTCCTTACCAATTCCTTCCATTGAGTCATTGACTATCTGGTGACAAGAAGTACACAATCAAAATTACCAGATGGCTAACAATAATTTGTCAATTTGATTGGACAGGAGGAACCAGAATGCTGAGGCCAGAGGAGCTACGGCTTGACCACTACTCTTCCTCTGACCCCTACCACAGCACGCCGGTGATGCCTCCCTACAGCGACGTGTTCGCACCACCAAACCCCCACCCACCTCCCGGCTCCCCCAACTGCGTCCTCACTCCAGAAGCGCCACCGCCGCCGCCGGCGATCACCGTCCCGGCGCCGGCCTTCGTCTACTCGTCCCCGCCGCCGCCAGAGCCGGACTACTCCTACCCTCCTCCTCCGCCGTACATCAGCCCAAGCCCACCAAATATCGAGCCAAGCCCATCTCCAGTGGATACGCCGCCGCTCCCGCCCATCATTTACCCAAGCCCACCTGAAGTCACGCCCAGCCCACCAGAGGTCGCGCCGTATCCCAGCCCACCGCCGGAGGTTGCGCCGTACCCGAGCCCGAGCCCACCGGAAATTGCACCGTACCCAAGCCCACCGGAAATCTCTCCAAGCCCACCTGAAATCGTCCCAAGCCCACCCGAGATCTCGCCTAGCCCACCGGAAATCGTCCCAAGCCCACCCGAGATCTCGCCTAGCCCACCAGAAATCGTCCCAAGCCCACCAGAGATCTCACCAAGCCCACCAGAAATCTCGCCAAGCCCACCAGAAATCGTCCCCAGTCCACCCAGTTACGAACCGACGCCGCCGAGCATTGTGCCGAGCCCGCCGGAGTACGCGCCGGAGCCACCAACCTACGTCCCGAGCCCACCGGCGTACTACGCGCCGGAGCCTCCATCCTACACGCCGAGCCCGCCGGAGTACGCCCCAGAGCCGCCGACGTACGAGCCGAGCCCGCCAATCTACGCGCCGTATCCGCCCGGGATCATCCCGAGCCCACCGGAGTACGCGCCGGAACCACCTGGGTTCACCCCGAGCCCGCCGGAGGTCGCACCGGAACCACCGGGGTTAGTCCCGAGCCCGCCGGAGTTCGCGCCGGAACCACCGGGGTTCGTCCCGAGCCCGCCGATCTACGCGCCGTACCCTCCAGGGATCGTGCCGGGACCGCCGGAGAACGCGCCGGAGCCGCCGGGGGCCGTCCCCTCCCCAGGGGGCGGCTTCATGCCGCCGGTGGTGTTCCCGCCCCCGTTCGCCACGCCGTCGCCGGGGACGGTGGGCTCCGAGTGGTGCGTGGCGAAGCCGTCAGTGCCGGGCCCCATCGTGCAGCAGGCCATGGACTACGCGTGCGGCTCGGGGGCGGACTGCGACTCCATCCAGGCGTCGGGCCCATGCTTCCGGCCGGACACCATGGTGTCGCACGCCTCCTTCGCCTTCAACAGCTACTGGCAGCGGACCAAGGCCAACGGCGCCACCTGCGACTTCGGCGGCACTGCCATGCTCGTCACCAAGGACCCAAGTAAGTTATCTCTCTCTCCATATTTCAGTAGCAGAGACCAACAAGGCACATTGCACAAACGTTTCAGAATCAAGCACAATTTCTTCCGCTCACTGCGTGTAATCTAACTGATTATGCTTTGCCTTTTCCTTTTTCAGGCTACGATGGCTGCCATTTCATTTTGATGTAATCCCGTCACAGGGTAAGCTGGAACCCTAAGCAGCATTTTCTGAAGATTAGAGGAACTAGAGGTACATGCTGTTCTGATGTTTGTGAATTGTGAGGGCACTTGCAGTGGATCACTGATTTTGTAAAGGGTAAAAGACTTCACCCATCCTATCTAGACAGTCTTCTAACTCTTTTTTCCCTCTTTTTTTTGGTACGCACTTCTTATTGCTTTGTATTATTCTTAATAAGCTATGTAATTTCATAGTGGTAAATAAGTCTCTGATGATGGCACATCTAATTCATGAGTAGTGTGCAGTGGGAAATGTTTTATTGCATCATCCAACAGTTCTAACAGCCTTGTGATTTTGTTTATCTGTGCCACAGTGCACATGACTAATGCATTTCTCACGTTTTGTTGTAACTAGATTTATAGGCTCCTATAGTCTCTTGCACACAGGAAAATGAAAAGCCCTGATTCAGGCTGGGGCTTCATTAGAAGTAGCGAATGCCTGCAGAACATAAACTGGATCGCCAACCTTGATGATCATTCCTTTGCCCTTTCCTGATAGAGATTCCTTGCAGACTAAATTCTGCCCAAAGTACACCTAGAAAAATTGATTAAATTGTTTAGTTCTCAGTGATCATGAGGATCTTGAAGTAAAAACTCGCTAGGCCTCAGGCAACTCTTAGTCTAAACAGATAAAATGAGTTGCATAGACAATTACCTGCCGTTTGTTTTTGTGGCTTGGACGTAGCACTTCGTCGGACCGAAATGTCAGTAGAGTCTCAGTTGGTTCGGTGCCAGATATTCCATTGTCTTGATTAATGGTTGGCACCTGAATTAGTCGACACAGTAACTAAGCAACAGAGATTTTATATGTATATTGGCTTGCTGAAGTAGAATGTGCCATCAGAGTATCCAATTTGTCTTCACAAATAAATGAACTAACCATACTACAGTCTATATCTAAGATAAATTGACTGAGAGGATAAGTACTTAATAAGTTAATAGATCATACAATTAAGTAGTTCAACAGTAGACTACACAGCAAGCTTCTCGAACTCTGAATCATATTCCCTTTCAGACATAACTGCGTAATCTTCTTCAAAGCTAGGACCTAGGAGAGTATGTGGTGGTAACTTACCTTGCAACGGTTGCATAACTTCACACCTAGGAATGTTAGGTTGTTTATCTTTATGGTTTTCCACAGATCCTCTGAGTATGGATGGCATCCATCCACCAATATACTGCCAAAAGAAATCAGGTCAGTAAGAGCATAAACACACTACTAGTAACCAGCTAGCTATCAAGTAGTAGACTAGCACAGAATAAATAAAAAAAATCTATTCAGAAAACATAATTACAAGTGAACATGTGTGATGCTCACTTTGGTCTGAAGCGGTTCATTGGTACAGGTTCTTTAAGAATCTCATTTAGTGCATCCAGTGATCCCTGCAACGCAATTAAACGGGCATCATGAACTGCAAGATTTGCGTTTAGCAACATTCCAACAGGGCATTTATCTCGAAACTGAATAGACTTAAGACATATGAAAAGTGTACCTGAGAGGCTATCAGAAACGGGAAGCAATCAGTAAACGTGATCTTGTAACCTTGGGCATAATCAGGATTGGTCGGTCTAGTTTCTGATGCTGTAAAAAACGCAGCAGAACAGGCTTTGTTCATAAGCACCGGAGAAGATCCTGCAACCGAGCAGACCTACTCTAGGGAAATGTTAAGGTCTGAACCTTCTTTGAAGCGCACTAGGCGACTTGGCTTCCCAAAGTAAGCAGAGAACCATTCGGCCGCTTCAGCTCCTTCATCATACGCAGAGCCAGACCACTCCCACACAGAGACATCATCAATCGTTGTGTGTTCCGCAGCAAGAGGGATCTTCAATGGGTCCATTCCGGGTGCTGTGATGACTGCAAGATGTGGAGAAGTCTGAATAAAAATCGTGTCTTTAGTTATCTCCTGGCGGAAAATTGTGCACATCCTGAGTCACTGTGAACATCCATGTCCATGAACCCATAAACTTTTGGCAAACATGTACTAGAACAGAGAACTTTTCCGGTACCTAATTGCTAGCAGTTGTAGATTGATCAGCATGAAGTAAAGCTGTTCGTACAATTAGCTCTAGCAGCATGAGTAACAGGTACCAGCGATTGGGGGGCATTGCACTGACTGCAGGTGCCATTCTATTCTACAAACGTGCAGAGAGAAATGAGTCGAGAGATGAGTACCCATGTGGTCGTCGGGCGTGGGGCGCCAGTCCTCGGCGAAGGCCTCCGGCGGCAGCTCCGGCTGGACGAGCGCGAGCTTGGGCTCCACCCGCTGAGTGTAGGCTCGCCCTTTGGCGTTCACCACCACCCACTGCCGATCCCACCGGAACCCTGCGCGGCCGCCGCCAGGTTACACGCCGGCGCCTCAGGAAGGAAGAAAGAGATGCTATGGCCTATGGATGGAGCTAGCCGTAGCAGAGTGCAGAGGCGGCAGCATACCTGTGGCGGTGATGGGGGCCTGGGGCACGGCCATGCCCCGGCAGGACTTGATGGGGTATATGAGGATGGACTTCACCGTCGCCGCCGGCTCCCCACCGCCGCCGCCGCCGCCGAGGAGGGAGGAGAGGAAGGAAGCGGCCTTCTCCATGGCCATGGCTTGTCGCCGCGCCGGCCGGCTGGACGACGATGGCAAGTGGCGCTCGGGGACTGTACTGGCTGGCTGGTACCAGACTACCTACCAGGTAGTGAAGTGATGGGAGCTGAAATGGGAGCCTGACCACCAGCTCTACACGACTACAGCAAGGGAAGATGGAGCGGAGGCAGATTCTTGGCCCGCTGCCGTCTCGTGCTGCGCCTCTGCCTGCGGATGCGTCCAACATCAGCAGCAGCACGATGGCCCCGCGGCATTTGTTTAGCTCTCGTCTAGACAAAGGCAAACGTATCTTTTCCTGCGAAAGATTAAAGTAAGAGTAAACTAGCCCGATCGAGATAGGATTGGCAATTTAATTAAGGCCACCGATGATGGTGATGATTTCCCGGTAGCGTCCGCGCCATGTACAAACGATGGAGTTGACATTGCCCTGTCGCCTTCACCGTGACGCGTCACCGCGGCTTCCACATCCTGAGGACGGAGGACCTCCAATAGCACGGGATCTTTTTTTTTTATTTCTTTTCTAATCTGTTTTTACTACAGGCATGAATAGAGGAACACCCAAAATAGGGGAAAGCAAAATCCGCCGGAACAAGAACACTGGTTTGTATGCAGTGCTTCTCAAATCTCAAGATGAATGCTGTACCTGACAGCAAAAGTAGTACATTCCTAATCACATCAGGCTTTGTTTAGTTCCTACAACAAACTTCACTATTCATCCAACTTCACTATTTATCAAAGGAAATCTTACATGCATGGAGTACTAAACGTGAGTTAATGACAAAACCCATTCCATAACCCCTCTAACTTTGCGAGACGAATCTAATGAGTCTAATTTGGCCATGATTAGACAACGTCGTGCTACAGTAAACAATCTCTAATGATGGATTAATTAGGTTTAATAGATTCGTCTCGCAATTTCCCGTCCATCCGCGTATTTAGTTTTATAATTAGATCATGTTTAGTCCTCCTAATCTTAGATTTAGAATTGCTACAGTAAAGGATTCAAAATAGTTGCATGAACTAAACAAGGCCACTTAGCTATCAAGACGCCATTGAACGGTCGTCGTCATGCTTTTTAAACTGACGCACCTGGATCTCGTGCATTGCTGACTCCATAACAAAGGTTTAAGGGGGTGTTCAATTGGGTGAAAAAATTTTGGTGAATAATTTTGCAAGAGAATCTTACCATTTAGGAGTACTAAATGTAGACTAATAATAAAACTAATTATAGATCTCGCCTAGAAATTGCGAGATGAATCTAATGATGGTAATTAATCCATAATTAGTGGATATTTAGCGGATGGGTACTGTAGCATCACTGTTGCAAATCATGGCCTAATTAGGCTTATTAGATTCGTCTCGCAAAGTTACCTGGGGTTATAGAATGGGTTTTGTCATTAACACACGTTTACTACTCCATGCATGTAAGATTCTCTTGGGAAAAATTTTGGGTGAAAACTTTTTGGGGAATTGAACACCCCCTAAATCCTCTGGATAGGTTTAGCAGAGTATCTGCATTTTCTTTGGTGTCTGAACTTGCCATACAGGCTTCGCTACCGAACGACAGACAGCCGGCCCATCGCTACTACATATATACAGTTCATGGTATAGTCACACGCTAAACACGGAAGAAGTGGGTGGTACGAATCCCTGATTCAGTCACTCAGGCTGGCACCACATCAGACGAAGAGAATGACCGCATGACGTAAACTGGATCGCCAACCTTGATGATCCTTCCTTCGCCGTTTGCTGACAGAGATTCCTTGCAGACTGCATTTTGCCCAAAGTACACCTACAAAACCCGATGAAAACCATGGATTTTCAATGAGTAAGGTCGTTATGAATCTATTTCATGAGCATGGTGGAGTTAGCAAATGTCATAGATAAAATGCGAGCGACAATCACCTGCCGTTTGTTTTTGTGGCTTGGAAGCAGCACTTCTCCGGACCGATATGTCTGCAGAGTTTCAGTTGGTTCAGTTGGGCTTGGTATTCCAGTGTCTTGATTAATTGTAGGCACCTGAATCATCCAGCACAAAGTGAATAAAATAAGATCTTTTTATCTATTTTTATCAGAGTTTTATCTATATTGGCTTGCCAAAGTAAATGGTGCACACCATAGTACTGAATTTGTTGGTTTCTATGTTTCTGGAAATTATGGTCGCCAAATTGAATGACAATTTTACAATTTACTTTAATTATCAGTTTATCACATACAGGAGATCTAACCATTCAGGGAAAACAAATTTGCACACCCTAAGACCATAGTCTTGTCGCTAATTTTACAATGTAAGCAAGAAAAGGAATAGAAAGAAAATTAGGATATCATACAGAGTAATAATTCAGTAGAATATGAGATCATACAACAAGCCTCTTGAGACACTGAATTTCCTATTAGTTACCATATTTCCTTTTACAGAGACATTTCATAATTAACTTCACAGCTAGGGTACTTTTACCTTACTCATACATAATTCACTGCACCTCTGATGTAATCTCACCCTGGTATGCCAGGGAAGCTTGAGATATGTAGGTGGTGTTGTTCGGGAAAACACAACAGTTCTTTTACCTTGCAACGGCCACATAACTTCACGCCAAGAAATGTTAGCTTGTTTATCTTTACTGTTTTCCACAGATCCTCTGCGTATGGGTGGCATCCCTCCACCAAAATACTAGCAAAAAAAATTCATTCTGTAAGAATTAAATGAAGCATAGGAATTGCAAAATTGTGGTTCAATGCTCCACTAAGCAACTGTAGTAGTTATCAACCACACCAATCATCCTAAAGGAAGTGATCCAGGAAATACAGGTGCACAATACGTGCAGCTCACTTTGGTCTGAAGCGGTTAATGGGTACAGGCTCTTCGAGTATCTCATTTAGTGCATCTAGTGAGCCCTGAAAATATACGTTCATTGTCAGTTATAGCTTTTTGTTGAGAAACATTTGCAGATACTATTTATCTAGAAACAACAAAATAGTATGAAGAACAACACCTGGGAGGTTATCAGGAAAGGAGAGCCATCAGAAAACATGACTTTGTATCCTAGTGCATAGTCAGGATGGGTCAGTCTAGTTTCCGACTCTGTTAAAAAATATAGAAAAATCAGAGTTCTCCATAAGTAGCATAGAGGATCTCATCTAGCAAATTATTCCAGACAAATGGAAAGGTCTGCAAGAAACAACGGTTTGCACCTTCGTTAAAGCGCACCAGTCGAGTTGGGTTCCCTAAGAAATTGGAAAACCATTCAGCTGCTTCAGCACCTTTCATCATAAGCAGAGCCGGACCACTCCCACACAGAGACATCATAGATTGTGGCGCATTCTGAAGCAAGAGGGATCTTCAGTGGTTCCATTCCTGGTGCTCGGATAACTGCAGAATGCAGTGGGTTGAATAAAAATGACAACTTTAGGACTGTCCTCTGGAAAATGAAAAAGGAGAACGGCTATTGACCAACAACCAATTAACTAGCAGCAATAGGAATACTTAAAATGTTATTAGAAGGGTAATAGGACACATCATAGTTTCAGTTCTCAGTTTTGGCATATATGCTTCAATTTCTGGCAGTAAGGTTGTACAATCAGTTGTACATGTACTAGTGCAGTAGTGCTGTGCAGTTTTTTTTTTTATTGCTGCAGTGCTGCACTGCTGCTGCTGTCGTTGGCAGGAAATGTGCAGTTACATTCCTGTACAATTCTACAGCAATTCAAGAGGTTCGTGGAAAGAACCCTGTACCCATGTGGTCGTCGGGCGTGGGGTGCCAGTCCTCGGCGAAGGCCTCCGGCGGCAACTCCACCTGGATGAGCGCGAGCTTGGGCTCCACCCTCTGGGTGCAGCCTCTCCCTTTGGAGTTCACCAGCATCCACTGCCGATCCCACCTGAACCCTGCCCACCAGGAACGGTTACAGGCGTGACTTACAAGGTAAGTTACTGAATCTCGTTCCACCAGGAACAGTGCGAGTGAGAGGAATCAGGCATCTTCTGAGTCAGTGATTGAATAGAACGCGCCAGCTAGCAGAGAGGCAAATTACCAGTGGCGGTGATGGGGGCCTCGGGCACGGAGATGCCCCTGCAAGATTTGATGGGGTACACGAGGACGGACGTCACCGTGGCCGCCGGCCCCCCGGCGTCGCCGCCGCCGGCGAGGAGCGAGGAGAGGAATGAGGCGGCCTTCGCCATTGGGCCTGGCGGGGCAGGCTGGCGCAGCAGAGAAGGGTACTGCTGCTGGTGAAGCCACACACAGCAGAGAAAAATGTCAATGTTTGAAGTCCCAATATTGCAAATTTCTCAAAATCTGAGCCCAGTGAATGATGGCTGATTGGGAGCTGCGACCATGGATGATACTGGCGTTATTTCCCCAGGAGTAGATGACGCAGTCTGTCGCATCCAAAATATCAGCAGATCACCTGCTCTCATCCGATCCTTGGAACGTGTGGTGGCCGACGTGTACAGCGGCAAGCATATTTGTTTATTTACTTTTTGAAATAAATTTATTTATTTACTCACTCTTTTGCTTCCCTCTTTTCACTAGATTTTCTTTTGAAAAGAGCTTACTTTTTTTCACTAGATAATTTGAGGTTACACAACTGGATCTGATATCAGATTACAGCTCAATAGCCAATATCTGTGACTACTGAGTACTGACTGTACATTATTGTTGAATTCTGGGCGCATTACATCTACATACACAGCTACGAACCAAAGTTTCAAAAGAGGGAATCACCGATCTCGGTGCAGCACTACGTCTATGTCCGAGCGGATTGGAAGCACGGCCATCCTCGTGCAGACCCGAGGCAGGGTTCCTCGTCATCCTTGCTGCAAGCACAACCAAGCAGCATCAATCAGAACATAGATCAAACGGAACACACCGCGACGTCGTCAGACGAACAGAGACAGAGTGCAATCCGAGCCTCTGATCGATCGAGCAGCGCCTTGTGTCGAGAGCAAGGCAGCAGCTGGTGCTCGCGCTCGGCGCCATGCCACCACTCACACTGGGACGAGGCGGAGCGCCGTGAGGAGCAGCGCCAGGCCGAGGCACGCCGCGCCGCCGACCAGGTACGCGCGCCCGAGGAAGCCGCTCTTGCCGCCCAGCAAGCCGGCGGTCGACAGCACCACCGCCTTCTTCCCGCCGAAGCTGTAGGTGTTGTAGTTGTTCCGCACCGCCACGCGTATCAGATCGCCGGCGTGGAGGTCCACCTCGATCCTCCCGTACAGCTTCCGGAACGTCGGCAGCGCCGCGGTCCGCATCCACACCATCAGATCCTCCTGCTCGCTCAGCTGCACGGGGAGTTCGCATTTCCCAACACCCAAGGTAAAGCAACCAAATTAAAGCTTCTCGCCTGCTATTCCAAGAACAAGTTCCAAACAAACTTACAGGCTTGGTCGGATCGAGCGTCCCGCCGCCAATCAGTCCCTGGCTCTGAAAGTTTCTTGGGTACACATGCTTGCCAAACAGGCGCTCTCGGTCGCTCCTCCACGAGATGCCTCGCTTGTTCACCATCAGCGTCTCGTTGCCGCGAGCGAAGCTGTAGGTGTCGTTGAACAGGCTCCACGCCACAAGCCCGCAGGGGACGATGGGGCTTCCGTCCACGGTAGCTTCAGGCTTGCAGCGCTTGGTGTCCTTGGCCATCTTGGGGTCCATCAGCTGCCTGATGCCACGGCTCCTCGCGTACCTGTGAAGAGCTCTAGTTTAGCTTCTGCGGAAATTCGGCAGTACAAGTGATCAGCCACATTTGTTTATACCATCTATAGTTCTGGTAGAACTTGTCCAGTTGATAATATATGTAAATTGGCTTCTTCATATCCTTCGGAACCTGTAAGCAGAAGAATACATAGCCCACTCATATATGGTAACTTTCCCTGTCAATTGAACCCTTGTGCAGAAGATTTTTTTTATTTCCATTCGACTTGCTTCACCTTGAGAACCCTTGTGCAGGACTTATCCTCTGAAGGGTTTTGGATATAAGCAACTGGATTGTTATTCATGTGTTCTGGTACGCATGCAGTCTCATATCTATCTGCCACTTCAACAACCTACTTCAAAGCAGAAAGCCACTCCAACCTTGAATTTATGAACTGGGTCTCTATTCTCTAATACAGATTTAGATAATGCACATCACAGTGCGAACATACCTTGTTTGAGATTGCGATACAGCCAAGACCTATCAGAATAAAAATTATGCCCACGGATGCAGTTACAGCAATAGCCTGACCACCCACAAACACAGGTTACAGGTAGTCATCACATATTGAATTCCTAAACCATATTCGTGTGTGCTGATAGAACTATAAGTAACAAAGTATAAAAATAAGAAACAGAACTCACAATCCGAGGCGTAATTATAGGCTTGCACACTGGAAGCCTCTGCTGAGTAAATGGATGATCTTCAACGTCAATAGAAAAGACAGCAATAAGTACTTATTCAAAATTTAGACCACAAAAATAACACCGAAGTTTCCCATTATATAGACTACTTTTTAGGCTACTTCTATGTTCATGACAGACCCTCCTCTAATTTGGATAAAGGAAATATCCTTTGCAAATTAAAAAATTGCAAAAGCTATCACAGATATCATATATAATTCTAGAGTCAAGTAACTGCAGTTGATGTCAATGAGAATAAGGCTGTAGAACACAAATACAAAAAATTTTGTTTAGTTATCTGAGGAAAATTACACCGAGGCTTGTTGCGCTTCTTCGTGGTGGTTGTTGCACCATCCTGGGTGGAGCTTGGTCCGGCTGCATCACTATTCACAGGCGGCATTGCTGTCCCTGGTGAAGAAAGTGTCCCAATGAACCAGCCCTGCAAGCTTGAAGAGCTTATTTTAGACATAGACAAATGGTGATGTAGTAGTTCCTGAAAAGCTTCACCAGGAGAGTATAAAGGGAGGGAAAGCGTCAAGCAGGTTTAGGAATAGAGATGAAGCAAGGAATTATAAAAAGGATAGAGAGACAACCTGTCCTTCAGAGCGTCTGGGAAACAAGAAAGGTAAGGATCGATCCTTGTATGCATGCTGTGATGTTGGCAGTCCTCAGCAGCACTGCAGAGTAGTAACTCAGCAACATTGGCACAGTTCTGGTCGTCTGTTATCAGCTCTTGTGCTTGGAGATCCACATGGATCCTTCTACAGAGCTTCCTGAAGGTGAGGAGCTAGCGCCACAGTTTGGATATACACGTGCTCAGGTCGTTGTTCTGCTTACTCAGCTTTCAAGTCGGGAACAGAAACACACGTGAAGGAAACTGTCAAAACATGCACAAAAGCTTTTGACATGTTGAAAGTTAGGGCTGTAACTTTTTTTTTGACAGGCTATCAAATATAGGATAGCCCACTCCATCAACAAGTTCAACTACACTTGCAGATTTGTTTGGATCATGCCTTCCACCACCAACCAGAGTCCCATTCTCTAAGTTCTTTGCACACACACGTTTCCCAAGTGTGTTCTTCCACTCCTCCATGAAATATATTGAAGATACACCCTCGCATTTTATTGCAATGGCCCATGAGTGAAACTGTACGTGCCATGGAACAGGCTCCAAGCTAAGACTCCTCAGGGCGCAATGGAGCTTCCACGTGCCGTAGCTTCAGGCTTGCAATATATTCCCTTATATTGTCGACCTTCTTAGGATTTCTCTGCTGCTGATCTCCAGAACTCCTCACATACTGACATATCTATGTTCCAAATGTGTGTTCATAAGTTCAGAATAGTGTAACTTCTGTACAAATTGGTTGATGAAGTACCGGACACATTTCAACCTTCTATGGTTTTGGTATGACTAGTCAAGTTGATAATACTAATATGTATATAGATTGGCCTCCCCGTACCCTTAGGAATTCACAAATAAAGTAATAGCACTGTGAAAACTTCCGCTGTCAGTTAATCGCAGAAATTGATTCCCTTTTTACTTTCAGATGACATTTTTTTTTACCCAGAGAATCATTATGCATTTCTTATTGTGGACGCATTTGTTGGGAGGACTTATCAGCGCAGGAACAAGAACAAGCAGGCGCCAGCGGCTTAGGGGTCTGTTAGTTGGCGAAAGGATTAGCATGAGTTGTGGTCTGTTAGTTGGAGTTTGTTAACGTGTGTTTAGGCTGGTGGATATATAAGCCGGCGGGTTGTTTAGATTTGGTAAGCAGAGATTAACCTCAACAAACTCAGAGCCTCTGCGGAGGGCGAGTTGGGTTATCGCTGCCTTGTTTCCTCGTTTCAATTCGATCAATAAAGCTAATCATTCCTCGCCATATCATCTTTGGTATTCAGAGCCATCTTCCTGCGCCATCCACCATTCCTGCCGCCGGCCAAAACCCCCCCGAAACACCCACCCATCCCACCCTCGTCTGCGCCTCGGCTCGCCGCCATGGCCGAGCCCAACAACACCGAGCTCAAGCAGCTCATCACCGACGTTCTCACCAAGGTCACGACGGTTGAAGGCGAGGTCTCCTCCCTCAAGGTTGATCAAGCCCGCCTCCACGTCGCCGTCAACAACGTCCAGTCCCAGAAACTGGAGCGAGCCGAACCCTCCGCGCCGTCCTTCAAGGGGAAGACCGTCACCGGCACGTCGGTCGCCGCGATCACACCGTCCACGCCGCACAAGATCAAGTTTCCCATGTTCGACGGGTCCTCGATCCAATCACCTGGACCCATCGTTGCGAGCAGTTCTTCCGCCAAGCCCAAGCCAGCGACGACGACAAGGTGTGGCTCGCCACGTACCACCTCGAAGGCGCCGCGCAGCAGTGGTACTACCGGTTGGAGCGCAACCAGGGTGTGCCTACCTGGGCGCGCTTCGTCGAGCTCGTGAATCTCCGCTTCGGGCCACCAACGCGCAGCAATCCGCTGGGCGAGCTCATCGACATCAAGCGCACGGCGTCCGTCACTGACTATCAGGATCGGTTCCTCACCCATCTGGCCTGGTGCGAGGACGTCACGGAGGCGCAGCAGATTGCGATCTTCATCGCTGGCCTCGGCGACCCTCTCCGCGTCGACGTCGAACTCCACCACCCGGCCACGCTGGAGGATGCCATGGGTCTCGCTCGGGCGTTCGAGCGCCGCCTCAGCTTGTCTGACGCTCCGGCCATGGCCGTGCGCGGATCGAACCGCGGGACTACCGGCCACGCCATCACCTTCACGCCGTCGCCGCACCGCTTCGCCTCGTCCTCGTCCTCGTCGAACTCTGCTACGACGCCACAACCTCCGTCGGCGGCGACGCGCCTGCGCCCGGCGCCAGGTGCGCGTTTTTCGCGGCTAACTCCGGAAGAAATGGCGAAACGCCGCGAGGAAGGTCTCTGCTTCAACTGCCCCGCCAAATTTTCGTGCGAGCATCTCAAGGAGTGCAGCATGCGCGGTATCTATCTACTGGAGGTGGACGGCGAGGTCGACACTGACGACTTCGCGACCGGCGACGGCGACGTCCAGATCTCCCTCAACGCCATCACCGGCGTCTCCGCGAGCATGACCATGCACCTCAGGGTCACCTTGATGGACAACGACCTCCGTGCGCTGGTGGACTCCGGATCCACCCACTGCTTCATCGCCGCCGCCACAGCACAGCGCATCGGCATCAACCCCGCCCCGCGTCCAGGCATGACCGTGGGTGTCGCCAACGGCGATCGCGTCACCTGCGACGGCGTCTGCCCCAACGTGCCCGTGCTCATCGGCGACGAGCGGTTCCACATCGACTTCTTCGTCATCCCGCTACAAGGCTACGAGGTCGTCCTGGGATGCCATTGGCTCCGCACCCTGGGACCGATCCTTTGGGATTTCGAGCACCTGTCCATGTCCTTCTGGCGGATTGATCACCGCGTCAGGTGGCTCGGCTTGGACTCAGGGCGCAGCGTTCACGTCCACGCCGTCACCAGCGACGACGACCTCCTGCAGCTGCTCCTCGCCGAGTTCGCGGACATCTTCACCACGCCGCAGGGGCTGCCGCCGAGCCGGCCCTCGGACCACCGCATTCACTTGGCCCCCGACACACCGCCAATCGCCGTCCGCCCCTACCGCTACCCGCAGCTCCTCAAGGACGAGATCAAGAAGCAATGCGCCGAGATGTTGAAGCAGGGCATCATCAGGCACAGTACGTCGCCGTTCTCCTCGCCCGTGCTGCTCGTCCGCAAGAAAGACACGACGTGGCGCTTTTGCGTAGACTACCGCGCCCTCAACGCCATGACGATCAAGGACAAATTCCCGATTCCCATCGTGGACGAGCTCCTGGACGAACTACGCGGCGCGCGCTTCTTCACCAAGCTCGATTTGCGCAGCGGCTACCACCAGGTGCTCATGCACCCCGACGACATTGCCAAGACAGCGTTCCGCACACGCCATGGGCACTTTGAGTTCTGGTGATGGCGTTCGGACTCACGAATGCGCCGTCCACATTCCAGGCGCTGATAAACTCCGTGCTCCAAGAATTCCTCCGCCGCTTCGTCCTTGTCTTCTTCAACGATATCCTGATCTACAGCGCGACGTGGGCGGAGCACCTTGCACATGTGCGCGCCGTCTTCGACGTTCTGCGCGCGAACCGGCTCTTCCTCAAGCAAAGCAAGTGCACATTTGGCGAGCGCTCCGTGTCCTACCTGGGGCACCTTATCCACGACGATGGCGTCACCATGGATCCGGCAAAGGTGGAGGCCATCCAGGCGTGGCCCGTGCCGGCGTCCGTGCGCGCACTGCGCGGCTTCCTCGGCCTCACGGGCTATTACCGCAAGTTCATTCAGAACTACGGCAATGTCGCCCGTCCCCTCACCCAGCTGCTCAAGAAGGAGGCGTTCATCTGGACGACGGAGGCGGAACAGGCCTTCATCGAGCTCAAGCACGCGCTGACTTGCGGGCCGGCGCTCCAGTTGCCGGACTTCGATCGGCCGTTCATCGTCAACTGTGACGCCTCCGGCTCCGGCTTCGGCGCCGTTCTCCATCAAGACGGCGGCCCCATCGCGTTCTACAGCCGCCCGGTCGCGCCCCAGCACGCGAAGCTGGCGGCGTACGAGCGCGAGCTCATCGGGCTTGTCAAGGCGGTGCGACACTGGCGGCCGTACCTATGGGGGCGCCAGTTCGTGGTGCGCACGGACCACTACGCGCTCAAGTTCCTCCTCGACCAACGCCTATCGACGATTCCGCAGCATACGTGGGTAAGCAAGATGTTTGGCTATGATTTTGGTGTTGAGTTCCACCCAGGGAAGACGAACACAGTGGCGGACGCTCTGTCCCGTCGCGACGAGACGGCCGTCACCGCACACGCGGTTTCCGCGCCGGCGTTCCACCTCTTCAACGAGTTCCGGCTCGAGGCTGAGACGCTGCCGGAGATCGTGACGGCCAAAGAGAAGATCCAGAAGGGCGAGGCATCCCCGGCATGGACCATTGTGGATGGGTTCGTCCTGCACGGCGGCCGCGTCTTTGTGCCGTCATCTTCCGCTCTGTGGCCGCAGATTCTTGACATGGCGCACGGCGCAGGCCATGAGGGCGTCCAGAAGACCCTCCACCGCGTCCGCGCCTCCTTCTTCAATCCACACGCCGCCCGCCTTGTCCGGGACTTCATCAAGGGGTGCTCCGTCTGCCAGCGCAACAAGTCCGAGCACATGCACCCGGCCGGCCTGCTGCAGCCGCTGGAGGTGCCGAGCTCCGTCTGGGCGGACATTGCGCTGGACTTCGTCGAGGGCTTCCCACGCGTCGGCGGCAAGTCGGTCGTCCTCACCGTCGTCGATCGCTTCTCCAAGTACGCCCACTTCATCACCCTTGGGCATCCGTACACGGCTGTGTCGGTCGCGCGCGCCTTCTTCGACACCATCGTTCGGCTCCATGGCATGCCCTGCTCGATCGTCAGTGATCGCGACCCGGTGTTCACCAGCGCGTTCTGGGGGGAACTCTTCACTCTCGCCGGCGTCAAGCTGCGCATGAGCACGGCGTTCCACCCCCAGACGGATGGCCAGTCGGAGGTGACGAACCGCATCATCGGCGTCTACTTGCGCTGCCTCGCCGGCGACCGTCCCAAGAGCTGGCTTCGCTGGCTTCCGTGGGCGGAATTCTGCTACAACTCCAGCTACCAGACGGCACTGCGCACGACTCCGTTCAGGGTGGTTTACGGCCGCGATCCTCCAGCGCTGGTGTCTTACGAGCCCGGTCTGGCCAAGGTCCCGGCGGTGGACAGGCAGCTGATGGATCGCGACGCTTTCCTGGCTGACATTAAGGATCGGCTGGTCCACGCGCAAGAGCTCATGAAGACGCAGCATGATTCTCGCCACCGTAACGTGGTGTTTGAGGAGGGAGATTGGGTGTGGCTCCGTTTGCATCAACGCCTGGCTGCCGGCCTCATCGACAAGTCGGCCGGGAAGCTGGCGCCTAAGTTCTACGGGTCGTTCCGCGTGCTGGAACGCATTGGCGCAATGGCATATCGGCTGGCACTCCCTCCCAGGTCCCGCATTCATTCAGTCTTCCATGTGGTGTTCCTCAAGAAGTTCGTCGGCACACCACCGGCAGAGGAGGTGTCTCTTCCTCCCATCAAGCATGGCCGTGTGCTGCCCGTTCCTTCCAAGATCGTCAAGGCTCGTCTCAACCGGGGCAACTGGCAAGTCCTGGTTCAGTGGGTTGGTCGTCCTGCTGCAGATGCCACTTGGGAGTTGCTCGAAGATTTCAAGCAGGAGCACCCGGCTTTCCAGCTCGAGGACGAGCTGTTTCCCAGCGAGGGAGGAAGTGTTGTGGACGCATTTGTTGGGAGGACTTATCAGCGCAGGAACAAGAACAAGCAGGCGCCAGCGGCTTAGGGGTCTGTTAGTTGGCGAAAGGATTAGCATGAGTTGTGGTCTGTTAGTTGGAGTTTGTTAGCGTGTGTTTAGGCTGGTGGATATATAAGCCGGCGGGTTGTTTAGATTTGGTAAGCAGAGATTAACCTCAACAAACTCAGAGCCTCTGCGGAGGGCGAGTTGGGTTATCGTTGCCTTGTTTCCTCGTTTCAATTCGATCAATAAAGCTAATCATTCCTCGCCATATCAGGATATCAGCAGCTTTTCTATGTGCAGCATGTTTTGTTTCCGGAATTCCAGGTATCGATGAACCCCTTCAGTAGAAAGAAGCCAGTTATTTGTTTTATTTATAAAGAACAAAAGGTTTGAAGTATTGATGCCCAATCAGACTGGAAATTAAGCTCATAAACACAAGTACAGGAATATCTATCCCGATTCCTCAAAGTTATAGACGGCAATATAAATTGAATTTGTGAACATACTTGTGTCGTGCCGAGGGGGGAATCTGAAATGACTGAGCGAAAAAAAAATTGAACTCGCAATGCATGCTAAACGGTGTTGCTGAGCAAATGAATGACCTTCAGAGCAGGCAGGAAAAATCAGGTGACGGCCGGCGACGAGGAGGAGGCCCGCGGCGCGCAGGGCGGAGGCTGCCGCGGAGAGAACGAGGGAGAGACCCGCGGCACTCAGGAGTCAGGACGGGGACGGGAGGGCGCCGTCAAGAGAATGACGAGGAAGCCATCCATGGCCTGAAGCCTCGCATTACTCGTGGAATATGCGCCGCGCCGGTTACCCTCACCCGCCGCCGGGCAGCAACAGCATCGCCATGCCAACACACCACGGCTGAGCATCTCGAAAGTGAGGGTTGCGGCAGGGGAGATCCAGAAGGAAGCGGGTAGAGGTTTGGACCGAGAGTCCATCGCTGCGACGAGGCGGCCATCGCCGTCGCGGCCGCGCCCGAGCCACGGGGGAGAAGATAGCAGGTGCAAAACGGAAACAGGGACTATTTTGAAAATAATATGGGTCTTTGTGTTAATATTTGGACCACTATTATGAAACACGATCCATTTTACGCATTGTTCGGTTGGAGGAGAATTGAGCGGAATTGGAAGGGATTAAATCCCCAACAATTCAAAATACCCTTCACCCTCTCGATCCTTCAAATCCATGGAAATTCTAGCTAACCAAACAAGACCTAAGAGGTCTCTGTAAAGTATTGGATCACGAATAATAATTGTGATAAAACTTAGGGGCGTTTGTGCAAAATACTAGATCGCTATTAATAATCACGATCCGTCTCAGGGGTTTATATGAAATATTGGATAATAATCGCGATCCGAATCAGGGTTGTTTATGTAAATAACCGGGTCGCAGTCAGACTCGCAAAAAGACTCCGATTGCCGTGCATGTTCTCGACGGTGCGAAGAATGTTGAAGAGGGTAAAGATAAGAGTAGGAGGAGGAGGTGACCGCGACGGCGACGGGCCGACGGCCATGGAGTCATGGACCTCCAAGCCGCGAGCTCCAAGCGCTGTACGAAGGGCAGTGGCTTCTGTCCTCTCTTTTCGGTTTTCACGCTTTGATAGTTTCAGGTTCAGCATGTGGCACTGACGCCAGATTCTAATTGTCGGAGATAGAATCCCAGTATCCTTAAGGAAGGCAGAATTCTATTAGAATTGCCCTGTAATACTACTATGACTCCTACCTTGTAGCCGACTAGAAACCCGCCCTCTGGACTATATAAAAGAGGGCTGTGGTACCTAGACGGGCAGGAAAAAACATACCAGCGTAGGGCGCAATACTATACACCCCCATACAGGACGTAGGGTCCGCTGCCTTGGCGGCCCTAACCTGTCTAAATCGTGTCTTGTGTCCCGCGTTTACCTTCATGCTTCAGGTCTGGCAATTCCCCACCGCACAAATCACTACTATGGAGACCCCCCATAGTAGGGTAGCCGGTATAAAAAACCGACACTTGGCGCGCCAGGTAGGGGGCATCGTCGAGATCATCTGGCGAGCTTGAAGGACCTCATCATCAACTTCGATCTAGCCAGCGTGAGACGGCTGCACGTTGTCTCGGCGAGCGTTAGTCACCAATCCGCGGTGGATTCATATTCGACGACTCGCGTGTGGATTTTCCTAGTCGAGTTCGAGGCGCAGATTGGATTGTTGCCAAGTCTGGAGCGGAATCGAATCAGAGAGAAGATCGGGGATTCAACATGAAGCAACATCTTCAACTACTCGGATCCGATGACAAACTACTCGGTTCAACTCAGAACAACTCGGCTACGACGACCAACTACTCGGCCGACTACTTCGACTACTCTGCCAACAACTAGTCGGAATCGACTCCGACTAGTCGGCTTCATCAACAATGGCGCGCTGATTCTCCTTCTCGGACACGAATCAAGCTAAGTCGCTTATTTCTTTTGATATTATTTTTCTAACATGTTTGGCCATACGCCGACTTCTTCGGATATGCTCTTCGACAGGAATTACCCTCGGGGGCTACTCTGTGATCGACTACTCTTGGGGTCTGCTAACGCATAGCCCACGTGCTTGGTGCATTGAGTTCGTAGGGCGCTGCCCACGCACTTGGTACATTGAGTTCGTAGGGCGTCGCCACATGCTTGGTACACCGAATCAGGAGGCTTTGCCACGAAGTTTTGTGTACTGAGTACTGGAGGCACCGCAGCAGCTACACCCTATGGATGCATTCGTCGACTACTTTGCGCGCAATTCGCGCTCTCTGTCGCAATGCCGACTTCTTTGCGCGTAATCCGCGCTCCCTGTCGCAAAGCCGACTACTTATTGTCTTCTCTTGGCGGTCACTAATTTCTTCGAGCAGAACACGCCTTAATTCGTGAAACCTCGGCTCTTTCTGTTACGCCTAACGTCTCTACATGCGTAAAATACACGCTGTGAGCAACGGCTAATGCAAGGACCAGGTGCTTAAACGTAATAGGCTAACTACTCGGGAAAAAATATGACCTAAAAAGAGCATGACACTTACATTTGTATTATGTTTGTCGCTGAATAAATTTCAGTAAATTGAACATTTTACAAATATGCTACATAATGTATGCATTTTTTCTTTCAGGTCAAGCTCGGGGGCTGGACGCTGCAAAACTACCCGGCATGGCTCCAACAGCTCACCTAGCGTATAAGCTCGGGGGCTGGACGCCGCAAAACTACCCGGCGTGGCTCCAATTGCTCACCTGGCGCACAAACTCGGGGGCTGGACGACGCAAAACAACTCCGCTGATGCTACATGTGTTGAAAAACAACTCGGCGAACACAGAAAACAACTCGGCGAACACAAAGAAGAACTCGGATGACGTTTCAAGAACTCGGACAAGAAGTCTATTTCCTAAAGCAGAAGGTCGTAGGTTCAAAAAAGATGGCTGTTCAAAGACCCTTGGATTGATTATTCAACCACTCCAAGGCTCGGGGGCTGATAAACTACACCCATCAATTGCTTTTTTCAAGACGGAAGAAGAAGATTCAAGATTTGACCCTCAACCTGATTCTTCGATTCAACCTAAGGCTCGGGGGCTACTCCATATGGAGTGCGACTTTCGCCGTACCCCATATATCAAGATGTACATTACTGGAGGTTTTCAACGAAGGCGCAGTAGGGCGAGGAACAACTCGGCTGATGCTAAATTTGTTGGAAAACAACTCGGCATGCGTGAAGATTTTTGAGCACAGCATACCCTCATGACAGCCTTGATTAACTTTGAAGATTCAGCCAGCGAAGTACTCAAGAGCACCAAAACTACTCGGCGAGGATCTGAAAAGTACTCGGAGACTGCTACATACGGCTATGAAGCGCTCGGGGGCTTGTCGGAGATAGAATCCCCAGTATCCTCAAGGAAGGCAGAATCCTATTAGAATTCCCCTGTAATCCTACTAGGACTCCTACCTTGTAGCCGACTAGGAACCCGCCCCCTGGACTATATAAAGGAGGGCTGCGGTACCTAGACGGGCAGGAAAAAACACACCAGCGCAGGGCGCAATACTATACACCCCATACAGGACGTAGGGTCCGCTGCCTTGGCGGCCCGAACCTGTCTAAATCGTGTCTTGTGTCCCGCGTTTACCTTCATGCTTCAGGTCTGACGATTCCCCACCGCACAAATCACTACTATGGGGACCCCCCATAGTAGGGTAGCCGGTATAAAAAACCGACACTAATCGCTAGCAAAAGGACGATCCTCGTATGTTTGATTTGAACTGAATCACCAGCAATTCGTGCCTTTTCGGATGCCATGAAAGGTTAAAAGATCTGGGTTCGTTGCATGCATACAGCACAGTTTCTGAATTTCTGAATGTCTGAACTTTGGACAGACAACCCACACACAGGTTCTTAATGTCTGAACTCTGTTTGAAATATACTACATACTAGATGTTGCCAGCAACAATTATTCATCTAAGATGGTGATCCTTGCACACACAGTACGACAAGGAACAGGAAGCAGCTGTTACATAGTAGATAGACTCATGCTGGAGCTTCATCATGAGAAGAGAATGACTGCAAAACATAAACCGGATCGCCGACCTTGATCATCCTCCCTTTGCCATTTGCTGACAGGGATTCCTTGCAGACTAGATTTTGACCAAAGTACACCTACAGCGATCGGTAAAAAAAGATGGTCAGTATTCATTATTCAATGAATTAAGCCACCGTTATGAACTTACTTCGTGAGCATCCTGAAGTAGCAACACCACAGATAAGATGCCCATAATGGTCTGAGGAGAAACAAAAAGAAGACAGTCCACAAGAAGTAGTTACCTGCCGTTTATTTTTGTGGCTTGTTGGGCGCAGCACTTCACCGGACCGAAATGTCCGTAGAGTATCATTTGGTTCGATGCCAGGTGTTCCATTTTCTTGATCAACGATAGGAATCTGAATCAGTCAAAGCAGATGCTGAGCAATGGGTTTTTAATCTGTGTTGCCTTGCAAAGTACTCCCTAAAAAGGGTGCACTGCACACCTTAGTGTCTTGGTTTCTATGTTCCCTAAAAAGGTTTGCCCACCGCAAACCATGCTGCAATTTCGCGGGAATCGCCTCATAATTCCATAGTTATGTCAAACTACCGATTATTAGTTTTCTCACTGATAAATTATCAGTAGTCAACTCACTTGAATTATCGCTATATATGTAGGAAATAGGTTTTCTTTTGAACCTGAATCATACAAGTGTTCATGATCTCACAATGAAAAGAAAAGAAAAGGAAGAAACAATTTAGTAGTAAAAACAGTACTCTGCTCAACATTCATAGCATTAGGAACACCAGATTAACATCTTGAGCTACATCAATTACAGTACTAATACGATTTGGACAGCTAGGTGCCACATATATCATGAGCATGAAGCAAAATGAGAAACAACAATATCAGTACTTTTTACCTTGCAAAGGTTGCGTAACTTGACACCTGTGAATGTTAGGTTGTTGATCTTCACTGTTTTCCATAGATCCTCCGAGTATGGATGGCATCCATCCACTACAATACTGTCAAAAGATATCAGCTCCATAAGAAAGCAATCACAGCAATTATAATCTGAACAGCACGTGATTGATTCTGCTGCTCACTTTTGTCTGAAGCGGTCATCTGAACAGGCTCCTTGAGGATCTCGTTAAGCGCATCCAATGATCCCTGCAACAATCAAATCATCGTAGCAACGTTTGCAGAGAGCTAGCATTTGTCTGGAAACCACCACTGAAGAAGAATCTGAAACACTACCTGGGAGGTTATCAGAATTGGGAAGGCGTCAACAAACATAACTTTGTAGCCTTGAGCATAGTCCGGATCGGTCGTTCGTGTTTCCGACGCTGCAAGAAATACACCAAGACGAGCATTCTCTGTAAGGATCAGAGACAAAACGATCGAGCAGCAGAAGAAATGCAAAGGTCTGTGACACCAGGAAGAAGAGAGCACGCAAGGCTTTGGATTGACGACCGAACCTTCTTTGAAGCGCACCAGCCAGCTGGGCTTTCCAAAGTAAGCGGAGAACCAGTCGGCTGCTTCAGCTCCTTGGTCATGTGCAGAGCCAGACCACTCCCATACAGCGACGTCATCGATCGTGGCGTGCTCGGTATCAGCAAGAGGGATCTTCAACGGCTCCATTCCGGGTGCTCTGATCACTGCAAAATGAAGTATACGTGCTCGAATAAATAAATGTTACACTATATGTGTGCGTTCTAGGAGTGCCCCCTGGAAAAAAAGAGTAAAGAAGTAGAAAATACCCATGTGGGAGTCGGAATCTGGCGCCGACTGCCAGTCCTCGGCGAAGGCCTCCGGCGGCATGTCGACCTCGACGAGCGCGAGGGTGGGCTCCACCCTCTGGGTCACTGCTCGGCCCTTGGCGTTCACCACCATCCACTGCCGATCCCACCTGAACCCTGCGCGCGCCAGGATCAGTCCTTTTGGTCAGATACTCAGAGATGATCTGGTGGCAATGGCCAATGGAGATCGCCACCGCCAGCATAGGACTGGGGTAAGGTAAGGTTAGCTCTAGCTACCAGTAGCGGTGATGGCGGCCTGGGGCACTGTGATCCCTCTGCAGGACTTGACTGGGTATATGGTGATGGACTGCACCGTGGCCGCCGGCTCCGGCTCCGACGACCCTCCGCCGTCGCCGCCGCCAAGGAGGGAGGAGAGGAAGGAGGCGGCCTTCTCCATGGCCATGGGCTGTTTGCTTGCAGCTAGCCACAGAAGAAGCCGAGGTGGTGCACGGACAGCGCGCAGACCAGCACACAATGTGCCTGCAGTAGCTGAGAACGAAGAGATGAACCGATGCGGCAAGAATCCAAAGATTGTTGTTGGCCCGGTGCCGATCGATCGACGTGGCATGGCGTCCTTATATAGTTACATATCTGCTAGTGTGTGTGCATCCATCGAGCTGATTGTTTGGGCGGTACGTCAAGCAGATTGTCCAGTGGCGGCAAAGGCTGATACTGTCCTACTGAAGACCAAGCACGTGCGGAAGCAACAGTCCAACAAGCACTCAAGAGAAAATGCGAGATCGATACCGAGACATATAGTCTGTTCGGGCTGGCGGCTGGTGGCTGGTGCTGATTTGTTGTGAGAGAAAAGTACTGCTGGCTGGCTGGTGGCTGGTGGTTGATGCTGATTTATTGTGAGAGAAAAGTACTGCTGGCTGGTGACTGATAAGCCAAGCGAGATTTTTTTGTCTTTTAAAACATGCGCTTCATCCCTTCCATGAATGTTGACTAGGGTGCTGAAAAATGGCTCATAGAAGGGTCCATTTATGAAATCCAAAAACAGAAAGACCCATTTATAAAAGGCAACGTATCAGGTGCAAACTAACCTCTTCGTGCAAACCGTGCAAACTTCTAATCTGGGCCACACGATGTTGATCCAAGGGGGGCGCAGAGGAGGTGGGAGGGGTGATTTGCAAAAGTGTGATTAGAGACGCTTTTGCGAATCACCCCTCCCACCTCTCCTTTGCGCCCCTTGGATCAACATCATGTGGCGCAGATTAGAGTTTGCACGGTTTGCACGAAGAGGTTAGTTTGCACCTGATATGTTGCCTTTATAAAATTTCAAAACAAAAATGCACAGTAAGAATCTTGCTAGTTTTGGTTGGTGGAAACCGACTTAAATGAAAGTACCTCATTCTCTCTCCACGTTCAACGTGAGAACGTGGCATGGTTTACCCACACGCATGCATATATGTAAACATTTTGTATGCATATGTATTTTGACATTGATAAAGCTATCACCACGTGTGTTTCGCTGTTAGCGGACACATCCCATATCACTAAAAAATATAATAACAATGAATGGTGGAGGCTGAAGGCAGGTTCAAGGAACTTTACGGACATAGAGTATATTGACTAATTGAGATATCTTCCCTTCGAGAGAAACGTATTATTAATTAATGAAGTTTAGGCGAGGCTACATCCTCGGACAAAAGACTACGGGCACTTCCTAAAACAGCGACTTCGCCTGCCCTAAAGAAAAAACAGTGACTTCGCCGGCAGCATATCGAGGCCCACATGTTAGGGCCAAGAACCGGCCCAGCCTGTCGAGGATACAAGTCCGCCCGAGCAAGCGACGGCGGCAAAGAGGAAGCAACAGGGTCCATAAGTGATAAGAAGCCCAACTCGCGTGCTGTAGGCCCAGCCTGAGTGGACTCTACGTGTGTCGCCTGTGGCTTGAGTAAATAAGAGCGAATCTGTTACTCAAAAAAAAAAAAAAAGAGCGAATCAATCTTCCATAGCTTCTTTGTACAGCGCAAGTCAATCAACATGTCTGAATATACCTGAAGCAAAATCAATTTCACGCACGAACCAAACCGCACGCGTGGCAATGGCATGTAAACATAGCGCCGCAACCTGTCGGATGTATATATGTACACGAATGCAGCTCTATAGCAGTTGGTTCGATCCAAACCCAAGCCTGAAAAAGAAACGGCTCCAATCTGTACACGATCTCGCCATCTAGCTAGGCATGTGCGTGGTCATCGTGCAGGTTGGGACAAAGGGTACCGCAGCGCAAGATGTTCCTCTTTCCTGCAACCAAAACCCATTTGGATCACTGACCATTCCAAATGCAACTACACATGTATGCTTAAACTTGAACACACTGCTATCGAATCGATCAGAGGAGCCTTCTGACGAACAGCAGCTCGAGCGAAGAGATCAAAGGTGCTGCGATTTTGGAGCGGCTAGTAGGGTCGGTCACTCACAGTGGGAAGACGAGGCAGAGCAGCGTGAGGAGCAGCGCCAGCAGGAGGCAGGCGAGGCCGACGACGACGTAGCCGCGTCCCAGGAAGCCGTTCTTGCCCCCCAGCACGCCGGCGGTAGACAGCACCAGCGTCTTCTTCCCGCCGAAGCTGTACGTGTTGTAGTTGTTCTGCATCGTCACTGTGATCAGCTCGTCGGCGTGGAGGTCCACCTCGATCCTCCCGTACAGCTTCCGGAACGTTGGCAGCGCCGCGGTGCGCATCCAAACGATCAGATCTTCCTGCCTGCTCAGCTGTTCAAGTTTGTACATAAATGTAGGTGATTAGAACTCACAAAATATGTCCATGATTCGGGTCAAAAAAAAATATGTCCATGACTTTTTCAGATCAGTACTGAAGGCTAGACCTCCAACTGGACAAAAAAAACCACACTAAGCAAATCTTTACTGACAGACAAAAAATAAGAGAGCAGCCCTGTGTTCCAGTAACGAGTTCCCACATAACTTACAGGTTTTCTTGGATCAAGCTTCCCACCACCAATCAGAGTCCCGTTCTGGAAATTCCTCGGAAACACTTGATTCCCAAAAATTTCCTCCCTTTCGCTCCTCCACGAAATTCCTCGCTTGTGAACCATCAGCGCCTCATTGCCACGAGCGAAGCTGTACGTATCGTTGAACAGGCTCCAAGCAACGAGCCCACAGGGGACAACGGAGCTTCCATGTTCAGTAGCTTCAGGTTTGCAGTATTGTGTGTTGTTGACCTCCTTAGGATCTCTCAGCTGCTTGTCATTACGGCTCTTCACATACCTGTGCTTCCCAATATATTTTTCTTCAGCATATCACTTGTAGCTTCTAGGGAAAATTGTTAGTAAAAAACTAAAAAGGAAGCCACTTTTTACCTTCGATGGTTCTGGTAAAACTTGTTGAGTTGATAATATATGTAGATTGGCTGCTTCATATCCTTAGGAACCTACAAACAGGAGTAGCATCTCATCCTATGAAAACTTTCTCCTTCAACAGAGAAAAGAAACTTTTTCAAATCTTTTATTTTTATTTTCAGAAGATAACCGTTTACCTTGAGAATCCTTGTGCAGGTCTTATCTATAGAAGGGTCTTGGATATAAGCAACTTTGTTATCAAGCATGTACCCTGGTATACATGATGTTTCATACTGATAGACCACTTCAACAACCTATTTGAAAGCAGAGAGTTACACCAAACTTGGATTTTCTGAACTGGGTTCAGAGCACAGATTGTATAATGCACATCACAGCTCAAACTTACCCTATTTGATGCTGCAATGCAACCAAGGCCAATTGGGATAAAAATTATGCCCACAAACAAAAGTACAGGAATAACCTGATCACACAGAGTTGAGATAGTCATCACATTGAATTTCTAAAGCACGCTCATGTCGAGAAAGAACTAAAAAGTGAGGTAGAATGAATAGACAATCAAGCTTACTGTCTGAGGTGCAAGAATAGGCTTGCAAGCTGGAAGCTGCTGCTGAGTAAACGGATGATCTTCAAAATCAACAGAATAGAGAGCAATAAGTACTTGTTTCAATTTAAACCACAAAGATGACACCATTAAATAAATTACTTTAGGCTACTTCTAGCTTTATGAATCATGATCCTCTTATATTGGATGAGAAAGGTTGTTTTCCAGTTTGCGGAATATCCAAATCATATTTGGTGATAATCTGTAACAAAACAAGGTAAGCTCCTACAGCCTGTTCATGGGAACAGACACCCCAGTCCTAAAATTACAGCAATTCAGGCTGGAAAAAGAAAACAGAATTTTGATTCTTTATCTGAGGAGGGATTACACTGAGGCCTGTTCCGCTTCTTCATGACTGCCGAGCCATCCTGGCTGGAGCTTGGTCCAGCTGCATCACCGTTCACCGGTGCCATTGCTGCCTGTGGCGAAGAAAGCACCTTGATGAAGATTCCAGCCCTGCAAACTGGAAGAGCTCAATGCCCCCAAAATGTTTGATAGAAACAAATAGTGTAGTGGTTTCAGAAAGCTTCAGCAACAGAGTACAACAAAGGAGGCAAGGCATTAATCAGGATTAGGAGTAGGGACGAAGCAAGGAACTAAAAGGATGGAGGGGCAACCTGTCCTTGAGAGCCTCTAGGGAACCAGAAAGGTAAGGATCACCTAACCCAACCGTCCACGTCACTTTCGTCCTGCTTCAGAAGACTTTGGTGGTTTCTCCAGGATATTATTGGCTCAGCCTGTGTATCTGTATATTCAATTAAAGAAGGGAACTAGCCAACGGAACATTGCTGGAGGCACTTCATAGGTATCACAGCCAATGCAAGTACGCGACAGCCAAGGAAATCTTAGTGCAAGAAGTTCCCTTAGGTACAAGAAACTTTCAGTGATATTGCAATTTATGACGCCAGTAAAGAAATTTGAGCTTATTACTGGGGCCCACGACAGCTTCAATTTGCTCATAGCTTTGACAGAATGGAACAAAAGAGGGTACAAATTTTAAAGAACCACAGATCAGACACCAGGGAAGGAAGGCGCAATATGCAAAATATCAACCGGGTTCATAATAATATCCAATGCCAGAATTCCATCTCCACCCAAGCTTTGGCTTCAAAAAATTTATATTGCCTACTTCAACTCCAATAAAAGTAGACCGATTTTGAGCTGAACAGCTTCTGAGAGCAACATTCAGTACAAATTGTTGCGGTACATACATCTGGCAGAAATGCAAAGTTGAGTAGTCAGAGATGCCATTGACAGATTGGACATGGACAAGTCATCCTCAGTATGCTAGTGGAGTGGAGCTCCTGTTGAACTTCCTGCGATGTCCTTTCTGTATCTAACTATCTCAACACCTAAATAATCAAGAATTCCTTGTACAGCAACATGAGGTTTCTTGACTTCAACCCGGACAGCAGATATTTGAGGGAACTTGAGCAATGTGGCCCTTGCAATCCGGTGAGCCACTGACTCCAAAAGGTTCTGAGATGGGCCTTCAACCACATCCTTGACAATTCTGCCGAGCAAGGACACAGATTAGGACTTTGCTAATATGGAATGTACGAGTCAGGAAAGAAAATATGTCAATAAAATCAAAGATATCTGTAATTGATGATACATACACGAACATGGTTAGTGCCGTTGCTTTCGATCGAGGGCTCAGACGACCACGCTCCAGGGTTTTTTTTACCGACCGCTACCGGTCCGGTTCCCGCGGTTACCGCTCTTACCGGTCCGGTCCGGTTAGGGTACTGTTCATCGGTTACCGAAAAAACCGGTACTGTTCATCGGGAACCGGTAAAAACCGGTCCGGCTTACCGCTACCGCCGGCCGGCGGTAGCAGGCGACCGGTCGGAAAAAAAAACCCTGCCACGCTCCAGAACTAGGGCTATAGTAGCCCCAGGCGATTTGGGGGCGACTGAGGGGCGACCTGCGTTCCGCCGGCGATTTGGCCGGCCCCTCCCCTCCGGTGGCCCGTTGGGTGCCGGAGGAGGAGGCGGCCGGTCCTCACCGGGCGGATTGGGTTCGCCCGAGCTCGCGACGGCGGCGGCGACGACGACTTCGGCGGAGTCTTCGTCGTGCTCGTGCTCGTCGGTGTGAAGCTCGCGGGGATTTGGTTCTCCAAGGCGACGCGGGTGGCGACGCGTTCCTTTGGAGATGGTGTCCAGGCGACGGCGGCGGGATGGAGGAGTCGGCGACGCATCGGAATAAGGTTCTCCGGACCCTCCTCTATCTCGGCGGCGTCTTCCTCGACGGCGACGATGGTCATGTGAGATGTGTGTTTAGGTCTAGGTTAGGTTTTAGGGTGCCCTTCTTCTTCATCTTCTTCTCCGGAGAAGCTCTCTTTTCCGGCGAAGATGATGGTTGGCCTAGACGGCGAAGAGTCTTTTCCTTCTTCTTCAATGACGGCGAGGTCGTCTCCGGCGGCGGCGGCGGTCAAAGGGTTGGTTCCTCTTTCTCTCCCGAGTTTGTTTTCTTGGGTTCAATCAGATATGGCCCGGGAGTTGGTCCGTGTTATGTGAGGCAAGCTCAGATGAGTTCCCATACCGGCGCGAAGAGGTTCTTCTTCTCCGGCGACGGCAGCGGCCGACGGCAGCGGCGGCGACGGTGGGTGAAGAAGAAGAAAAGCTTAGAACTGTCTGGGAGAGACGTGTTTGTAATTTCCAGTTTGTTCAGGGGTTTTCTTGTAAACTTCAGGTTGTACTGTGCTACTTTTTAATATGAAGTTACCCCTTTCGCAAAAAAAAAAAAAAACACGAACATGGTTACCTGTAAATATCCATGTAGCTGACTGTATCAGATATGCAGTCAGTTTCACCAGCACAGCTCAGATCCATCCAAGCATCGACGTCTACAACAAACTTTTGGCCCAGGGTCTTTTCTTCCTGTTTCACTCCGTGGAATCCATGAAACTGCAAACCTCTAAGCACAAGCTTATCCTTGCCAATCAACTCCCTTTCAGCCATAAGAGGACCTATACACAGAACAAATTCAGTCAGTCAGCACACGAAACACCGCTTTCCAGTCTTCAGACCGTTTTGTTTAATTTGTCTCAGGGACCGAAAATGTCGACAGAGGAAGTCAGCAGAACAGGAAAGCTCTGGTCTTTCTAACCTGCAGCGGCTTTTGCCAGTTGGTTGTGTTGGTAGCTGGATGACACCCTGTGAGCCAAACTAAACTGGGGAGGTTGCTGCCTGACAGCAAGGAAGGAGGCAGCTGTGCCGGCAAAAGACGTGTCTCTTGAATCTGCCCACTTGGGCAGACGTGCAATCTGACGACCCCACGAGGTAGTGAGCATAACAGCAGGTGCAAGCCAGGCAACACCTCACTTGCCTAAAGGAACGGATGCTGAGACAGAGCAACGGAATCGTTAGGCAGCAATCTGGAGGGGAGGAATTATTCAGAGGAACAGTAAAAAATTCACAAGGAAGGGGATCATATATTCATATCAGAAGCTGAGTGCAATAATGCCCTAGTAATCATCTGTCAACAGCCACAGTTCGAATTAAGTAAAAGAGAAGAAAACTAAAGCCTCCGCATGTTGGTATGAATTACTAGTAAATGGGATGAGACCAAACGAGATCAATCCATTCCGCTGCAAGGTGGGGCCTAACCACACGATTTTTTCCACCTAAATTCGAGACGCAAAAAAGGATTGATTCGCACGAAGAAGAGCCCACGGAATGCAGGAACTGAAGCAGCCCGAGGCCTGAGCGAGCAGGCAGCGAGCAAGAGGAAGGCGCCGCCACACCACCATGCCGGCGGGAGGTGAAGGGGAGAGTAGAGTACCTGAGAGGGTGGGGAGTCCCTGAGAATCTGAGATGAGACCCACCACCTCGGAGCGAATCAACGGGGAATCTCTTCCGCGTGTCCTCCTGGGCTGGGCGGCTGCGCTGAGCTAGACGGAGACGGCAGCGGCCGAAAGATGACGCCAGGAAACGAACAAAGGGGCGGCATCCACCCGTTCTCTTCTTTTCTTCGTCCGATCTCCGATGTCTCGCAGTGGTACACTTTACAAAGATCTCCTCTCTCAGGCTCTCACAAATGGAAATCTAGCGGTTGCGGTTGCAGCATTCTGCAACTCGGCGTATTTCTAAGGTAAAAACTATATTAACTAAATGATATAAATGATATGATATGGTAGTGCTCCTTTAAATGATATGACAGTGCTCATGCCTTTATTTTTTAAAAAAACTATATTAACTAAGATAGAGATTAAAAATATTGGCTACTGCAGCTGTTATGGCTAATTTTTGTTTGGTTTAAAAGATTTTTTACATTAACAAATTATTTGAACAATTCACAGGCCTTGATTTCCAAGGAAAATGAAAGTCCAGTCTTACCGCTTTGCTTTTTCTGTTTTTGGTTTTGCCTAAATATTTGAACTATTTGTAGGCCTGAACCTGTTCAGAAAAAAGAACATACTCGACAATAGAAAAAGACAATGTCACCATATATAAAGTCAACGACTATATAGCAACAACAAATCGGGAACCATAAATTAAATGAAGAAAATAAATTAGCCAGCTCTGCTGCTAGACACTAAACGTTTATATTTTTCAACTAGATTAATCAGGGAGGGACCAGTGAGGGACGTAGTAATAATTGAATTGACAGGAACCAGCTTGGAAACATTTGGAAACTCGACTCAGATAGTGAAATGGGCCGCAGGATATATAAACAAAGTCACGAACACTTCACATAACCTGAGCTAGTTATGTTTTTGGACGTTTCTCAAAAAAAGTTATGTTTTTGGACCCAGGAGGTCAGGAACTAATGGTTGATCATTTTGGTTAGAAAACAAAAACTAGTGAACATTCATTTGTTTCGGTCTTGTTTCCACCCAGTACCGGAAAAAGAAAAAAAAATCAGTGCATAACACGGCGGCGGGCCCTGGTCCCACTCCCTGCAGGCGTCGCGGTTCGGAGCCTGGTCCGTGAGCCCAGCCGCAGCTCTGGAGACGTCGTGGCTGGGGAGAGCCGAGCCGCAGCGCTGAGGCGTCGTGGATGGGCAGAGCCGAGCCGAGAGCACGTGCCGTTGGTTTCTCTCGTTAGCCACGCGTCATCCGTGATCCGTCTGCATCGGGGTATGCACCGAATGTGCTCGCGTCGCGGGCGGCCTCGCAGTTTACACTGACCTAAAACCCTAGCGAACCCGAGGCTTCCCTTCCTGCCGCCGAGTGCCGACGATCGATTGTAAGTAAGCCAGGCGCCGCCGCCAACGCCATGTATGTAGCGGCTCGGCGAAGCCGTCGAAGAAGCGGAAGTGCCCCGTCGCCGCTCCGCCGGGATCTGTCGGCGACACCACCTGCCACGATGGTGAGGCGATCCTGCCCCAGGAGGTGGCGGAGGCGAAGGGAAACAAGGAGAAGAAACGGAAGGGAGCTGGGACGATTCTGACGAACAAGCTCTTCTCAGAACTCAACATCTCCGAGCTCACTGCCAAGGCAATCGCGGAGATGAACTACACCTACCTCACCGAGCTCACTGCCAAGGCAATCGCGGAGATGAACTCAACATCTGCGAATTAACGGTTGTGTTTTTAATTTTTTTTTTATACATATGCGATGGGTCAGTCTGCTCTCTGCTACGCTATAGGACTTTCAGTATTGATCACTATTGATGAAGTGACATGTATGATGTATGCGGTATGCGTGGTTGTTTTCATGATTGCAGATTCAAGCGAGATCGATACCGCATCTGATGGCAGGAAGTGATGTGATGGGTGCAGCCAAGACGGGCTCAGGAAAGACCCTTGCGTTCCTTATACCAGCGATCGAACGGCTCTATAACTCACACTTCTCGCCGAGGGACGGGACTGGAATTATCGTGGTTTGCCCAACAAGGGAGCTTGCTATCCAGGTATCTTTTTTCATGGTTTATTTGGCAATTGGCATTGTTTGTTTTACCCAAAATACCTTTTTTTTTCCTCGAACAACGTAGGGAAGCTGTGTGTGCCATTTCTTAAGAAGAAGAGAAACAAAAGTACACACTCACACAGGACATGACACAGCATTCCCTTTCCATCCAATTTACATGTTTTATGACTGTTCAAGAACTTCCTGTGAGTGCAACAATCAAAATCGGATGTGTCAACTGAGATAAGGTTATATATATACTTTGTTAATACGCTACTGCGTAAATACAGTGGACAAATTAAAGTTGTTCATGTTACAGTATTTTTAAGACGAAGTACATACATCTGCATTTCTCATTGCTATAGTCAAATAGTATTTGCTAGTAATAGTTTACCTTGAAAAGGCAGCCTTTTCATCTTTTGTAACGTGTATCTAAGTTTTGAGGGGTTATTCAGACTATCCATTGTTAGTAACTATTTCAGTATCATTATTCATGTGCTTTATTGATTCCTTTGCTCTAGACACACAATGTTGCCAAGGAGTTAATGAAGTATTACTCACAAACACTTGGATATGTTATTGGTGGCACTAACATGAGACGTGAGGCCGATCAGCTTGCCAAAGGGATAAATCTGTTAATTGCAACACCAGGCAGGCTATTGGACCATCTGAGAAGTACAAAAAGTTTCAGATATGCACAGCTACAGGTAAAGTCTTTTGGTTACAAGCCTTTTCCTTAATTTCCAAGTCTGAAGGAAATCTGTATATTGATTTGTTGAAACAAATTGTCACATTAAAAAATTAGCTGCAATTTCATGTATCTCATAATTTTCACCACCAGTCACCTGATTATTTCAGATATGAATATGTGCCTACGTCTACCCATTTTTCGGGTTCATGCCTGGAACTGCACTTGTTAATAGTGAACTAGAGTTTAGGTAAAATGTCATCTTGGATTATGTCAAGTGTATTGCAAAGTCATAAAAGCTAATTGTTTTCTATATGGTTATTAGCTCTGTTACATGTTTCTTCTTGCTTGGTCATATTTACAGCAAATTTGTGGGTGTTACATGGGTAAGTCCAGTGGATACAATGTCTTATGCCATTTTGTTCACTGAATTCTGTGAACAGGTAGTTCTGGCTGAAGCTACAGATTCAACACATTGCATTATGTTATGCACCTTTTTTTTTCAACATTTACTGCTTATCCTGTGCTAGGTAGAGCGGGTTGAATTGTTGAGGAAAAAGTTGAGAAGTATTT
Organism: Alloteropsis semialata; assembly: GCA_004135705.1. Taxonomy (NCBI): domain Eukaryota; kingdom Viridiplantae; phylum Streptophyta; class Magnoliopsida; order Poales; family Poaceae; genus Alloteropsis; species Alloteropsis semialata. The sequence continues at coordinate 15,251,587 of CM014271.1, read as the reverse complement.
CTCTGTACCTAATATTTATTCTTTCTTGTCATAGCCATCACCAAAACTAATTTATTCTGATTTCTAGTTGAAGGAATACACAAATTCATTGTAAATATATTGTTGGATCATGTGCATGGGGCATTGTTTACTGTTATAGTATGAAAATTTTAAATTGCTATTCAGGACACTGGATGTCATGAAAATTGTTGTTCAAGGCGATGCATGTACTGGGTCCGGCTTTGGCTGGACCTCTTGTTCTCATTTTTCTACCTTAGAAATGACACTCAACTCTCCTGTGTTGTTCAAGAAAAAAGGCAATGCATATCTTGACTGACCTTTTTGTTCATCTTGGACATAATTAATCCTGTTATTTTGTAGTGTCTTATAATTGATGAAGCCGATCGTATACTTGAGTGTAATTTCGAGGATGATATGAAACAAATATTTAAACACCTTCCTCGGGTATATCCATCTGCCAGTTTCATTTCATAGGCATAATGCATCCTTCAGATTTTCACTGACATAGTATTGTATTTTGTCCTGGAATTATTATGCATCATACGCAGTATAGACAAACTGTTCTTTTTTCTGCTACACAGACTAAAGAGGTTAGTTCGTCTGTTTATTCAGTGTATTCAAACTCCTCCATTTTTCCATTGGTGTCTTGCTTTATGTATACAGTATGCCACAGGTTGAAAACTTTGCAAAGTTCACATTTGGGAAAAATGAAGAAAGGCAACAAAAACTTGTTTATGTTGAAGTTGAGGATACAATGGTATGGAACTGCTTCACCATTCTGTTGAACACTCCTTGTAAGATTCTCTGGTTTGAGATATAACTGTGATGCTCGGACAGGCTACTGTTGAAGGCTTGGAGCAGGGCTATTGCGTCATACCTAGCGATAAAAGGTTTCTGGTTCTGTATGGTTTCCTAAGAGGGAAACTTAAGGAGAAGAAGGTCATGGTGTTCTTTTCATCATGTAGTTCAGTCAAATTTCATGCAGAACTTCTAAATTTCATTGGGATAGAGTGTTACGATATTCATGGACAACAAAAGCTGAAGAAACGACTTGCTACATTTGAGAGCTTTAAAGATACAAAAAAGGGCATATTGTTATGCACTAATGTGGCAGCTCGTGGACTTGATATTCCTGAAGTGGTGAGATTTTGGCCTGTTGTTTCAAACAATTTCTACCACTCCAATTTGTGTCCCCTTACTAATGTAAGGATCTGCTGCCTTGTTTTAGCACTATATTGTACAATATGATCCTCCCGATGAACCAAAGGTCAGTTGATTCGTAATGGTTCTGAAGATTGCTAATCCTCACTTTTGTTAACTAAATGGGATTTAATTTACAGGATTACATTCACAGAGTTGGCCGTACTGCCCGTGGTGATAAAGGCAAAGGAACTGCATTGCTGTTCTTACTGCCAGAAGAATTGAAGTTGCTCATTTACCTGCAGGTAATATACTCTATTGTACAGTAACACGATCTCTTTCCGGAAGAATCAAAGTAGGCAATTTTATTCTGATATAGTCTTCAAAGATTGACATTGACCATTGTTTTCTCATGTACTATATCATCTATAGTTACAAAATCAATATAGTGTGAGAGCATTTTTGTATTTTGAATGTAGTTGCATAAAATTTATACACTGGAAGTCCTTGCTGTTTGACTAAATATTGGTCAAAGCATGCATTGTTTGATTCTCCACTAACATGAAGGCCCTTTACATAATTGGACGGAGACACATTTAACTTTTGCTTGCAGGCGGCCAATATTTCTCTGAAAGAATATGCGGTCAGTGAAAAGCGAGTGCCAAAATTGCAATCACAACTTGTGAGTCTCTTCAACGATAACTGAAATGCCTCAATACCGTTTCTTTCAATATAACTCAAGTTTCGGAGCAGGAGAATATTGTTGTTGGGAATTACTTTCTACGCCAGTCAGCGAAAGAAGCCTACAGATCCTACATTTTGGCATACAATTCACACTCTATGAAAGACATTTTTGATATCCATCAACTTGATCTGAAGGTAAATGTTTCAAGGTTCTTTCTATCTTCTGTGCATTACGTATCCACTCTGCATCTACTTTTATTGCACAAAATAATACACACTAGTACACTCTGCATCTTGTTTACGTATCTGTGCAGTTGTCCTGTGTTGTTCGAGAGAGAAAAAATAATACACACTAAGTGTTAGTCAAGTTGTTTGGAATTGGTATTGTCGTTTTTTCTTCTTTTTCACTTGCAGAACCTTTAGCACATCCCTTGAAAGTAGCAAGCTCACTGAGTATGAAATTCAAATACTGCTTGTCAGTTGTTGTAATATGAATGTTTATATTTCATCATCTCTGTCTTGCATCCATGCCATGAAAATGACAAGGATTATTTGCAAAGGAAAATTTGGGGGCTTCGCTACTCCAACCAGCACAGATAATTTAATAATACGCTAACTCCCCCCATTGTCTTGCAGAAAGTAGCGGCATCTTTCTGTTTTAGGGAACCTCCAAAAGTGAATCTGGACCTAGAGAGCAGTGTATCGAAACATCGTAAGAAGATGAGGAAAACAGATGGTGGGAAGAGGCACATTATCGGCCCTTCAAACCCTTATGGAAGGAAAGGAGGTACGTGACCGCAAGAACTTTGCAAGTCCGCATCTTATGTACTTTTGGAAATTTAAATATTTATAAGTATGCCATTTAGATCAACCCTGGTAGGACGCGGTCCGGCGTATGGACGGGTTGTAGCCTGCAGCGGTTGACTTTGTATCAGTTGCTGGTGCCTGTCATCACCCTCCGATCCCCTCTACTTTTGTTTCCGTTTGATAGTATTTTCTAAAAGCTGATTATTCCTCGAACGAGTGTAAACAACTGTTTTCAGTTCAAAAAAAAAAGTGTAAACAACTGTTTCGTTAATGACCTGGATGGAGGCAAGTTAAACGGTCCAGTGTATGTCTGAAGTTCCTGTATATTGTTGCCATCTGTTGTGTATGCACAAAGCTGCCCAAACAAGCAGTTTGTATCAACCAAAGTTTCAGCAACTGCGACCATCAATCAGAATATATATAAGCAGTCGCCACCGACGGTATGTCCCTAGCGCAAGGGCTTCTATTTGCCGTCCCTAGCGCAAGGGCTTCTGTTTGCGGCAGCTTCATGTATGCTGCATGCCTGTATGCAAGATTTTGCACCCTTCGCCATCTTTGGACGGCATGTTTGCAGCAGATGCAGCTATTGCGCAAATAAACCCAGATATTTCCTGAGCTTAGCTGCCTGACAGGTTGTTCTGCTTTCAAATAATGTTGCAGGAGTGACGATTAGGCAACAACTCTGTATTAAAATGAATAACAAGAAAACCAGGCAACAACTCTGTATTAAAATGAATGACAAGAAAACCAGGCATCAACTCTATTAAAATGAATGTCAACAACTTCGAATAAAACATCAGTTGGTTTTATTGAACAGAAACAGGAACCAGGCTTCCTGCCAGAGTCAGAATAAAACCAGCAGGCTACAAAATTCTGGCCATCTCAACTACAAAGAGAATCTACAAATCTTTGGTCAGAACTCACAAAGGCACATGTTGTACATTCATGCTTCCTGCAGTTTCATCCATTGGTGTCACATTGCGACAGAGAACCGAGAACAACATCTACCCTGCTAAAATTTAAGGATTTGAAACAACTGCAGCAGCGCTTAGGTGAAACTAAGCCTGCCAGGGAGCCTTTCCTTTGTTTTATCAGCATGGGGCAGGCTTTTATTGTTTTTTGCTGCTGTCCAACTTAACTGAGCAAGACCTTCCACTTTCCACCAACAGGGACTTGAATCAGAACTTCAGAAGAGAACACCATCCTCTATGGAATTAACTCGGATGTAAGAATGTCGAAACATAAGCGCCTTCACAAAGCAGAAACCCCATATGCGCTATTTCTCAATTTGTTGCGTGGAGACCAAACACATGGCATGGGAGGCTCCTATTGCAACAGAGATGACGTGTGGAGGACCCAAATCTTCATCACCATCTCTGAGGGAATTCACCTTGACAGGGAGTGGCTGAACTTCTGGTAGACCAGGGACGCCTAACTGGCAGTCTCTTGCATTTCCCCACATGTATAAGTCACCTTTCTCTGCCAAGAAAAAAAGAAGTCCAGGTGAGCAGCTTACAGTGAGGAAATCTGATTATCTGCATCATAGTGTAGAACTCCAATAAAGCAAAGCAACCCACAAGATCAACAAACTAGATCAACCCCATGCCACAAAGAAGTGACCTTTACACTGCAATATGTTGGGGAATCAGAATAGACTTGAGCAACCTGTAGTTAATGTAAATGCACTAGGACTCCTTTAATTTAAAAGATTAAAAGGTAGCACAAACTTGGCATTAAAGAAATTTTATCTGTCGTATCTGAATTACAAGGTGTGTTACACTATAGACAGGCATAGTTTCTTCAACATCATAATATTTTTCATCTCTAGAATCATATTCAAAATACAGAATCTAATATTCTAAAATTCAGTTTACGTGTAACCATATGGCAGTATATCTTTTGATACTTCCTGCTGATAACCAGCAGAGACGTCTATTAGCTTTTTCTAGAACCAGATTTTCTTTTTATCGAATAGTTTTAGTCAACAAAATAACAAATGATAGGTAAGTGGGACCAAGAACAACATGTAAAGAGTAACCGGTAGAGCAATGGCTATTCAACAACTAAGAATGTCACCTGATATAGCAGCAGAGGTCGATCCTCCACAGGCTATATAAACGATTCGCTCCTCAGATAAAGCTTTGATGGCAAGTGGAACTCTATGATTTTGAAGGGTGGGATGTCCAAGTTGTCCATGCCCACCATGCCCCCAAGAGAGAACTTCACCTTCATCTGCAAACAGGTTAACAGTGGTGAGACATTTCATAAAATGCTATGGTGTGATATCCAGTGGTGTAAAGTGCTGGCTACAGCTGCGGTTTGATACTAGTAGTCAATACAACTGAAACAAATCTCTTTATAAATACAGTGGGTATATATTGGATCCTGTAAGTTCTCAGAAAAGTTCAGGAAAGATCAGACTTTCCAGGTTCTAATAACTTACCAGTCAAAGCTAATGTATGGTATCCACCACATGCTACTTGGATTACACTGATATTTTTCAGACTAGGGACAAGCTGTGGCCTCCAATCACTGGAACTGCTTCCTCTACCCAGTTCGAAGTTTGAATTTGCTGGAAATGATACACAAGCCGTAGGTATTCAGGAAATAGGTATCACAGGCATAGAGAAAATTGAAGCTGATAAGTAATTGAAGGTGCAACCATAACTCATTGAAGCTGATAAGTAATTGAAGGTTCAACCATAACTCAAATATAATAAATTCTCCAACAGTAGAAATCCAAAATGAACAGATGCATTCTTTTGCCATCTAACATAAAAGAACAGAATAAAAAGCTGCAGATCGATTGGAGAAGGAATGGATGCGCATCGATTCAGGAATTTCTTGTCAACGCTCATATATCTTTGACACTTTATAATGGGTCAATTTGCTAGGGTGGCCAACTGAAAGCAGTTTAATGCTCTTTGGAGACTACCAAAGACCAAAATCATCTAGCCTAGTAGCCTATGTCTGATAATGAAACAGAGGGTCTGGATACGCTAACAAAAAGCATTTTACTGCTATGCCATCCATTGAAAAACACTAACTATCAGTAATATGTATGACAAAATGAGCTGTTGGGTGATACTTAATCACAGCCTAACCTCCCCAACTCCATAATTGTCCATCTGAAGTAAGCGCCATTGTGAAGAAGCCACCACAAGCTACAGCAGCAACTGGAACAGGCAGTGCAGTCACCTTGGAAGGAACACTGAGGGACCCAGCTTCACCTGGACCGCCTCCACTCCCAAGCCCCAGCCTACCATCGCCTTCATCACGGCCCCAAGTGTAAAGTTCACCTGCTAGCAAAGCGCATTGATAAGAGATGAGGAGTTTGAATTACAGCAAGAGGCAAGAATGACATGATTAGCGATATTACCACCATCTGATTGCATTGGATGAGAGAATCAGACTGACCTGAGTCGGTGATTGCTGCAGTATGCGCTCCACTTGTAGCAATGTGTGTTATCTTCCCAGCCCAAGGACCTTTCACTTGCCTAGGCAAAAGCTCCCTATGGTACACGTAGTGCCCCAGAGCTCCAAATCCACCATAACCCCTGCAGACTACAGTAAACTGAGTGATGCAGCAGCCAGCAGCAACATCCCTGTAATGCATTCTTGGCCCAATTCGTTCATGGAGTAATATGAGACTACTAATTAGACATCTAATTACATGACGTATACATACTAAACTTTTCAAGAGCAGTTTCCAAATCAGCAATGTGGCAGTTTCCTCACCAGGTCAAGACGTCACCGGAGGTGGTCAGCGCGGCGGAGTGGATGCCGCCGAGCGCGAGGAGGCGGAGGTCCCGGAGGTTGGGGTTATGGCGGGGGACGAAGGCGGACGACTCGTCACCGAGACCGAGGCGGCCGCCGTCGCCCTTGCCCCACACCCAGGCGCCTCCTTCGACGAGGAGCGCAGAGTGGAAGAGCCCGCAGGAGATCCCCACCTCCACGCCAGACGTCTCCCCCGCTGAGGGGAGGCGTCCGGGCGTGGGCGCGAGTCGCGGGTCTGAGTCGGGAAGGAGGAGGTGGGCGACGGGGGACGGGTAGAGGCGGCGCTCCTCCTTCCCGCCGCCGAGCTGGCCGGACGCGCCACGGCCCCAAGAGAGAAGGGAGAATGGGGTGGTTCCGTTAGAGTAGAGGGTTGGCGTGGCGTTGGAGGCGACGAGGTGGAGAAGCGGCGGCGGTGGGGGAGGAGGCGGCGGAACATTGCCGGCGGCGGCGGCGCGTTTGTTTGGCCTGCGAGAGACGAAGAGGAGGACACGACAACTAGTACGCAATCGGGTCAACGGGTTTGAACCCGTTAATTTCCACGTGCCCGTTTAAACTTCAGGTTAACGGGCGCGTCCAACCTCCCTTTGGCCTTTGCCACCGCGTCGCCACCGCACCAAGCGAGGTCGGCGAGAGCAGCAGCCGCGGAAGCCATGGCGAACAAGGCGACGGCGGCGACCTCCTGGCGGTGGAGGCTTCTGTTGCTTCTCCTCGTCACCGTGGCCGCCCTATGCTGGATTCCCCCGGCGATCGCTGCTGCCGCGGCGGCGGCGGCTGCATCGACCGCCAATGGAGCGCGGAGATCGCTGCTCGGCTTCGTGGAGGCGCAGGGGAACGCCTCCTACCAGTGCACGCCTTCAGGACCCTGCATCCCTTGCCAGTACTCTGAGAAGGTTGGGCGATTCTCTCTTATTCTGTCACTAAAGGAACCATTCTGAATGGGATTTGGCATGGGGAAAAAATCGATCTTGTTAGGTAACACGAGAAGATTGTGTTAGGTTAAGTCGTTCTAATAGGGCTTTTGAGATCGTGTGACATCTCCCTTTTTCTGTTTTTCATATAGCTTGTGAGTCGTGTTCGTGGGTGAGTTGTAGAAGTTTGTCATGAAAAGTTCAGATCTTGGTTAATGTTAACTGAAAAAGATGAGCACTATTTGCTGCAAATGTGTGTTCTTTTGGGTACTTCGATTTAGTTCACCTAGTATATTTATTTCCAGGCAGTGGTTAGGATGCAATTTAATTGCAAAATATCTTGCCCTACTCAGATTCGTTGTTTTAAATGATTGATATTGAGGTAGCATTCATAAAGTTAAACTAAAAATAAGGTAGCATGGAGGAGTATGCTTTCATTAGCTAGTGATGTCTAGTTATTACCATTACTCATTAGCCACTGAATAATTTACACAATGATAATTTGGTTAAGTGGTTTATGGATTAATGTACAACTTTGCTTCAGGTTTGATGGGGGTGGTAGATGGGAATAATATTTTTATTGCTAATTATGCTTCTATGGTAAAATTATCGACACCACTGGTCTTTCAAGCTGTTGGTATCATATAACAGTCTTTATGACATTGCAATAGTTCTTGGTTGGTGAAGTAGGAACCCGTTAGTATTTCTTTAATTTCTCAATCACAGCATTTGGTGCATGCATATCGTTATTTTCTGCTTTATGCTACAACAGTCATGCCAAAATGTGAGATAGTGTACCAAGTAGGGAATTTCTATGTTTTAAGTTTGCTCAAAAGGTTTCTTTTTGTGCCGCCCCTTTTCGTTGAAGATAACACTTAAGTGTGCATCTTGATGCCATATGAGTTGTGCATAGAAGTGCAAAATTCTCCATTGGAACTGAGGTTGAACTTATATAGCTAGAAGCTTTTATGCTACCCCTTTCTTGACCTCATAGATTACAAACTTTTTCAACTTCAATAGGATTAGGCTAGATGAGTGCTTCTACTCCCTCATATAAACAATTTAGTTTTTTAATTGCCAAAATAATCTTCCTGTTGAAGTTGTTTGATTTACAGAAAAAAATATGTTACAGCTTGAACTAAGATTGTCACTCATACATTCCCCTTATCTTTATTGGTCAGAATTTATAGCCATCAATTCTCATCGCGACCCTTATATTTCCTCCAACTTAATGATTTTATCTTATCAATGATGGCTCCTTGTTTCATGATTCAATATTTCTGTGTCAATTAAAAGTTATCACCTTAACAATGGTCCCATAATGTATTCGAACATAGATTCCTTTGGGCTTGTAGTTAGGCTTATTTTTCGAATTGTCTGTTTGAAAAAAATGGCAGGCCACTAGATGTACATCAGGTTCTTTTTTTAAATGATGCACCATTATTCTTTTAGAATGTAGATGAATTTTCCATGTTCAGTGAGCACTACCAATGCTGGGGGGCATATGCATATATGCATATGAGCATACAAGGAAACTTAAGTTGGATAAACATATGTGCAGTGTCGCAGACAATCAGAATCTCTTTGATTGGCCCACTAGAAAACACAAAAGATCTAAAGCTGCTGCTCTTTTTGTATCTGCTTAATTTAAGTGTCGACTCTTGAAATAGCATGCTTGTGTTTTTTTCCCAATCGTACTGGTTCTACTGGCCTGACAATAACATATCATAATTTTTAGAATGATGAAAAGTACAGCTGCAGCGAAACTGGCTATCGCCTGCCCTTGAAATGTGTACAGGCACAGAATGTTACAAAAGAAGGAAACAAGAGCAAGCAGAGGAAGATATTGGATGATGCATCCACATCCGATGTCTCAAAATCCACAACAGGTGGCACTAAATCCGCATCAGGTGGCCCAAAGCATTATACCACTTACAGGAGTTGTGTGCCATTGGAAGGTGAAGAGAAGTTATCTGTTCTCGGTTTCGAGGTATTAAAATCGCAAAACGTTTCTCTTTTATTATTACAGAAACTGTAGGGTTGTCTGTCATGTATCTTTATTTATTGCGGTGTAACTGTTTTTAATTGCTAACATTAATACCACAGAGAGTAAAAGATTAGATAATGAGAAAAAACTGTGGAATCTACTTTGTTCCTTGGAATAAAGTGGGGAAACCTTTTCTCTAAAAAAAACTGTGGATTCTGGCCTTTCTGATGTTGTTTCATTATATTTGCAAAACTGGACCGTGAATCCTGCCCTTAAACAAGAATGCACAAGCTGACCTTTTCTTCTCACATGTGACAGCAGATACCTAGAACTTTGTGTTCAGAGTTCTGACCATGCCGTTTGATATGGATCTCAAAATCTTGTATAAGTGAAGCATCCCAGAAACAGGATATCTGTGTAGTTGTGTACCCTAAAAAACGCAAATCATGTGTTGCACTACCTTTGTATCACAATTTATTCCCACAGTAAAAATGTCACATCCTATTGATGGCTTAGTTTCTTTTATATTTCATTTGTTGATGACACTCCATAAAAGAAATCCCTGTTTTATCATGAATCACAGAAGTCTGTCTTTTGGCAGGTAATAATGGCTGGGATGTTGCTAGTAAGTGGGCCGTTTGTATATTACCGGAAACGGCGTACAAATATTATGCAGGGGGCTGCAAGAATCCCGACAAGTCCTCCTAGGTTCTAGTATGGGAGAATAATGGATTGGATCTTAAGTTGATTGGCTTTCCTATGGTCTTTTTCCAAGCCATTATACTGTTGTATTTACACATGTGATTCTGTAAGAGGCAAAGAGCTTATTAGGTCACACAGGAGTAGAAACCACACTGGCTATGGCTAGTCTCATTCTCCCTTGTTATCTCGTATCAAATCTCTTGTATTATATTTATAAATTTATGATTTTGTTACCCCCAAAGAAGTTGCCCTAACCAAGGAACAACTCTGTTGCTATTGATCAATTGTGTGTCTTGTTTTCTGCTTCAATGCAAAGCTTGTGTACTTCATGGAGAAGCAAATGTTATCCTGAATAACACAGATCGACCACTACTTTCTGAATAATTCTTGGCTATGTTATAGAGATCTTTATAAGCACGTATGCCATTTTCTTTTCTTATTCGTATTTAGTATAGATTCAAATCGTAACAATCTAACAGTCATGGTGTCAGAAATGTCAAATGTGGTAGGTGTAGCGGATGAGTATATTCCATTATTTCAAATTTGGGAATTTACCAAATTTCAAAGATAATACAATGTCCCTTTTCATCCTGCATTTCAGAAAATGACATAATCAGACACGAGGACTCGAGGAGTACTCCAGATAGTTCTGCATCAAACTTTTCCCGAATGGTAGTATTAGAATATCATTAGCAAAAGCATAAGGGTCCATTGTGCAAAAACGCCGTCCACAACACAATTCCCCATCGAGAGACATCGGCCCGTCCGCACGCGTCACTACTCTGCACGGCCAGGCTCTCATCACACCCGAGCCGAACCTCACCCCCGATCTGTTGAATCCGGCGGCGGCGGCGGCGATGGGAGGAGACCATGGCGGCGGGCACGCCGGCGGCGACTTCCGCCACAAGGTGTGGAGCATGACGGGCGGGCCCTACTGCCGCCCCGTCCACTGGCGCCGCAACACCGCCATCGCGATGTTCGGCGTCTTCCTCATCTGCATCCCCATCGCCATGAAGTCCGCCGAGCTCGAGGTATACCTGCGTACCCCCGCCACCCAGGCTCTAATCCTACCTTTCTTCCTCCTTGGCGTACATAACACTAAAGGATTTTGAACTGACGATTAGTCTAGCCTAGAGATTAGATCTGTGGCAACGGAATATTTGTGGAGTTGGTGAGACTTCTCGTTGTCCGATTAACGAACAGGTTGTCCATTTCTGTATAGCATATGGACACAACTCGAATGTGGATGTGATGGCAAATTCGTTAATTGGGTACTTATGCTCTTCATTTAGTTGTAAATGTCAAAACCTATGACTTGTGAATGCCATTTGGGCAATGCTTGTGATTTTGGTGGAAGTTCGCTTGAAACATTGATGTGGAATGTGGTTTCAGAATATGATGCTACATCGTTGTAGTGGGTTGGTTAGAATGCTATTAAAAAGAACTCCTTCAGTTTTCTGGCTGTTCTGGAATGATCTGTAAATTGTGATGTGACTTGCACACAGATGCTAATGTGTCAAGTAGCACCTGTAGTAATTTTGCTAAAATTCGCTAGTTAGCTAAGGAGTATATAGGCTGATGGAGGGGAAAGTGGAGATTGGAGTGAGATGCTATTGTTTGAGTTAGCAGTTACCACTTGTGTTCCTACTCAGGCGGGCTTGTATTTCTTGTGAAATCCAATTTGTAAGGGAAAGTGTTGTTTGTCCTGGTGTAAGTGATCTGCATAAGGGACTACAAAATGTAAGCCATATGTAGAATATAATATGAAGCTAACCGTCCTGCATGGTGTGTATCTTATGATTTTGTCTAAGCTCATGGTTCAACATCTTTCACTTATCTCTACTGTGCCCTCCTGCTGCCCACCTAGCACCTGCGCTTTTAGAACACTTGACAAAATTTAGTAGAATAGTGACCTTGTTAAAAAAATATCATGTAAACATCTCACAAAAAAAATATCATGTAAACTTTGTTAGATATCAAGCAATTCACATATACATTTGAGAAAAAGCATGCAACAGGAAGTTAAATTGAGCATTTGGGCTTTCTAGTGCGCCCAAAAGGATTTTAGGGTACTTATAATAGACATGTGGGTTGCTATTTCAACGCATGTAATCTAGAGCAACTCAGACTTTGCAATTTACCTATATTCAGAAAGTTGTATTAGATGTATGATTGGTTCATCATCTCTTATGGTGTCTTTCACAGAGAGTACAAATAACCAACATTGGAATGTGTATTTTCTGTTCTATAATAAATAATATGCTGAAATGTGGGTTTGTTTTACTACTTAAGGTATGGCAAAGTTGCAAACAATGTGACTTGAGGCTAGGCGAATAATTAAATTATGGAGCATTTGGTTTGTCACTGGTACACATGTTAGATGCTTCTCTCATGTCCTGAATGGTACTTACTGCTACAAGCGTGTGTTATCTGATATGATAAACTGAACATAGTAGCTCACCTAAAAAATGTGGCATGATGAACTGAGCAGAGTCGCTCTGAAAAATTTGCTGCATTTTTGCAAGTTCTGGTTGACATTTATCAAGCATGCCACATATTATTAGATATTTTCTATTGTGACTAAAAATTATTGTTTTCATTTTTCGAACGATCTTACAATTTCGCATTTTATGTAAAGCGAGCTAGTAACATGAGTGTATGATAAACTGAGCATCTCCTTGATTGGAACCATCTGCATCTGCCTAGATAATACAATCAGAAACGGCTGTTTTTGTAATATGGTTCGTGTTCCAAGCCTGGAGCCAGGACTTTAATGTGCACATCATTTTGTTTTAAAATAGATTTTAGAGATCACAGTGCTGACAAATATATTACTTCTATGCAGCAACGCCCCCATCACCCAGTGCGGCCAATCCCATCGCAACTGTGGTGCAAAAACTTTGGCAAGAAGGAGTACTGAAGGACCTTCCAACTAGCATGGAGTGAGGGCACCTTGCTTTTGCCTTCTTTTTGTCAAAACTTGTGCTCTGGATGCTGCTGGATGAAGTTTTATGAGCATATTCTGGAATGCTTCATGTAATGTCTCTACTCTTTTTCTCTCTCAATCA